>CM076580.1:695977216-696483283 GCA_034641835.2 Pinus albicaulis
GGAAACTGGTCCCATTATATCTAGTCGGAGCCACCATCCCAAACTTTAAAAGGAGTCGTTTAAGGTCCCGGATCGTGTGGTTATCCCCCGTTGTTGCTGCGCTTGATTGAGGCATCAACAAGTTGGTTACTTCATTCTTACATCAAATAATTCATGAATCCTGAATTAACCCTATCATAAGCTTTCAATTGGTACTTTTCTATCAGGGAGAGTAGGAAAAGTTACTCTGCTTGAGTCCCTTAATTTCCTATGGTCAAGTTAGTCCGCATTTTCAGAGACTTCATCACAGGTATCAAACCATTTGTACAGAGGCTTCAAATATTATCTATTAGACCAAGAAAACAGACAGAATTTAATGTATTTATTAAATTAGTTCCAAAATAAGTTTCAAAGATTAGATATTAAATCAGTTTGTACAGAAATTTCAGCAGTATCCACCATTTGGGTAACAAAACCTATTTGGGTTCCCATGGTGGCCAATTCCTTCTCAGGATTCCCAGCCTTATCTACTTCTTCCAACCGTTTCCTTAGTTGTTTTACCATTTTTCTCAATTTCCTACATTTCCTATTCATTTTCATTAACTTAATCTCAGCTAATTTTTATTTTAGCAGGGTTTTGGCAGCAGGAGGAGTAGCAGTGGCTTCAGTTTCAAGAATGGTTGTGCCAGTTCTAAGGTTATCAGAAATGGTGTTTTCTTCAGGCGTCCAAGAGGTTATTTCAGCATTAATGTCCTGACTGGGTGGAATAATATTTTCTTCAGACATCAGGGGAACTATCTCAATACTTGTGTCTCATTCTAATAGAACAGTGTCCCCTAACTGGTTTCCATATTCATATATTCTCTATGTCTGGTCTTCCCTACTCACCCATTCATTATCAGAGGGAAATAAAACCCTCAAAGCCTGCAATTCATCATGGGGAGGTAGGATTTCAATATGGCTAGAGCTGCTACCTACGGTAGACCAGTTCAAAAGGTCCCTCTGTTCCTCGGATTGTTCAGATGGGTTTCCAATTTCATGATATTTTATCATTTTCTCTACTACTTGAGCCATTTCTTCTTTGTAGTCTTGTAAGGACATATTTTGAGGGTTCAAAGGTGGTGTATGGGGTGGTCCCATCTCATCTGGAAATACAGAGGTGTTTTGTCATAGTTGCAACCTTTCGGACCGTCTTCATTTTCCTGGTTCTGTAGTCGAAACATGGGTTCTCTTCCCTCTTGCTCTCCTGGGTATGGCTATTCTAGGGAGTTCAATCTCTGCTTTGTCAGGGTTTTCTTCAGGGGCAGGCAGGGCAGGATTAACAAAGTTGTCCCATGTTATCTGATGTGTTTCGAGTGTTCTGGTGATGGATACTGCCAAAGAATGTAGGAAATTTTTTCCACATACAGGCTGTGGAGGGTTCAAGAACAGCTGAATTGTAATACTAGGAAATAACACCCACCGATTGTTTCATTTAGAGAAGTAGAAAGGTAGAATTTAATAGATCAGATTGGGGAAGTCATCCTGTCTTTATTTATTTTCTAAATAAATGTAATGAGGTTTGACTTAGAACCTCAGAGAATCGTAAAGACATATGTTTATGTATATAAATGGTTCCCCTTGATACCGAGGGGGAAAAAGAAAAGATAGTGAAGAGATTTTCTATAATAAACCTTTGTATGAATAATTGCTTCCATGAATGGATTTACCTTCTTGCTCATTATTATTTGTTTTCCTTAAAATTTTAATGTTGTGAAAGATCATTTAACTGGTATCGATTGTGTACTGGTAATCCCGATTCTCTGTCTTTGAATTCCCGCAAGTGGCTGGATAACCTGTGAATGTAACCCCACTCATAGGCGGGGTCTGTGTAATAATTCTGGTTAATATTTCTGGAAATCCCGAAGAAAGAGATGGCATTGTTTCATTGTTAATTGAAGACCGGAACTGGAGATTTAACCTGAGTTAACAACCGAGGCGAGCGCAAACCTGATGTACACCCTTGGTAAATCACTGTAGCAAAACCACGAGCGGTTTCCGAACCATTCAGCACCACTTTTCGACCATAAGTGGTAATCTTCGGTCGGGCAGCGATTCCATAGGAATTGCGAAGCGTGTCCCCGCGCATTGAAGCCACCAAGCAACCGCCGGCATTAAACTCCGACCGTGGACGCCGAGCGGGATGCACGTGGAGCCGTTGATCCGGGAGGCGCAGACGAACAAGGGGATCACGCGTTGAAATTGCCCTGAGTTTACCGAAGGTGAGCGAAAGCTGGTCAAGACGATAGCTGAGTGTTGATTATGTTATGTGGGCCCGGTCCAAAAGTTTATTATAAAGTTTGGTTCCAAGCATGGTGTATAAATATAAAGCTGAAGATTTAATTATTATAAAGTGTTGGGATTTTATATAAGGCGCGCGGAATATACATTTAATGTGTGAAGTTATAAACCTTGGTTATAAAGTTTGGGGATATCTATATATACCAGTGGGAAATTATAATATAACATTCGGTAGTTGTAAGTACGTTTATTTTTCAATTTCTTTGAAATTGATAAATAAATACAAAGGAAGATAAAAAGAGCCACATGGGCAGTCCAAGGGGAAAAGCTGACAGAGCCACGAAGCTGTTGACCATCCCTCCATTGGGCGCTGACCTTTGCTTTGCTGCGTCATTTGTAGTATCAGAGCGTGTTCTGAGTTGTTTTGCTGACATGGCAATCCGAGTTGGTAGAGGTGCTGGCAGGAGGAGACCCATTTCCAACGCAGAGGTGTTGGAGATGTTGCAGAGGGTCGAGGCCAGAATGGATGCCATGGAGAGAAGACAACCCAGAGATCTTGAAGACATCAGCGAACCTGAAACAAAAGAAGCTGAAGAAAACGTTGAAATTCCTCTTGACTTGAGGCTCCTGAGAACTATTCTGGGATCTGCAGTTAAGCCCAGGATTGAAGTATCGAGTTATGCAGGGGGACTGAATCCAGAAGAGCTGGTGGACTGGATAAATGAATTGAACAAGTGCTTTGATTACGAAGAAATAAGTGAGGACAAAAAGGTCAAGTTTGCAGTAACAAAGCTGAAAGGACATGATGCACTTTGGTGGGATGGAGTGCATGCAGAAAGGAGAAGAGTTGGCAAGCAACCTATCAAGAGCTAGACTAGAATGATGGCCAAATTAAAAGGTAAATTCATGCCTAGTGATTACCAGCTGACATTGTATAGGCAAATGCAGAACCTGAGACAGAGGTTACTGACAATAAAAGAATACACAGAGGAATTCTACAGGGTGAGCATAAGAGCTGGGCAATTCCAAGACACACCAGAGAAGACTGCCAGATATTTGAATGGTCTCAAGCTGGAGATCCAAGATGAGATTGGTCTCTTGTCTCCTAAGACAGTGGAAGAGGCATAAACATGTGGTCTTTGGAAAGGTAGGAGAAACTCCCTAGAAAACAACAAGAAGAGAGGTACTTTTCGTGGGAGGGAAGTCGGGTGGTAGAGGAAAGCTACACCCAAGAATGGAGCTAACAAGACTACCCTGGCACTACCTACAGATGATGCAAAGGCGTAAGGGGTTCTTACAGAGTAGGAAGAGGGAGACAGGCAGAGGTAGAGAATCGAGGTGTTATAGATGCCTTATGAAGTTGGACATAAGCACTATGAGTGTCCAGAGAATGTGGGTGCTGGTCCAAGAAATGTTGTTGTTGCCCAGGTTGAAGAAGAAGCAGAAATTGAAGAAAAAGTTCTTCCAGAGAGGGGAGAGTCCTTGGTGGTTAATAAGGTCCTGTTGAAACAAACCAAAGAAGTCACTGAGCCTACACAAAGGAAGACTTTGTTTAGGAGCATATGCAAAGTCCAAGGGAAATGCTGCCAGCTAATCATTGATAGTGGCAGCACAGACAATTTGGTTTCCACCGAGGTGATAGAAAAACTGAAGCTGAAGACTAGAGAGCACCCCACTCCCTACATGGTGTTCTGGCTGCATAAAGGGCACCAGCTGATTGTGAAAGAATAGTGTGAGATAGAGCTGCAAATGGGAAAATACAAGGACAAGGTTTTGTGTGATGTAATGCCCATGGATGTGTGTCATATACTGCTGGGTAGACCTTGGCAGTTTGACAGAGCAGCAGTGCATGATGGCAAGAAGAACACCTACAAGTTCTTCAAAGATGGGGTACATCATACATTGATACCCATGGAAGAAGGAGAGCCATCCAACAGAGTGATTGATCCAAAGACCTTGTTGCTGAGTGGGAAGGAATATCTGCAGCAGATAGAAGAGGAAGAGGTAAGCTTTGCTTTAGTTTGCAAGCCTAAAGTAGTCCTTACTTCTACAAAGATTTCTGATTTACCAATAGAAATACAAGAGATGTTAGACAATTACTGTGACATTGTTGTGGATGATTTACCTGATGAGCTGCCACCTGTGAGGAAGATCAGCCATCAGATAGATTTTATCCCTGGTTCAAACCTGCCAAATAAGGCAGCCTACAGAGTGACTCCCAAAGAAAATGAGGAAATCAGGAAACAAGTACAGGAATTGGTGGACAAAGGACTGATCAGGGAAAGCTTGAGTCCATGTGCAGTACTAACAATTTTGAGCCCAAAGAAAGATGGAGGCTGGAGGATGTGTACTGATTCCAGAGCAATTAATAAGATCACAATCAGGTACAGATTCCCTTTACCCAGAATTGAGGATTTTATGGACTGTTTGAGTGGTGCTAAATATTTTTCAAAGATAGATTTGAAAAGTGGATACCATCAGATTAGAATAAGAGAGGGTGATGAGTGGAAAACTGCCTTTAAAAAAAATGAAGGACTGTATGAATGGATGGTAATGCCTTTTGGGTTATCAAATGCACCTAGCACTTTTATGAGACTTATGAATGAAGTATTGAAAGAGTTCATTGGTAAATTTGTGATAGTATATCTGGATGATATATTAGTTTTCAGCAGAACTAAAGAGGAACATTTAAGGCATCTTAATCATGTTTTGAAGAAGCTGCGCCAAGAGAAACTGCTGATAAATTTGAAGAAATGCTCATTCATGAAGGAAGAGTTGGTGTATTTGGGGTTTGTTGTTTCTGCAGAAGGATTAAAGATGGACCCAGAGAAAGTCAAGGCAATTATGGAGTGGCCTTCACCCAGGAATGTTTTTGAGGTAAGAAGTTTCCATGGACTTGCTAGTTTTTACAGAAAGTTTATAAGAAAATTCAGTAAGATCAATGCACCCATAGTTGAGACAATAAAGAAGAACAAACAACCATTTAGGTGGACTACTGAAGCAGAAAGAAACTTTAAAGTTTTGAAGCAAAAGATAACAGAGAAGCCTGTTTTGATCCTGCCTGATTTTACTAAACCATTTCAAGTAAAATGTGATGCCAGTGGGGAAGCCATTGGAGCTGTGTTGAGTCAGGATGATAGGCCTGTAGCCTATTTCAGTGAAAATCTGAATGACACCAGGAGAAAGTATTCCTCTTATGAGAAGGAATTCTATGCAATTGTTCAAGCATTGAAGAAGTGGAGGCACTATTTAATGTCCAAAGAATTTGTATTGTATTCTGATAATCATGCTTTGCAGTATATTGTGCAGCAGCCCAAGTTGAAACATAAGCATGCTAAATGGGTTGAGTATCTCCAAAGTTTTAATTTTGTTTTGAAACATATAAGTGGCCAAGCCAATAAAGTAGCTGATGCTTTGAGTAGGAGACATTTGCTTGTTCAAGAGACTATTTTTGAAGTTGCAGGGTTCAATTTTCTCAAAGAATTGTATAAAACAGATCCTGATTTTAAAGAAGCATTTGAAGCATGCAGTAACCCTGTTCTAACAGATAGAAGTCAGTGGCTAGATTTTTTTCTGCAGGAAGACTTGTTATTCAGAAAGAACCAACTGTGTATACCAAAATGTTCCATGAGAGAAAATTTGATCAAAGAAAAGCATAGTGGTGGACTTGCTGGACACTTTGGTACTGATAAGACTTATGAGCAGCTGAGTCACTTCTATTACTGGCCCAAGATGAGAGCAGAAGTGGACAAGTTTGTGAAGAATTGCAAAATCTGTCAGTATGCTAAAGGAAGGAGCCAGAATGCAAGATTGTAAACTCCCTTGCCTATTCCAGATAGGCCTTGGGACATGGTGAGTATGGATTTTGTTCTAGGATTTCCCAAGACTCAGAGAGGGAATGATGCAGTCTTTGTTGTGGTGGACAGATTCTCCAAAATGGCACATTTTATTCCATGCTATAAATCCAGTGATACACCATGCTAACTTGTTTTTCAAAGAAGTTGTTAGATTGCATAGGTTGCCCAAGAGTATTGTTTTTACAGAGACACCAGATTAGGGTCATTTTGGAGGACAGGTGGGAAGAAACTTGGTACCAACCGAGTTTCATGACATCTTTATCATCCCTGGGAGCTGATGGACAACCGAGGTAGTGAATAGTACCTGGAAATTTTGTTAAGAAGTTCATAGAGAGCATCCTAAGCAAAGTAGGATCATATTTTTCCCTGCTAATATGCACATAATGATTCACCAAACAAGACAAAGTATCCATTTCATACTGCTTATGGAATGCACTCCTGCAGGGAATATCGAGTTAAGAAATCAAGAGCAGAAGTAAGAGTGCGATGGTGAGTAATTTGCTTCAATAATTCAGCCCTACATGAACAATAATTCAGAATTGAAAGGCAAATAAAAGATCAAATACAAAAGCAGAGCAGACTTGAGAAGAAAGGAAGTTCAATTTGAAGTAGGAGATCAGGTTTTGGCACACTTGAGAAAGGAAAGGTTCCCAAAGAAGCAGTACAACAAATTGAAGTTCAAAAAGATTGGGCCATGCAAGATACTTAGGAAGTTTTCTGCAAATGCTTATGAGATTGAATTGCCACCTGATGTTGGAATATCTCCCATTTTCAATGTTGCAGATTTGTACAAGTATGAAGATGATGGTGCAGAAGAAGGATCAACAGACAAAAAGCAGATTGAGTGGAAAGAGCAGCTACCTCCAACACAGCCATTGCAACCAGAGAAGATATTGGACAAAAGAGTATTCAGGAAGACCAGAGGACAAGAGTACTTCCAGTACTTGATCAAATGGAAGGATAAGCCAGAGGAGGATGCCACTTGGATGACTGAAGGAATGTTGCAGAAGATAGGCAGATCAGTGGAGGAGCTCATGGACAGGAGCCATGAAGAAGATTGCCCTCGGGAGTCTGATGCAGGGGCATTGGACACTAGCCAGCAATGTAGGAATTGTGTCCACATGTTGTGGCCAGGAGGGTTCGAGAACAGTTGAATTGTAACAGCTAGGTGTCAATACCCAGCTGATTGTTTCATTTAGAGTAGTTAGAGAGGTAGAATTCGAATAGCTTTAGATTAAAGCCATCTGTCTTATTTAGTTTTCAAATAATTGTAATGAGGCTCTTGAATTTCCATAACGGTCCTCGCAGAGGAACCGAAAGGACATATGTTTATGTATATAAATGAATTCCCTCGGATGCATTGAGGGGGGAAAAGAGAAAGATAGTAGAAGAGATTTTCCATAATAAACCCTGTGTATGAACAATTGCTTCCAGTTGAATGGATTTCAATTTCTGTCTATTATACATTGTCTTGAAATGTTAATGTTGTGAAAGATCGTTTAACTGTGGGCGATTGTGTACTGGTAATCCCGATTCTCTGTCTTTGAATTCCTGCAAGTGGCTGGATAACCTCTGAATGTAACCCCACTCATAGGCGGGGTCTGTGTAATAATTCTGGTTAATATTGCTGGAAATCCTGAACAAAGAGATGGCGTTGTTTCATTGTTAATTGAAGACCGAAACTGGAGATTTAACCCGAGTTAACAACTGAGGCGAGCGCAAACCTGACGTACACCCTTGGTAAATCACTGTAGCAAAACCACGAGCGGTTTCCGAACCATTCCGCACCACTTTTCAACCATAAGTGGTAATCTTCGGTCGGGCAGCGATTGCATAGGAATTGCGACGCATGTCCTGGGTGGTATTGGAAGCCACCAGTTAAAGTACGCCTTCGCGCATTAAACTCCGACTGTGGACGCCGAGCGGAATGCACGTGAGTCGTTGATCTGGAGGCACGACATCGAACGGTGATTGCGCGTTGAAACTGCCCGGAGGTTAATGAAGGTGAGCGGAAGTTAAGCCAGGTACGATACGAGCGGTTGATTATGTTATGTGGGCCCGGTCCAAAAGTTTATTATAAAGTTTGGTTCCAAGCATGGTGTATAAATATAAAGCTGAAGATTTAATTATTATAAAGTGTCGGGATTTTATATAAGGCGCGCGGAATATACATTTAACATGTGAAGTTATAAACCTTGGTTATAAAGTTTGGGGATATCTATATATACCAGTGGGAAATTATAATATAACATTCGGTATATGTGAATACGTTTATTTGTCAATTTCTTTGAAATTGATAAATAAATATAAAGGAAGATAAAAAGAGCCACGTGGGCAGTCCAAGGGGAAAAGCTGACAGAGCCACGAAGCTGTTGACCATCCCTCCATTTGGCGCCTCGAATTCATTGCTAATGTCAACTCATGAATGATTATTAATTCAATCAAGCCATGGTGACTGACAAATTCTTGGGGGTTTTTAGCTCTTCTAATTCAAACCACAGTATTATGCAATACAAAATTTAGGAAAAAGGGAAAATTAAATGAATTTTTTCACTTGAGAATAGATAATATTTTAAGTTGATGGGACTTTACCATATTCTGGTATCCATTGCATGTGATATATATTTGAATGAAGACTGCCAATTCTTGCCAAGGCTACTGTAAGGACGCGGGATTAATACCTTTCCCTTTTCGTTCCAGTGGCTCACTTGGGTCTTGGTACAATGATATTGCTTCTTGTAGAAGGACATGTTTTTCAGTCCATCTTTCTCCTTCTATTGGAATTCCAAAGACCTCAACGATGATTTCTTCGAAGACTAGTATGATTCTTCCTTTGACTATGGTATGCCCTTCCCGCATGTTTTGCAAGAATTCAATTGTTATTTCTGTATTAAACCCTTGTATTCTGTGTATATATGGAATCCAGCAAGCTTGTTGGAGAACATTGCGAGCTAATTCTAAGGCTTGAAAAATTGTGGGTTCATTGCGGACATAATTTCCACCCATGGCTACTGTGTTATCAGAACTGGTTTCTTTTTCTATATGCATTTCTTTCGGCTTTGTTGCTTAAACCATTATAAACACTACATGCAGATTTTTTAATATATATATATATATATATATATTATAAAAATGCAACTTCATGACATAAATGCAATGATATTTTATCCCAATCAGCATATCTGAAGGAAGTCACGTGGTTAATTTGCATGCTTATTCATTATGAATATTCATACTCCCTCCAATGAGAGAAGGGCGTCCATAGACTTAAAGCTCAAGAGAAGAGGAAAAATGGTAACAATCATGAATGCACACGAAGTAAAGGTCAGAAGTTGGGAATCATCACAAATGCACGAGAGAAGGGTGTCCATGGCCTTGAAGCTCAAGAAAAGAGGAAAGATTGTAACAATCATGAATGCACATGAAACAAAGATCAGAAGTTGGTAATCATCACAATTGTACATCAGGTGGAAATGACCGAAGAAGGGGAGAAAAGCGGAGTAGCAATTATTATGAAAGGATGTCCTATTTTGATGGCATAGCATGACAAAAGCATGAAAAGTGATAGATTATGATTGATGTTGCCATCCCATAATTCAACATGAAAATATAATTCAATCATAGTTAATTATGCGGGTAGGTACTGATAACACTTATTCAAGTAGTGCATTTATTTCAGGAATGGATCAATAGGAAATAGGGCATATAAAAGTAACTGGCTATTGTTAGAAAAATACTTCGATACCACAAGCAGATCCACTGCTGCCAGCAGGCTTTCATAGCCTCGATAGGGTTGCTATTTTAACTCAGAAATGAGGCAGAATCCTCTATTTAAAAGTAGACATTTTTCTTGTTTTATGGAGAGACCACTGTGCTGGTGTGGTGGCCAAATAGTCTTAGTGCCATTCACGGGGATTGTAATAGAGTGATTAGGCCGGCTCGTGATGAGACCTCCTGTCCTTCAAGAAGTTTTAGTTGTCAAGAAGGTCACTACCCTGGTGTGTTGGCCATTATGGGAATGTCACCTGTTAAACCCTTATGATCATGGTAGGTTGGCTCATGATGAGACCCCCTATTATCTCTTAAAAAATTTGCACATAGACATAATATTTTTCTTTTTGAAAAGTAGACATTTTGCTTGTTTTATGGAGAGACCACTGTGCTGGTGTGGTGGCCAGATAGTCATAGTGCCATTCACGGGGATTGTAACAGAGTGATCAGGCCGGCTTGTGATGAGACCTCCTGTCCTTCAAGTAGTTTTAGTTGTCGAGAAGGTCACTACCTTGGTGTGTTGGCCATTGTGGGAATGTCACCTGGTAAAACCTTATGATCATGGTAGGTTGGCTTGTGATGAGACCCCCTATTATCTCTTCAAAATTTGCACATAGACATAATGTTTTTCTTTTTATTTATAAATGGAGGAAGGCTCATTAACTCCTTAAGAGTTAGGGATGGTATAAGAAGTAAAAATAATGCCAATACAATTAATACTCCTATTCCTATATCCTCATGTCAAGGAGAATTACTACTTGAGCGTGTAGAAAGATATACCAGCATAAGAATATGGAAATGAATTGTGTAATAATATGTCTGAACAGGAGATATCCAACCCTTCATTATACAAATAAACCATGTTAGCTTCTGGAGTAAAGATTTCCATCAAAATTTCAAAACTTCATAATATTAGTAATCACTGCTTTTCTCCTCTTCAAGTGCCAATTCCTTTTCCTAAAATGGCTTTTATGGGGAGGATGTGTAAAGGAAGAGTATATATTCAAAAAGAAATCATAAAAATACAAAAAACATACTAGAAAATAAATCAATCGTTCAATTCGATTGAACAACAAAAGTAAAATCACGCACAAACAGTGGTTCATTTGCATTGAACATCAGTTGTTCAATTCGATTGAACAACAAATGTTCAAAGGTTTGAACAGAAGAAATAAACACACTAAAAAACATAACCGTTCATTTGAATTGAACAGAAGTTGTTCAATTCGATTGAACAATAGTTGTTTGAATGTCTGAACAATAGAAATAAACACACTAAAAAAACACAGTCGTTCATTCAAATTGAACAACAGTTGTTCAGTTCGATTGAACAGCAAAAAAATCACACAATAAAAAACAACCGTTCATTTGAATTGAATGGCAGTTGTTCAATTTTATTGAACGACAACTGTTCAACTTGATTGAACAACAACTGCTCAAAGGTTTGAACAGCAGAAATAAACACAAAAAAATACAGTTGTTCATTCGAATTGAACAACAGTTGTTCAAAGGTTTGAACAAAAACTATTCAATGGGTTGAACAGCAAAACACACAAAAGAAAGAAAAAAGAAAAAGAATACAACTATGAGCATAAAAATAATGAAAAAGAGATGGATTTCTTATGTACAATAATGAGAAAAACTATAAATTGCAGGAAACATATATACAATATTTACAAGAGGAAATTAAAAAGAAAAATTATGAACTTAAAGTTGCTGGGCTATCATCCCCTGCAGCTAAAATTTGGATGGTGGGGTTGTCACGCACCTGCTAGCAGAAAGAATCTTTCATAAGTGGTTTATGATAGAGGCGCAGCCGGTTCCCATTGACTCGAAAGGCAGAGCCAGATCCATCTATGTGGTCAAGGTAATGGTACCGTTGTTGTGCACTTCTTGAATTTCGTATGGCCCGAGCCATCTTGTTTGTAACTTACCCAGGAAGTCTTGGAATCTGGAGTCATAGAGGAGAGCCCAATCTCCTTTCTGGAATGTCTTCTTTTTTATGAGGTTGTCATGCCACTTAGCTTGTTGTTGTTGAATAATTGCAGTGCGCTGTAGAGAAAGTAGTCGTGCTTCATCTAAATCATTTATTTGTTGGAGTCTTCTAACTTAGGCCTCCGTCAAATCCAGCCGCACTTCCTAGGCTTTTATTGAAGTCTTTATTTCAAATTCAATAGGAAAAATTGGTTCCCTTCCAAATACCAGATGATATGGAGAATATCTGGTGGTGTTTTTCCATGTTGTGTGATAAGCCCACAAGGCCTCTAGCAGTATAATAGCCCAATCCCAGTGATGTGTTGAGACTGTTTTAGTGAGAATTGCCTCAAGGAATTTATTGGTGCTTTCAACCTGCTCGTTCGTCTGCGGGTGGTAGGGAGAGGTGACTCTATGGGTGACATGGTGGTTCTTCTGAGTGGTCGTGATTTTATTTCCCACAAACTGTGTCCCTCCATCAGTTATCACTTCCCAAGGTAAGCCATACCACACAAATAGCTCAGAAATAAAATTGATCATAGACTCTTCTGTGGCTCTCAATAAAACCTTTATTTCTGCCACTTGTCATGTAATACGAAAACTAGTATATGAAGTGTTGCAATTACGATGGCCGGGTTGAATGGTCAACAAATTCAAATTTTTGCATTGAAAGGTTCCACTACCAACTGTGGTTGTAGTGGAATTTTGTCAGATTGGCTAGGGTGGCTCATTCTTTGGCAACTATCGCAGGATTGTACATATTTCTTGGCATATTTAAAAATTGTAGGCCAATAATAGCCCACTTGTAGTACTTTGTGCCCCATCCTGCGATCTACAAAATGGCCACCACATGGTTCATCATGACAGACCCTTAAGATGTCATAAATATCCTCTTCTCGGATGCACATACTAGTATGTACATATAGAAACATGTGTGGAAAAGGTCGCCTCCACCAGAGTCCAGAGAATCACTTGTTTTACTTGTTTTGAACAATCGTTACCCAACGATTTCAAGTGTGTTTGAGCATCACTGTTGGGATAATTTTTCCTGTGCCATTGCCGCCGAATCATTTTAACTACGGAAAAAAATTCTGTGAGGAACTAATACGTCACCACTTTATTCGAATGTCTAACTTTGAACTCTAAGAATGAAAAATCTTGTCCCGTTCTCCAAAGTGTTGGGCGGTTATGTCAAACTCCTGTAAAAGCAACAACCAACGAGTCACTCTTCCATTTTTAATAGGTTTATTAGCTAAGTATCTAATGGCGGAGTTATCGGTATATAGGAATACTTGATAGCCAGTTATATAATGTCTAAATTTATTAATAGCATAAATGACAGCCAAGAACTCCTTTTCGGTCACTATATAGTTTAATTTGGCAGGAGTGAGATTCTTGTTGATATAGTAAATAGCGTAGGGTTTCTTGTCCTCTTCTTGACCAAGAACTGCCCCTATCGTTTTGTCAGATGCATCTGAGGAAATATGAAAAGGCAGCTCCCAATTGGGGCTGTGTAAGACTAGTGCAGTAGAGACCAGTTTTTTTAAATCTAAAAAAGTAGTGTCACATTTGTCAGACCAATGGAATTCAACATTTCTAGTTAATGCATACAAGGGTGTAGAAATTTGTGACAAATTATTTATAAACCTAGTATATCCAAGGAAACTACGTACCTCTGTCTGAGTACAAGGTGTGCCTAATAAAAGAATTACCTCTATTTTTTTTGGATCTACCTGTATTCCAGCTGCAGAGACGTAGTGTCCTAGGATTACTCCTTCGGTCATCATCATGTGACATTTTTCGTTGCTCAAACAAAATCTAGTAGCAATACATCGTTCCAATACTTTTTCTAGTGTTTGCAGTGCCTGATCAAAGTCATCTCCATATGGAGTAAAGTCGTACATGTAAACCTTGAGCCCTTCATTTATTAAATCAGAAAAAATGCTGAGTATGACCCTTTGAAATGTTGTTGGGGCATTACATAATCTAAACAGCAATACCCTATAGGCGAATGTATCCTAGGGGCAGGTAAAGGTCATTTTATCTTGGTCTTTAGGGGCTATATGGATTTGATTGTAACCACTGAAACAATCAAGAAAAGAGAAGAACCCCTTTCCTGCTAATGTATCAATGACCTAATCAATAAAAGGGAGGGGGAAGTGGTATTTCTGTGTTGCTTATTTCAGCTCTTTGTAATCCACACAGATTCGCCACTTACCATTCTTCTTAGGAACGACTACTAGAGGAGAGATCCATTTGCTGTCTGAAATAGGATAAATGAAGTACATCTAGCAGCTTTTGTAATTCATATTTTACAATGTCTTTCAGATGCGGTTTTAATCTCCGCTGAGGCTGCCAAATAGGCCGAGCATCCTTTTCAGTATAAATGTGATGTGTGCATTGTTGAGGATCTATACCCTTCATGTATTCCTAAGCAAATTCTCCCTTATATTTCTGTAAAATCTTAGTGAGCTTTTGTTGTTGGTTACTATTCAGACTGCCATAGATATTTAAAACTTTTCCTAGCTCAATTTCAATTGGCATGTTGTTGCGAATAACAATCGTGGGTATGTGTTGGTCATCAATGCCTGCTAAGGGGTCCTCTTATGCTTCATTATCAAGAACTGCTTTTAACATTTGGCATTTTAAATTTTCTGAAGTAGACGGCTAGCTCATGAAGTTATTGATTACATCTTCTTCAATTTGATCTTTGAATTTGAGTGCTTTAACTATTGTCAGCGGTGAACAGATGTTTTGTTCCCAGTATGTATGTGGTTGTTTGTGAATATTTATAGTGGGAAGACTTGGTTTGGCAGGGGGGTATATGACAATATTCTTTATGGCATCTCCTCTAGAAATGGTCATGCTACCTATTCAACAGCCTATGTAAGCATCAGCCATTGCTAACCAAGGTTGCCCCAATATCAGGGGATGCCCATCTAAACTACTTTTCGAGTTAATAACTAAAAAGTTTGCCGAGTACTCCCATGAGTCCACAGAAACCAGGATGTCCTGTAATATACCTTCTAGTTTGATAATAGATATGTCAGCAAGTTCCAACAAGGTAGATGTGGGTTCCAGATTTGTTATACCTAACTTCTCGCAGGTTTCTGTAGTTAAGATGTTGATGGCCACCCCCAAATCAACTAATGTGTTTGAAAATGAGTGGCCAGAGATCTGTACTGTGACTATGGGGTTTTCTGGATCCTCGTATTTGACTGGTGTTTCTTTACCCAAGAGTAAGTCTAACAATGCTCCCACTACATGAACAGTTGGTACAATATTTGCTTTCCTCACTTGTTTTTTCCAGCACAGTTCTTCAATTGTTTTGCCATAGATAGGAATGTATTTTATAGCCTGTAGGAGAGGAATTTTCATGCAAATATTTTTTAATTACCCTAGGAGATCAAAATCTGAAGATACTATAGGTTTAGGTAGTGTTAATCTCTCAGGGAATGGAGGGGAGGAAATAATAAGGTTTTCAGGATCTTTTTGGTCAATTGTCTCCTTCCCCTGCTCTATCTCTGTTTCTGTCATAGTTGATTGTTTAGGTAATGTTGGAATTTCAGACTCAATTTGTGGTACGGCCATATCTACTTTAGGTGAAATAACATGCCCTGATATCAGCCTAAGTTCATTGCATTTATTCTGTTTAGTTTCAGGGTTTTGGTTTTCAACAGTCTGGATTAGCTGAACCGGTCTGTTATCGGGATTAGGATTGGGTTGAGTTGGTAGTTGAGGACGCATAATAGGTTGAGGATTGTGTTGGACTGGGTATGGGGTTGGTAATGTGGGTTGATTATGAGCCCCTATTCCCATAGGAAAATTGGTCATTCCCAGGGGTCGCTGCCAATTTTAAGACCAATTTGTATACTGTGAAGTGGAGGCAGGCAACTGAGGCTGATATGGATTGTTTTGCCAATAAGGGGGAGAAAAAGAAAAACTTGACCAAATATTACCTGAAGGGGATTGTGTTGGCCAAGGAGGCATGGAAAATGATTGGGATGGCTAGAAAGACAAAGGTTATTTGCCCTTCCATGTTGTTCCAGGGTTCTGTTGATTAAATTGTGGTGGAGAAAAGAATTGAACGGGGCCACACACTTTGAAGCATACAGTACGTGATTTTCACCTAAAACGTTGATTCATAGTAGAACTAGTCATGTGGCTTTATATTCCCACTTGGAAAACAGCACTGACACTGAGGAGTGAAAGGAGTAATGGACAGTGGCGTAGTCCTAATTGAATATTTGCTTTGTCTTTGGACCATGTACGATGGACACTCCTTTGGTTGTGCTTCTTGAGCAACAAAACAATGAAAAAAACAATAAAATTCTATTCTCTTTAAAGCTTGCTTCTTGGCTTATAGGAAAAATAGGCCACATTGTGAGGGTAATAAGATGTTGGTTTTAAAATCTTCTAAAATATTGTTGAATTCTTTCTTCTGCAGTCTGGCCCTTTTTTGTTCTTTATAATTCCTTGTAGGCGAATCATGTTGTTTCATACACGTACTACTGGCAAGAACACCGGTCTGCAAATGCAATAATGTCATCATATTCTTCTTGATAGATGTCCACTTTTCCCATTATATTAATGTTTCCTACCCATTCTTATTTTATTCCTTTCGCTTGTTGCTTTTTAGTATCTTTAAACAGTGTAGTATATGGATATCTTTGGTGTATTGAAAATATTTCGACGTATTTCCTCGGACCCAACATTGTCTTTTGTGAACATGACGAAGATTTATTCTTTAGTTCTACTTGTTCCGTGATGGTCTTGATATTTTTTGAAAAATATTTTTTTGTACGGTCCAAACTATTGGTTCCTCCATATTGAGCACGAAACCAACGTAATGATGTCCCCTTCAAAGTAGAGGGAAATAGTTTCAGTTTCTGGGGGTTAGTGGTGTAGTCATATCCCCTACATAAGACATCAAATTCAAATAAAAATTCATCCTAATCTTCTGAGGTCAGCCCATGTAAGGTGGGGATGTTTTGTAATGGAATAACTTTCATAGGGGAATTTGCAGCTGAATCAACAATGAGATACTCCAATGTTGATGTATGTCTCTGGTTTTGTAATTCATCTTTTACAATGTCTTTCAGATGCGGGTTTAATCTCTGCTGAGGCTACCAAATAGGTCGAGCATCCTTTTCAGTATAAATGTGATGTGTGCATTGTTGAGGATCTATACCCTTCATGTCTAGGTAGTCCTAAGCAAATTCTCCCTTATATTTCTATTAAATCTTAGTGAGCTTTTGTTTTTGGTTACTATTCAAACTACCATTGATATTTAAAACTTTTCCCGGCTCAATTTCAATTGGCATGTTGTTGCGAACAACAATCATGGGTGTGTGCTGGTCATCAATGCCTGCTAAGGGGTCCTCCTGTGCTTCATTATCAAGAATTTCTTTTAACATTTGGCATTTAAAATTTTCTGAAGTAGATGGCTAGCTCATGAAGTTATTGATTAAATCATCTTCAGTCTGATCTTTGAATTTGAGTGCTTCAACTATTGTCAACGGTGAACAGATGTTTTGTTCCCAGTATGTATGTGGTTGTTTGTGAATATTTATAGTGGGAAGACTTGGTTTGGCAGGGGGGTATATGAAAACATTCTTTATGGCATCTCCTCTAGCAATGATCATGCTACCTATTCAACAGCCTATGTAAGCATCAACCATTGCTAACCAAGGTTTCCCCAATATCAGGGGATGCCCATCTAACCTACTTTTTGGGTTAATAACTAAAAAGTTTGTCGAGTACTCCCATGAGTCCACAGAAACCAGGATGTCCTGTAATATACCTTCTGGTTTGATAACAGATCTGTCAGCAAGTTCCAACAAGGTAGATGTGGGTTCCAAAGTTGTTATACCTAACTTCTCGTAGGTTTCTTCTGTAGTTAAGATGTTGATGGCCGCCCCCAAATCAACTAATGTGTTTGAAAGTGAGTGGCCAGAGATCTGTACTGTGACTATGGGGTTTTCTGGATCCTTGTATTTTACTGGTGTTTCTTTACCCAAGAGTAAGTCTAACGGTGCTCCCACTACATGAACAGTTGGTACAATCTTTACTTCCCTCACTTGTTTTTTCCAGCACAGTTCTTTAATTGTTTTGGCATAGATAGGAATGTCTTGTATAGCCTGTAGGAGAGGAATTTTAATGCAAATATTTTTTAATTCCCCTAGGAGATCAAAATATGAAGAGACTATAGGTTTAGGTAGTGTTAATCTCTCAGGGAATGGAGGGGAGGAAATATGGTCAACTGTCTCCCTCCCCTGCTCTATCTCTGTTTCTGTCATAGTTGATTGTTTAGGTAATTTTGGAATTTAAAACTCAATTTGTGGTAGGGTCGTATCTTCTTCAGGTGAAATAACACGCCTTGATATCAGCCTAAGTTCATTGCATTTATTCTGTTCAGTTTCAGGGTTTGGGTTTTCAACAATCTGGATTAGTTGAACCAGTCTGTTATCGGGATTAGGATTGAGTTGAGCTGGCAGTTGAGGATGCATAATAGGTTGAGGATTGTGTTGGACTGGGTACGGGGTTGGTAATGTGGGTTGATTATGAGCCCCTATTCCCATAGGTAAATTGGTCATTCCCAGGGGTCGCTGCCAGTTTTGAGACCAATTTGTATTCTGTGAAGTGGAGGCAGGCAATTGAGGCTGATATGGATTGTTTTTCCAATAAGGGGGAGAAAAAGAAAAACTTGACCAACTATTACCTGAAGGGGATTGTGTTGGCCAAGGAGGCATGGAAAATGATTGGGATGGCTAGAAAGAAAAAGGTGATTCACCCTTCCATGTTGTTCCAGGGTTCTGTTGATTAAATTGTGGTGGAGAAAAGAACTAAGATGGGTCTTGTGGCATACCTGGTCGTGATTTCCACTGCCGACGTTGATTCATTAGATACACTGGTTCTGTTTCTTCTTATGCCTCTTTAAAAAACACTTTCAATCTTGGGAGTGAAGGGAAATGGCCAGTGGCGTGGTCCTTGGTACAAATAGCACATGTCTGGACCATGTCTAATGGACACTCCCGCTGGCTGTGCTTCTTCCGACACCAAAAAACCAAGTTCTATTCTGCTAAAGCTTGCTTCTTCTTGGCTTGTAGGACATCTAGCAGCATTGTGAGGGTGCCTAAGATATCGGTTTTAAAATCTTCTAAAATATTATTGAATTCTTCTCTGGTCACGTTGCCACCTGAATATTTATAATTCCTTGTATCTGAATCCCGTCCAGTTGGCCTACTTCACGTACTACCGTGAGAACACCTGATGCACAATGCAATAATGTCATCATATTCTTCTTGATAGATGTCCCCTTTTCCCATTATATTAAGTGTTTTGACCCATTCTTCTTTCATTCCTTTAAGCATTATTGCTTTTAAAATATCTTTAGACTGTGTAGTATATGGATATCTTTGCAAATTGTATTGAAATATTTCAACGTATTCTTATATTGTCTCATTGTCTTTTGTAGACATATTGAAGATTTCGTCTTTTAGTTCTCGAGTCCGGCAGTAGTCTTGATATTTTTTAAGAAAAGAGTTTTTCATCTAATCCCAACTATTAATGGTTCCTCCACCGAGCCCCATAAACCAACATAATGATGTCCCCTTCAAAGTAGAGGGAAATAGTTTCAGTTTATGAGGGTCAGTGGTGTAGTCATATCCCCTACATAAGACATCAAATTCAAATAAAAATGCATCCTGATCTTCCAAGGTCAGCCCGTGGAAGGTGGGGATGTTTTGTAGCGGAATAGATTTCATAGGGGCATTTGTGGTTGAATCAAAAATTAGATACTCCAATGTTGATGTATGTCTCTGGTTTTGGTTGTTCACCATCTGATCAAAGATGTGCCAATAGTTTTCAGGGATTTCTTGATCTGGGGGAATAATTTGAGTGGTATTAGGGAGTGGATTTGGAGGAGGCCTTACAACCCTTCCCTGATCTGGGACTCTGGGTGTCTCTGTCTCAACCACTCTCTCAGGGGATTTAGGCTCTGGATTTTTTACCTGTACTACACTACTGGTTTCTCGCTCTCTTTCCTGCAAATTGCAATAATTTCCCTCTCTTGAAGGGTTGGGACTTACGTGATCAACATTATGAAGGCTTTGTTCAAACCCTTCTGTTTCACTGTGAATCTTGGCGTGGGGTGTAGATGGTGAGGCTGCTACCTAAGGGACTATATTAGGACTCTATGTCGGAATGGTTCTAGGTCCCACGGATGCCTGAGATTCAACCTTATTAATAATTTCGTCTATATATGTTGTTCTACCAAGGACCACCAATCCTTTAGGTTTTGTGGATTTAAAGTGGGGGATTTTGATCTAATTCTATCTTTTTCTTCCTAGTCATAAAAAATCAAGAACACCTATCCTATTGTTCTCTGCATAATTGCTGAGAAACGGGTTGGAGAGCAAGCATTTTTCTTGTTAGTACGCAGGTTCTTACCTCTTATTTTCAATACCCAATTCTTTCACAGCAAAAGGAAAAAGAAGTAAAAGACATCACCCTTAAACACTCTCCCCGGAAACGGCGCCAAATGTTGGGTCATAAAGGTGACTGTTTTAAAGGTAACCTTAATTCTTTACATTAATTATCAACCCAGGACAAGTCTTGTTATTTCAAGAGTGTAAGCAAAATATATGCAAGTGACATCAGAGGTTAACTACTCTAGATCGTTGTAAGAAATATTGTCTGATTCTCGAAGTTCAATACAACCAACTTGAAAGTGAACTATGAAATACGTTAGACCAATCAAAGGAGCAGATTCTGTTCTAAGATTGTGCAGAAATAACCACTCAAGACTGAAAAGAATAGATTGCAATTGAACAACACGCTTTGATGAATTGAACAACTAACTTAATGAATTGAACAACAATCAATTATTATAGATTTTGTAATGTAATTCTCTTTTAATCAACTAATATCATCATTCAGTATTAAATATCAAACCAAACGTTCACAATTATGATGAAAATATTCAAACATTAACTATACACACAATTGAACAACAACCATGATGAAACTAGTCGAACGAATGTAAAATCATCAACTCCAGATAAGAGAACATGAATGATAAATCTAATCTAGTGAAAAGGAAGTTATAACATCTCATGCTTGTGATTAACCAATTAAATGATAATGTAATGAAACGCAAAGGATAACTGGAAATGCAAGTTCTGTAAATAAACATATAGCACAAAAATAGTAGGAGAACCCCCAGGGCTAGGCCCAAAGACTGTCATATGAACTGTACTTCATCCTATTCACCCTAAGACTTTTATAACTGAAAGGCGAATTCAAACAGAGTAATAGATCCTTCTCATTATGAGATCCTATCACTTCATGCCTATCAATTGAACTTCCAAGGGTAGGCGTGCCTCTACATCTTCCGCTGATTTATAGGAGCCAATATGGTTCTGTTCACTTTCCTTGTCTGATGTCATTTGGTCATCCTGGTCAGCAATTTGGCTGTTTCATTTCCCTAGCAATAAAGACAGCAACGAAACAATTTTATGCTATCAAACACACCTTTTATCAATATTTCATTCTACCTCACTTTTGCATAATTTTCCTTCACTTTATTGTGAAGATGAAGGAAAAATATATAAAAGTAAATGACAAATCATGGTGAAGATAAGGGTAGAATGTACCTTCTCCTTGGCCCAACAATAATCAGAGTTGCATTAAGCTCTCTGAGAATCATGTGTTTCATGACCAGTCAAAGAAAATTGACATTAGGTGCCACTTCACCAGAGACTATGTCCAATAGGGAGCTGTACAGTTGAAGTACATTCCTACATGAGAACATGTGGCAGATATCCTCACAAAATCTCTAGGTAAGATTAAGTTTACTTACTTCAGGGAAAAGATGGGGATGGTCAAGAACCCAATCCAGTAGAGGAATGTGTGGACTTGATATTCAGAGTGATTTGTAGTACGAATGAGGCAATGGCAGAGATAGTGTCATAGGCAAAAGTAGAGAGGGCAACAGCTAAAACATCAGCAGTGCAGTAGATGCTTCAGGTCAGAGCATATATAATTGATATTCTATTTAAACACCTTCCTCGCTAAGAGGGAGTGTTTATTTTGTAGCATTGGAAAGTTTTCCAAGTCTCATATTTTGGGAGGAGGGTTGGACATTAGTATTCCAAAGAATCCAGAAACCGTTTGTGAAAATTCCACTCGGATCATGCTTTATTAAAATAATTAATTATTTTAAAGTGATCCCTTAGTCTAAAATTCAAGAAATTAAATAATTAAAGGGTATTAATAAAGCAGAGTGTTAATATTCTAGCAAAAAAAGATCAAGTCATCTTTTAATCTCAACCATTTATTAGAGATATAATCTAGGTCATTGATTCATCAACGAGAAGAATATAAGAGAAGGCTTTAGGTTCATTTGGAAAGTAAGCCAGGCACACACTCGGTACCTGAAGGAAATCGATTATGAAGCAATAGAATTCGATTTCAGAGGGAGAGGGTGTAGAGGTGGAATTGCAGAGGCAGAAGGAGGAAGGGGAAGTCAGCAAAGGAAGAAGAAGGCACAAGGGGGATGCAGAGGGGACAACGTTGAGTTGTAGCACTCGTCATCCACGCAGAGTGATGTAGTCCATCGTAGTGACTACACAGAAGGCCAATCAGAGTGACGCAGAGGGAGGAAGGATGCTTACAGAGTGTCAAAAGTTCTTCCGAAGGTTTCGGAAAATTTATCTCAGGTGTATTCTAGACAGCTTCTCATCTATTCTGTAAATGATTTCCACTACTGAAGAATAATACAAACCCTCATCTATTGCACCAGATTTCCCGCATTGGGTTTTTCTGAGGACAATTATCCAAAAATAACTATGTTCATGTGATTGTTTCTATTGCGTTATATGCATTCTATTTTTTATTCTACTTATGATTAAGTGAATACCGCATTTGTGTTAATTTCAGAATTTACCAAAGTATCTGTAAATAACTTATCATAAATAAGTAGGTGAAATTAATCAATCACTACAGTATTATTTTAGCTTGAAAGTTTCATAATATCCCTATTACAGGTGGTCACAGAGTAGTGTGGTTAACAACAAGTGATTGGAGGAGTTTGAAGGGCAGTAAAGCCTTGGGGAGAAGTTTCTCACTAGGTTGCATTCATCTCCATGACCAACGAAGGTGTACGTGGGTTAAGTAGGCTTAAAAAAATGCTAATTCTTGTGCCTTGAGGTAGTCCTAAATTTTTGTAGCAGTATGAGAACATTTGAGAGCTTTGTGGAGGTGCCAAGGTGTCTTGGAGGTCAAGGAAGGGACAATGAGATAGGTGAGAGTTTGAACAAGAATTACACTGAGTTTGGGAGCAGTGGTTTAGGGTTGTTATGTGTTCCCTAACCAGTCTTGTGCATGCACATAATTCTAGGACAATGAGGCATCATCAATGTGTTACATATGCCGTCTTGTTTGATGATCAAATGCTAGAGGATGAGTGTCCTAGGCGAGGAATGATTTGATGGAGTCTGTGAGTAGCCATGTGGAAGGGTCTCCATAGGTGTTAGCTCCCTAACTAGGAGCAGATGCTACAAAAGTATTGGTCGCTCGTGGTATGTTGGAGGGCAACGTGAGAATAGACCAAGTGTGGACGTGGATTGGGCATTTATGGTTTGTTGGAGGACAATGTGATAGTGCCCATGTTAGAGCTTGGTGGACACCATATTCATGGACCCAAGTGGTTGCTATAGTGGAAAAAGTTGAGCTCAACATTTGATCAGTCAGAGGACTAGTTGAGAAGCCCTATACTTGTCTGTGGAGATGAAATTCTACATCAGATTATGGGTAGTCCTCCTAGCTCGTGTTCATTGTGGGAGATGGACATCTTGTAGTGATAGGTGGCAACCCTCCATGCCCTATATTGGTTTTCATTGGATCAACAGAGGAAGACCATAGTGGGATGAAGTCCCTGAGTAGCTGAGGAGTAGCAGTGGGTAGATTGAGAGTTATTCACAAATGGATTTGTGAACAACTCGATAGGAGTCTTTATGTTTTGTGCCCTTGATGGACTAAGGAACAACTAGTGAGCATATTGATAGTTGAGTTTTAGTGGCCAAATGGACTTGGAGCATTGATATAGGCAGGAGTTGCAGATTGGGAGCTGAAGGACCGGGCAGGTACCGGGTACGACCAAGAGGAGCTGAGAGAGTCGACTACATCAACTAGATGGTCAAAGTATCTTGTTGAGGGTATATTTGTTATCGATGGACTGACACTAAGCCCCAATTTTATATTCTTGTACTAGTGGATGTATGAGGGCCATTATCCCTTGTACGGGAACCCTAAAATGTTGTATTATTCAATTTGATTAATATAACAAAGTTGGGTTGAAAATTGTAAAAAGTTGTCTATATTTTGTGCACTAGTATATTTACTGCTATTTATATTCCACTGTGAAAAATAGCTTCATTGTGATTCTTGGTTTGGTAGTGTCAATGATGTAAGATTCTATCATAGACACCAGGATTGTGGAAAAACAACATGGAATTGATTTTTCTAATTTCACATCCACACATATTCTTGCACACAAAAACATAATGGCCTTTAGCTTGGATTTAACAATGAATATATCAAGTGTATTTCTAATACTCCTCAAAGAATATTCTCCCTAGGTGAAGCTAAATATGGGGCAATTTGACCCATACAAGAATGAATAAAGATATGCCAAGATCCATATCAAATTCTAGGATCCAATAATTGAGATATATTTCTTAGGTTTCAAGAAAATAAGACATATTTTGAAAGATTAGATCACAATATTCTTTTGCTTTAAACCAAAAAGCATAAAACCCTTTGAAATGAAAGTAATAGGTAAGCTTTTCTTTTATCAATGTTATCCAATTCTTCTAATTCCAAATATCCATCGATTTAGGAGAGGACCAATTGCTAGTAAATTTTCCTAAGAGCCCTCTTCATGCAAGAGGAAGAGCTATATGGCAAAAGTAGATGAAAGAATAAGTTTGGAAATTTGGTTCGTTTTCTTGACAAGCCTAGAAGGTTATCACTTTTGAATAGATTTCCCTAGTGAAGAAACAATGGAATAGAATGTAGAAACATTAATGTCAAATTTCAAATTGGGAGGATGCCTCCCTTCTTACACAGAAGCCATGGTTGAGTGGCATGAAGATATCAATGCGATGAGTAGGGCTTGGTCAAACTGATTAGATTAGCTAAAAATGGTACAAAAAACACCCTAAATTGAAGGCATGATTTTCTAAAGAGGGATGACCAATTTCATTTGTCTTATTGAATAAAACATACATATATATATATATATATATATATATATGAAGTATATCTTCTTATCTACTTTTTAAGGTTGTATCAGAGTAAATTATGGATATTTTTCAATGAATAATTTTTATATGGAAATGATACCTTTAAAAGTAAAATTGATTCTCAATTTAAATTGGTGTTTCTAGGAATCATAAATAAGTTTTAGAAGGAACTTAATTCATGGCCATCTAAATTTCTTAAAAATGTCATTATAACATAGCTGATTAAATTTATTTATTTATTTATTTCCAGTTAGGTTGAATCAATAGATTGTTCAACACATTTAGCACCACACCACCTGTAAAATGATGTCATTAGTCAACATCTGAATCAATGTTAGAGCTAGCTCTAATATTGAATGAAAAAATCATTTACCCACTTGTAAAATAATGTCATTAGGATTGTATGAAACTTGATGGAACTTGGACATCAAGTAAGACATATTTTATCCCATGTATAACTCCCACCCTCAATCCTTCTCCATACAATTTGAACCAACAACTTAAAAGAAATAATCAAGTGCTTTCTATTATTAACTTAAATCATAATTTAATAAAGAAAAATAAATAAATAATCGAAATTTTATTTATTTACAAATTTGTAACTAAAAAGATTGCTTAAACTTGAGACTTTTTAAAAATATATCTTTTATTAAAAAACAAAATAAACATCATTATGAAATCCTCATTTTCAATAACTTTTTTAATTTTAACTTTTAAAAACAACTTTAATCATTATACAACTTTGATTATTACTATTATTTATTTTTCCTTGTCAATTTAATTATTTCACACCTATAAATATATCATGCTTAATAAATAATGAATAAACTTTACTATGTGTGAGAAAAGGGGACACCCGGAGGGGCCTTCAATCTTTCTTCCCAAACATAGCAAGAATTTAGATTTACTTTCCTTCCTCGATGGACTTAATAAAAGTATCAAAGTAATAGACCCCACCTTCACACATACGTGCCCTCTTCAATCATCTCTTTATTTATACGTGCACTGCATCATGTACACATTTTTCATAAATAATAAATTCTTAGAATTTGACGTATGCCTCATCCATTTTGCTCGTTCATAATTTTTTAATTTTGTTGGGGAATTTATAAGGTTTTCTTGGTTGGCTAAGAAGATAAATAAAGATTTTGGTTTGTTAATGAGATCGATAAAGTACTAAGATACACTATATTTAGTAGATATTTATGTTATCACTTCGATTTGAGAGATTTGAACTAACTATTTATCAGTTTTTAAATTATAATTTTGTTGAATTTTAATTTTAATATTTATTTCTTTATTTTTAAATAAAAAAATTTAAAAAATTATTATTATTATTATTATTTATTTTAATAAAATAATAAATTAAACCAAAGTTATATTAATAACTAAAATAATTTAGAATATTTGTCAAAAAAATAATTTAATTAAATTGAAAATGATTTATGCTAGGTACTTACATTGCTTTCAATAATGATAGGTGATGATTACTAATAAAATTTCTCTAATTTTCTAAGAGGAAGTAGTTATTATTTTAATCGTGTCAAAATTTTGTTGGATAAAAAATTAATAAATCGTAGATGTATACTAGAAAATCATATTAAAGAAGTTGAGGAAAATCATTAAGTCGACCTTTAAATGTGAAAAGAAGTTGAGGAAAATCATTAAGTTGACCTTTAAATGTGAAAAGTCATAACTATAGTTAGATTCTACATTAGAGAATTTAAAAGAGTAAATATGTGTAGTAGTGTGTTATGAAGCATGTATTTGTGTGCAAAAGTGCAGCGTGCACCTTCATCCCTCATCATTGCCATTAGCTTGATGTAAATCTTCTCCTCACCATCACTCATTGCCATCATCCTATGTAAATCTTCTCCTAGCCATCACTCCCTTTGCATTGCATACACAAATACACAACTTCAACTCACATGAAGTGGGTGGTAAGGTATACAAGTTTACAATCCGAAAGTGTAAAAAGTCATATGCCTAATTAGGACTATATAAAAAAAACAAGTTTTTGCAATTGGTGTTTATGTATTGAAAATTTTCATATCTTATAGCAAGACATTATTCATAAAGAATGTTCTGAAAAATTCACATTACATCAAAATCATTATTTATAAACATTTCTAAATAATTTTTACATCACATACATAATACTTACAAATTAAAGTCAACTCACAATGTATGGCACCAAAACCATTTGGTGATGTCACTATCACATGAGAAAATGTATTATCATATCAATTTAAGAATCTCTAATTGAAACCAACATATTTAAATTAACAAAAATTTTGGAATAAGTTATGCTTCACGGTAACTACCAAAGACAAGATACTAACAAACCCCTTAGTGGGCAACCATAAATAAACTTAGTGATTAATAAGAATAAGGCATTAAAAATAAAAAATAATCTTATAAGATATAATTAAAAATGTTTGTAAAGAATAATATTTACCTTGAATAATTAATTCAATTCAAATCTATGTTCAATTTGCATTGGTATTTTGATTAAGACTTATTAAAAATTCACCAACAATCTATAAACATCTTTACAAACAAATTCCAAAATTGTTAATCAAATGTGTTAATGTTGATGATCTTATAATCACATTATATTAGGGAGAATCAAAATAAAAGTAAAAAATCACATGATAATGAGGAGTAAAATGTCATTATCATCATTATCATAGCCTAGAAGAAACAAACAATGAAATGAAGTGACCCAACAATGAGATAAAGTAACCCAAATAAAAATGTTAAAAGTTAAATTGAAAGAAAGCAGGAAGGAAAAAATGGAGAATAATGAAAGTTGAGTCAATAAAATTAGAACACGAATTTTTCACTTAAATTTGACAAAATATATATTATTCGTTAAATTAATATTTTTTATTATTATTTAAAATTTTAAATATCATGTCTCTATAATATTTATAAATTTATTATAATTTATTTAAAAGAAATTATTTATTAGGAAAGCTGAATATGTTTATTATGATAAAATATTGGAAAACTATATTATAATAAAATATTGGAAAATTAAATTAAATTAAAGATTTATTAATGCTGAAATGTAAAATGAAATTTATATTGTATAAAAGTTCATAAATTAAAATTAATGTTTTATTAATAATTAAAATGAAAGTTACAAAAATGTTTTACGCATTCTACAATATTAAAATACTAAGAAACAAATATAGAATTTGAATTTTTATTTATTAACTATATTTTGGGTCTTGGTTAAACGGTGATGAGGGGAGCGGTTATAATCCTCATCACAGATTCAATTCCCGTTCTCAATCAAAATTATATATCTAGACATATCGATAATGATGAAAGTAAAAAAAAAAAAATACAAACAAACTTAAAAAAATATCCAACAAAATTCTATATTTAAATAAAAAATTATGCCCTCCCATACTCTTGTTAAATGGATTATTGTTAAAAAATTTGAATAGGTCCTCTCACTCATAAAGTCTAGTTTGGTTTGGGCATTGGGAAACCCCCCCCACTTCAACTTAAAGTCCAAATGCATTGGGAATGTTTTGATTTTGCCATCTGAAGACAAAACGACAAGCGGAAGAGACTCTGCAGGTATTCTCCCAACTACGCAGTTTTTCTCGTATCTCCTATGGCTCTTTAATTTAATTTTGTGAGTAGACACTGGGAATGCATTGGGGTCTTTAAGGAGGCCGACTAAGTTCCCCACATTTAGTTAGTTAGGATTTTGTGGATCGGATAGCTGGGCCCTCTGCTTGCACAAACATGGGCAATTCCGAGTCAAAGTTGGACATACATCCGGGCTAAACATCATTGCTCGTTGGTTGTTGCTACAATGGCGGGCTACCAGAGATAGGCTATTTCAAGATTCACTGTAACTGCTTTTTGACATAATAAGCTGTGGAATACCACCATGGTTGTTCATGCTGTTGTGTTGAAGAGAGACGAAATGAGTTACATGAAGGTTTTGTGTAACTGTTTGGTTAACTGAAGTGGGTGTTGTTGCTGTTCAGACCCATTTCCTGTAATCACTATCAGGGTTGGTGTTTGTGATGCCTATTCCCAATACCCATTTTTGGTTCTTGCGTTGGGTGTTGATGGTGTTGTTTAATTGGATCATATGCTTTGACTTGCATATTCTGCGGGTGGGTTTGTGTGCAGTGAAATTTGTATATTGCTCCTGTTTTTTTGGTTGCAATTTTGGGCATTAGGATCAGTTGATGGAGCAGTTTGTGAATGATCATTTGTGCTTCAGGCTTCTTCTTCTGAAAGGGATTGCTCATGATGAGTGGCTTGAAGACCTCCTTGAAATGTGAGTCCCACAATATGCAAGAAATCAGCAGGCGAGACAAGTAAATAAATGGTTGTTCAGTTTGTGGACGATGTATCAGGCTTCTGAAATGGATTGCTGATGGGTGCCTTGAAAACCTTCTTAACATGTGAACATCTCAATTTAACAAAAATCGGCATGTGAGACAAGTCAATGAGTGATTGATTACCAAGTTTGTATATATGATGTTTCAGGCTTCCGAAAGGGACTGCTTATGGGCGGTTTGAAAACCTTGATTTGTGAATCTCTCAATGTGCAAGAAATCAGCACTCAGGTTGGGTAAGCCAAACTGTGATTATTTAAAGTGATTCAAGCACCAGAGGCTAATCCCAGGGTACAAAGTTGCAAGGTACGTGTGATAGGCTACGGTCACTATTTCTAGAATATACACTGTACCATCTGGCAGATTGATTTAATGAGATTCATCTGGCTGAATCCAGCGGACTCTTGTGCTGCTGAATTGAATAATCCTTTCAAACAGAAGCATCTAAACAAGGAATATTACTGGTGAAGCCGAATCCTCCTACCATTCAAGAGAGAGAGAGATATCTTGATTGAAGGTGACATAAGTCAATGGTTAATCATTCTGAGGTAATTCAAGAATCAGGGGCTACTCCCAGAATCCCAAAGGGTATGTGATAAACTGCAACAATCGTTGTGTGCAGAATAAGCTCTATACCATCCTGCACATCGACTTTGTGAGATTCATCTGGCACAAACCTTTGGATTCTTGTGCTGCTGAATTGTCAAATACTTGAAACTAAAGGAAGCCTCTGAACCAGAGAATACTGCGGGCCAAAATCAATCCTCCTATCGAATAATAGAGAGAGAAATATCTGTATGTATGTGATGTTGTGTTTTATGGTAACCTTTCAAACATAGGATTTTTCTGCCCTGCACAATGGTAAGACAGGTGGTTCCGATTGATTATGACTCTCAGGGGCTTATAGAAGCAGCCCACAAAGGAGATGTCAGGGGTGTGATTGATTGCTTGGTTAATCCTCTTGTGGATGTAAACTATATTGGTACTGTTAGCTTGCGGGTGAAGCGCTCAGATATCATTCAACACGAGGAAGCACCAGATGAAGTTCAAATTGAGTATGAAGAGTTTAAAACTGATGTTACAGCTCTCTTTGTAGCTTCCCAAGCGGGGCACATGGATATTATACGCAGACTTCTGGTAAGCTAGAACCTTTTCATGATTTGTTTTGAAGATTGCTTGTGCTTTTCTAGTTGTAAAGGTTTTGATCAAATCTATAATTTTGTAGTTTTCAGAATAATAGCAGAATAGGCTGGCAATTTTTGTTTAGATGTCTGGGCGATAAAAATGATCGATGGCACATGAATTCAAGCTGGATGGCTGATTCGTCCTAGTGTTATTGCTGTAGCCTGGGATCATCAGGCAGAAAATATGGGTTTTGTTTGATTATATGAAAAAAATGCAAATGATTCTCATCCACATAAAGTAGAAAACAGTGGATGCTGGATTCAACATTATATTGCTCTGGTTGTTGGAAGTGCTTCAAGAAACATGCCCAGACTGAAACCGTCTGTTCTTGGCCTTTTGCAACTGATTTCATTAAGGGAGGTCAGCCCACAACGAGAATGGAACCATGGTGGACAGATTATTTATCTGTTGATATTACCAATGATCTGATGCCCCTGTTGGATTGGTTTGACAATATATGAGAATGATCACACGGGGTTATAGGAATGACACTAATGCTAAATTTGTAGGCTACAATTTGGTTCTTCTTTGTGCCCTTTCATGAACACAATCATACATTCTTTCTTGTTTCAACTCTCAATAGGGTCATCAACAGGGTCATCAATATCATGCTTTTTAGAACTATTGTGTTGTTTTATAAGGACTCGTGTTTCTGTTAATTCATTAGCACTTTGGCATCATAGTCTGAATTCCCAGACACTACTCTAGCTAGAAAATATTAAAGAATATGTACATAATCAGACATTGAATGTTCTTTAAACATCGTAATTTCTTTTGGGGCATTTGGAAGATGCAAATCTATGAATTCCTTCAAATAATTGCCTTGTTTCTGACTTATCCTCAACGTTTATACTTGAATGCTAAGCAGTCATAATGGGAAAATATTTGTTTTTTTTCTGGCAGGATTAGAGTTACTCAGCATAAGTTTTATTCTTCTCCTGGTTTATATTAAAGTTTCAAAGTTCCATTAAGCATAAATAGTGATTGCTTCCCTTTATGGAGGTTTGAAGTCTCATATCTTATAGGAATTCTATGTCTGAAATCTTGGAAAACCTGAAATGTTTTGAAGGAGCTACCGATTACAAGAATTATTCATGTACCATCATTCTATAGAAAGCAAGCATATCCTTGTAAAATATGACAGTGAAAAAAAACTGATATTTGTCCTTTTATTTTTCAGTCAGCTGGTGCAGACGTCAACCAGAAGCTGTTTAGAGGTTATGCAACTACAGCAGCCGCTCGAGAAGGTCATCATGAAGTATTAGGTATTCTTCTGAAGGCTGGGGCATCTCAGCTAGCTTGTGAGGATGCTCTGTTGGAAGCATGCCTCTATGGTTGGACTAAAGCTGCGGAGTTACTTATCAGCTCTGAAATGATCAGGCCAGGAGCCTCTGTGCATGCATTGGTGCATGCATGTTGTCGAGGATTTGTCGAGATTGTTGCAACCTTAATTAAGGCATGCTTCATATCAAGTGTTTGATGATCTCTCATTATCTGTATTAAACCATAGATAATATTTGTATGAATTTTGAAATTTTCTCCGTGGTAGAACTCTTTTTAAGTTTTCAAATATCTTCTAAGTTGTTTGTGATCGAAGTATTGACTGAAATTACAGACATGAAGTCTGTCATTTCATATTGAGATTTGAAATGTTTGACATTTGATTTGATTGATTTGGTTGTTTACAGAGCGGAGTGGATGCAAACTCATGGGATAGGATGCTGTTGCGTTCAGCCAAGCCTGCTTTGTATGCAAATATAGACTGCACACCACTGATTGCTGCTATTGTCAGCCGGCAAGTTTCTATAGTGAAACTTTTGTTGGAGGTATTTTATGTTCAATTTGTGACACTCCAGGGTAGATGTACTCCCCAAAACTGAATAAACACACAGATAGCGGGACACATTTATACTTAACCCTAACCAACATGAAACCCTAGATGACTAGACGACTTTCCATGAGGGTTATGCATAATCGTGTTTACATATATCTGATATCTAGTATTTCTGAGCCCCTAAGACCATACTATAAGCTTCTAAATCACAAATAAGTTAGCAATTCCAGAGTTGTGCCTGGGGCTCAACCGTAGATATTGCTAGCAGATTCTTTTCCATACCCTTTAAGAACTTTAAAGTTTTAAACACAAGGGATTTTCCTATTTTGAAGGAAGTACTGTAAATTATCATTATGGTTGAGTGCTTGTAGTGGTTCAATCAAAGATTTAAATACTTTCCATGTGATTTGTTTGCTGGAGCCTTCTTCTTGTTCAGTTTGGAAGAGATCCTAATGGTCAATATCTGGTTTTAATACATAAATTAAAAATGAACAAAGTTCATGTTTTTGTTTGTTCCCTTAACACTTTTTCCTCCAACCGCAGGCTGGTGTAAATACAGATTGTAAAGGTAGCATCGGAGCTTGGTCATGGGATGTAAATTCAGGTGAAGAGTTGCGTGTTGGGGCAGGTTTAGCTGAACCATATAATGAAGCATGGTGTGCTGTTGAATACTATGAAGCCAGTGGCACTATTCTTAGACTGCTGTTGAATCACTTATCCCCTGATAGTGAGCATTGTGGAAGAACACTAATTTGTCATGCAATCCTTTGCCGTAATATGCAGGCAGTCAAGATACTTTTGGATGCTGGAGCTAATGCTGAGTTTTGTGTAAAAACAAAGAATGGACATCAATTCCGTCCTCTACACATGGCAGCTAAAATGGGTTGTCTTACTATTTTGAAGCTGATGATAGCGCATGGATGTGATTTGAATGCAATGACTGAGACAGGAGAAACTGCACTTATGCTCTCTGTAAAGGCTAATCACCAAGAATGCTTCAAGGAATTGATATTTTCAGGAGCTGATTTGGCGAAAGTAGACATGGATGGCAAAAATGTAGTCAACATAGCAGAAGTAAACAATTGCGTTTTTTCTATCCGTCAGATTATTTCAGATGCAATAAAATCAGGGAAAACAGTTTACTCTAGCAATCCCCAAGTGTTTTATCCACTTCATTATATGGCCAGATTCGGTGACTCTAAGGTCCTTCAGAGACTTTTAGAGCAGTCAGGGCTAAATTTGAATGCACAAGACAGGCATGGTTTTTCGGCTGCAATGATAGCTGCAAAAGAGGGCCATGTTGAAGCTTTCAAAGTGCTTATATTTGCTGGAGCGAATTTGAATTTGAAGAATAAGAAGGGTGAAACAGCAGTTGGCTTAGCTCAAGCCCATGGAAAAAGAGAACTTTTTGAGAGTGTTATGTTGGATGCCACCCTAGCATATGGATTGAAAGGTGAGGAATTCAAAGCTCTCCATTATGCTGCACAGAAAGGGAATCTGGAGGCTATAGGGCAATTACTGACAAGAGGATATGCAGTCAATACCCTTGATGAGGATTGTTACACTCCTTTAATGCTTGCTGCAAAAGAAGGCCAAGCAGATGCTTGCAAGATTCTGCTTCTAGGCGGAGCTGACTGTAGTCTTGTAAACCGAAGAGGTGAAACAGCATTGTTGCTTGCCAGGAGAAATAGTTTATCAAGAATTGCAGAGGGTATTATATTGGACCATCTTGCTCGTAGGTTGGTTCTTACTGGTGATCATCTCTGCAAGCATACAAAGCGGGGTAAAGGTGCTCCACATATGAAGATGGTCCGCATGCTTAAATCTGGTGTGCTAACATGGGGGAAATCACGGAAAAGAAATGTTTTTATTAAGGAAGCTGTGTTGGGACCAAGTCCCACTTTCCAGAGGAATCGTCGGAAAGGTGATGCCAATATACCAGGGACATTTAGAATTGTCACAATGAAGAAAAGAGAAATTCACTTTGAAACAAGAAATTATGCAAATGCGGAAGTCTGGGTTCGTGGAATTAACCTGATTGCAAAAGAAGCTACCATGTCCAGTGGTCCTGCAGTTGGTAAGTAAAAGCTATCATACAGTCGAAGATGAACTTGATGCTTTTGCACTGAGATGCACTGCTTTTATGTGGATTTGAATTGTTATCAAACATCATACAGACAAAAGAAAGAATTTGCGGGTAGTTGAGGGATCAAGTTTGATTGTTGTTTTGTGGCATTCTGAGACAAGGCAATCAATTTTCCTCAAGTTCAGCCATTTGAACTTACAAGCAGGAAAAATTTCAAAATTTCGTAGCCGATATTTCCGAGAGGAGTAAGGCATGTACAATATTTCCATAGGACGCTGGGATTTTGTGAGATTCAATGTGTTGAATGCTTCCAGCTTTATACCAGTAGAGGTTGCCATCATATTGGTCAATTTATTTACTTGTGTTTAAGAAAGAAGGGAAGGTGGCAAAGTCGCTATTGTTTTGGGAAACTTGTGTGTAGGAGATCCAAGATTTCTGTCAATTCCATGTTAATGAATCACATTTAGTTGTGTTTAAATACTATTTCATAGTAGACTACCCAGCCTCCATCCCTACCTAATCACACGAGGTTTTGATGTATACTGCATGGAAACAAATTCTAGGAGTGTGCAAAGTCCTTGCCACATTGCAGAGTTTCAGTGGGGCAATTAACATCCTCATCGCATAGTCCTTTAACATGGTCTAAATTTATGATATGAGATGTCATTCCTTCTAATATGTCTACCCCTGTCTGTACAGTACTTTTAGAAAAAACTGAATATATATCTAGACTTAGCTTAGGATTTCCATAACAATTAGAGGATCATTAGTTGTTCTTAGCCACCCAGAAACCTTGATTTGTGTGGCATCATACTTCCATTCATGTACATATGCAAGGTAATGTTCAGCTGCTCCAAGGTTGCTCCCGTAGAGTGAGCTTATGTTACAGTAGTTATGATTTGTAGTGGACCATTATTAATTACCATACTACAGAGGTTTGGAGAGTTTCAATTTATGCATAGCTTTTGCTGTTCTGCAGGTTTTACTAACTTCTTGTTTTCAGGTCCTTTCATTAAATTTAGAATGTAGAATGGTGCCTTTATTTCGATATTTTGTAAATTCAATTTGCCTACAGGGTTATCATCATCATTGATTTAGAATAAAACATCCTCTGTTTTGAGTACTAATGTAGTGATCTGAAGATTTTGAATCAGCCTCACGGTTTTGTTGTGCTCTATGATTTTCTTATATACACCAACAGGTGGAATCTGATTTGACATTCGCTATTGCTGCTGCCGCGTAAATGAGTATCAACTATATTATCTTTCCAATTGTGTTAATGCAACTGTTTCTATCAGGGAATTTTGAGTGTAGCTTAGCTGTGTCTCCATTAAGTAGCCAGCAGTGACAATATCCTGATAATGTTCTCATTACTTCGGTGCTACAATAAATGTACTGAATCCATTTCCTAACAATTAGCAGAGAATTCCCTTTGATTGTACAAGTACTACCCAAGACTTGAGGAATGACATCTGGAGTTTGCTTGAATGCTTGATCTGAACAGATAATTGTGCCTTTGTGGTATAGTTAGCTATCTTGCTTTCCTTTCTCTATATTATTCGAACTTTACTCATCTTTTATCAATTAAAGTATAGTCAATTACAGTTACAGGGCCGTAAAGTTATTTGTCAAGTTTTCATAACAAGAACCATAGGAATGTTGAGTATTAACGTGACTGTGTTTGCATCAGAGTGTGGCACGGGTATTCCCTGACTGTCATAATTGTAGCCTGAATAGTGTGTGCTGCCATATTTTGTGTGTTTTGGCCACTAGTTTGGGGTGTCACCAATTTGGTACATTGTTTATTTATAGAGACACATGTTTCCTTGTAATGTTGTTGCAATTGCTTATTTATAGAGACATGTTTTCTTGTTATTTTGTCACAATTTAATGTCACCCACCTGTGTAAAATGCAGATTATGTAAAATGCAGATTATGTGGGGTTATTGGCCCCTTGTGACAATTCTTCTGTGCAGAGAGAAGCCTTGAAGAGCAAATGGAGCTTAAGCAATAGCACTAAAAGCATTCAGATAATGCCGTGGAACTGTTTGTTCCACATTTCTTTGTCAGATGAACAGTAGAAAGACGTCCTTTTAATATTGCCTACTGGCAGAACAGAGATGGCATTGCTGAAACATGGATCCCATCATGTTCGATATATCTTGCTGCTTTTGTTGTATGTTGTGATCATTAAAAAAGAACTAACTCCGCTCAGAAGATGCTTCCAGCGATATGAGCACGTGCATGATCCTCCATGGCTAAGAATACCATTTTTTACCTTCTATCTGGAGAGCATTATTATTACCATTTTTTACATTCTCTCTGGAGAGTATTATTATCATCTCAAAATTAACATTCTTTTCTTCTCTCAAGATAGTATTGTCTTATCTAAATTTGTATTCTCATCTTTATATTTTCCTAGATTATTATTCTGATCTTTGTCAAAATAACATTTTATCTTATTTCATTTAGTCTCATATTCTGGGAAGATAAGAATCTATTCAAACACACCAGTATGAAGGCTAAAGGCTTTTTTATTGGAGAATACGTTCTACAGAGTCTATGAGAGACTTAGTCCATTACCAAGTGCACTGCCTTGGAGAGTATGCTTAGGTTCGCACCCATACCTCCTTAGCAAAGCTGCTTAATCTTATGCCATTGTCTGTCATAATATAAGTGAATGAATGAATCCATTTACCAAATTTTGAGTATTTTTTCCTCGGCTGATATTTTCAGAGTTCTCATTAGAAAATTCAGTTCCTGATTTCAGTTTAGGAAACTCATATTATAGTTTCAGTTGTAATATCTCAGTTTTTCAGTTCAGATTTTAGTTACAAGTTTTGTTCTTCAGTTGTAAAAACACTATTTTCCAGTTGGTTCATTGACAATTGTCAAGATTGGTTCACAATAACTGCATTAATATCAGATTTCAGTCATAGGTTCAACTCTCTATTCGGATTCACAACACGGTATCAAAGTCACTTTCTGGGCCTTGTAATGGGACATCCACATGGCTTCCTTTGCATCCAATGACAAGGAAAACTGAAAATCAGAAGTTGCATTATTTGTGGAAGAGGCTATTTGGCTCTCCTATGGATGGGCTAATGGAGGCTGTGAAACAAATTACCTGTGGTATCACTACCATGAACAAAACCCTAAACACAATAGTTCTACCAATTGAAAACCACGAACACAAATATCAAGAAGATGATAAAAAGGAGGGTTGTTGTGCACCTCAAAACCAAAGAAGAGAGGTGAGACGACATGATCATTTTGAGATTTTTTTTGCAGAAAATAGAAGAGGAACCCAAGGGAAATTCATACCTAGAAGCGGAACAAGTTACAAGAGGGGATTCACATTAATCAAAAACTATTATGGAGGACACCAATTCCAAAATTCGATGTTTTAAATGATAGTATTAACCATAGATCTTGGATCGGAAAGTTGAATTGCTTCTTTAGTATGAACCCTATGGGAAATTATAAGAAAATTCAGTTCTGCCATATTACACCTAGAAAGACAAGAATTTGATTGGTGGTAGTTGGTTAAGCATGAAATGGAGGAAGACCATGATAATGGTGGCTGCCCATGCATAAACACCTCACCTGGAAAGGATTTGTGACTGTTTTTATATAAAATTTAAACATATTTCCAAGAAGATTATTTCCTGGCCCTCAAAAAAAAGGAGGAGATGAGGCAGCAGGGCACAATAGCATATTATTCTGAATAATTCCATCATGCAAGTTTGTTGGCAGAAAAGTCTTTCCCGTGCATTTTGCTGCTATGTATATTGATGCACTAGAATGCCCAATCCAAGAATAAGTCAAGGCTTTGAAACCATGTACATTGGAAGAAGCTTTTTAGTAAGGAAAGGCATATACAAAAGCGGTAAGAAGTACATAACATTTTTAACTTCAAGGCTTCTTTTACCAACAAATAATAATTCACCCACCAAGAATGATTCAGGAGATTCAAATATATCTATTTTTTTTTTCTACAAAGAATAATTCACCCACCGAGAATGATTCAGGAAATTCAAATATATCTATTTTTTTTCTTCTATTAGGCCTAAAGTTAGAGTAATGGATCCAACTATTTCTGTTGATTTACTGCACAAATAAATTTGTTATCTTTGCAAATTGTAGCACGATAGTTGAGTTACCATGCTACCACAAGGAGAAGTAAGATCCAACCTTGGGCACTTAGAAGGGAAGTGGAATTGCCACTTTATTTCTAAGAGAAACGAAGCAACCTAGGTTGGGGGCAGAGGAAGGCCACCAAGTTAATTAGGAAATCAATTATTTTAGAGCACTATGTTTGTTAGCATTCATTGGGATGAGTAGATTAAGTTTATTTTGGAGCAACAATGTTAAATAACCAACAAAGTAACAAAGGAAGAATGACTGACTACGATTAATTAGCCTCCTCTTTGGTCAACTAGTTAGACTATTTACTTGAGAGGAAAGTACAAAAATGAAATGAAATGCAGCCATGATTCAAACCCTATTTCCACCTAATGCACATGGTAAACAACAAGCATTAAGTAGATTATCCAATTCCTTCTTGTGGGCATGCAATCCCAAAGGGAACCTAGGGTTTACTAAAGTATTTATCCTTCGAGGTTGGATGTAAAACCTAAATCTAATCTACGCTATATTTAAAACAAGAGAAGGGACACTACAAGTGCTTTGATGAAAAGAACAAATAATAGGAAACTAATAGGGGGTTAGAGTCTACTCTACATACTTGTGTAGTGTTCTATGGAAGCTACAAGGGCTTTGATGAAAATAACAAATAATAGGAAACTAAGAGGGGGTTAGAGCCTACTCTACATACTTGTGTAGTGTTCTTTCTCTTGCAAAGCAAGCTAACATATGCGATCTCCGTCATGGGATTTGATTTTTCATACTACAAAACTATCTATAAAAGGCCTCATCAACTTGATAAGTGTGGAAGTGTCCGTCCATGCTAGATGGACTACTTACTTGAAAGGGCTTTTGGACTATTGCAATGAAAATTTGTTCATTATTATTGTTTTTCAAATTTTAAGGAGAAATTGTGGTGTGACAAGGAGTTAGAGGGAAAACAGAAATTAAGATATTATAAGGAGTTGATCAATTTGAAACCTCGAAAATCAAAAGTATATGTCTTGACTAGTATAAAGGAGAAAATAGGCATTGCTAAAATAAGATCTGATTCTCATGAGCTCCATAATTCTCAAAACCCCTTGGGATGAAAGAGTTTATAATTTTTGTGACACTAAGAGGGTTGGAGATGAAAAACACTTTCTCTTAGATTGTACTTCATATACTAGATTAGATACAAATTTAAAAATATTTGCTAAACTACCAAATTTATTGGTCTTTCAACTCGACAAAACTACAATGATCTTGGAAGACTTGTCTTAATGCTTTTCAAACATAGAAATAATTTTTTTAAAAATTCAAGTAATATCTTACCTTCTTAAGGTTGGTCTTAGTGTATGTTAGTCACCATCATCACCATCATCATTATACAACTATAAAGATAAATCAAATATATGCAATTATGATGACCCATGTAAGTATGGTGGGTTAGCTAATTCGTCTGAACATATTGTTTCAAAGTGAAGCTTGCCTTGAGGTCTCTAGTTCTATTCTAACATACTCCTACGAGGTTAACAACCACTATTGCGCCTAGTAGTTGAGAAGCCCTCCATTCAAATATTCTGAGGGAGGGAGGGATACCACAAGGTTTCCTTGGAAATAAAGAGGTATGATGGCCTATGTGCCCTTATATTGAGAAGGTTGCCTTCTCACCCACAAACTTGTGTTGAAGCTTCCTTGGATTAGGAGAGATTGGATAATCAAATTTGAACAATTATGGAGCCAAAATCAAGCTAACCCAAGTAGCCAAGGAAGATCTAAGCCACATAGAGAGAAGAGTATCTCTTGTAGTAGCATCCAAACAAGGAGAGGGTTGAAGGAGATAAGAAAATATCAACAAACCCAAGACCATAGAATCGGGAAATAGATCACAAGATTGTTAGAAAGTTAACAATTTGGCAAAGTTTTGGATGATAAAATTTGAATGACTATGGAGCCAAAAATCAAGCCAACCCAAGTAGCCAAGGAAGATCTAAGCCACATAGAGTAAATTAACTCTTGTAGCAACATCCAAACAAGGGGAGGGTTGATGGAGATAACAAATCTTAGCAAACCCTAAAAGGGGAAATTTATTACAAGATTGTTAGAAAACTAACAATTTAGCAAAGTTTTGGCACATGAGGTTTTAAGATTTGGAACCCTTAACACAAAACCATGAATTGATATAAATAGATTTGGAGGTTCTTTAGTGGTGTTAACAATCATTGCATTGACTGTTAGGAAAGTGCTCGTTGTTGGAGAATGTAACTAGATTCGGTCTTCATAATTACCTTTGTACTTATGAAATTGTATATTTTTGTAAAAAGAAGAAAAATAATTATTATTTTAAGCATGGTTTTCATGCTCAAATTGATTTGTCTTTTAGATCAAGCATGTTCTTCATGTTTCTAGGGCTTGTCAAGTCAAAACAATATTTGTCATAAGTCTAGAAGTGAAGTCCCATTTGGACTATTATAAGAAAGTGTAAAAATAATTTTGTTTTGAGTCAAAATGTCATTCTTTGTCACTAGAAGGCCAAGTCAACCCTCCCTCTTCAAGTTGGCCCCGTTTAAGGAAATTCAACCTCCTAAGATGTGTACATATAAGAGCAACTCGACCTCATTTGCAAAACACATCAATCATGTTCAATCTCTTGAGAAAGAAGAAAAAAAATCAGGGAAAAGGACAAGGAATGAAGTCAATTTCAAGGTGAGAGAAAGCAAAATCAAAAGAGAAGGAAATATGCCCTAAAAACTCCCACACGTGCAAAATTTCAGAGTTGCACGAATGCCAAAAAGTACAAGTATGTTGCAGGAGGCCAAAATTCTATTGTAGGGATCGAAATCTGAAGTTTGACTAGTTTTGGAAGGGTTTGACCATCATTGACTTGTGGAGACCTTGACTTGTTGGAAAAGCTTAGAAGGAGGGCTAACTTGGGGCTTGTGAGTGGACTTGATCTTGGTGTTTGGGTCTTTTATTTCTCATTTGATTTGATTCTATGAGAAGATAATAATTTCTTTCTGGGTTTTCCCCCTGGAGGGATTTTTCCCTGACTTGGAGCCTACATCTTGTGTCCATATCTTTTATGATCTTCATGGTTTATGGTCTTGATAATTGTTTGATGAAAATATTCTAATAAATAATAATAAGAAGCTAACATAAGTTCACAAACAGTTATTAAGGATAGGAGAATTGTTTTGATTGTTGCCCTACTTGATTCTCCAACATGGTAGAGCTAAGGTGAAGAGAAGGCAAATTGAAGATCATTGTTGTTGGAATAAGAGGAGATTTCTTATCACAAGAAATCAATTGCTAAGAACACAAGGAAGGGCATAAGGAAGAGGATCTATTGACCTAGAAGGAAGAAGACTATAACCTCTCATTAAAGGCTCTCTAGTGCACCTTGAAGAACATTTATATTTCTCTCTATTGAAGGCTCTTTGATATTGAAGGACATCTTTGAAGTCTCTTGAAGGTTCTTGAAAGCTTCAAAATAGTCGAAGGCATCATCTAGAAGGACACTCATTTGACAAGTAAGTACCATATTATCTTCCATGTCTCAATCTACAAATTAAATGACTTCATTTTGCAAGGAAAGCAATAAGCTCAGTGGATCAACAAACTTTCTAGCATGGAAGAAAAGGACACATTTGGTGCTCATAGAAAATGAAGTCATGGACTATGTTCTTCGTGAAATTAACAAACCATACAAAGAGAAGACTCAAGAATTAGAAAAATACAAGAAGGGAGAAGTGAGGGCATAAAGGATTCTTATTGAATCTATAAAGGATCATCTCATTCCTTTTGTTGTTGATTTGAGTACATCTAAATCAATATATGCCAAGTTGGTGAAATTGTACTCTATAAGTACCTCGGGTTAGAAAATATCTTTGAAGAATCAACTATATAAAACAAGGATGTCAAAGAATGAAGATATGGCCACATAACTTATGAAGATCTCACACTTGAGGGATCAGTTGCAAGGGCTTGGGAAAGTCATATCTGATTCAGAGATGACTACTTGTGTACTAAATGCTTGACAACTTGAATGACGCAGTTTTTTGACTAGCGTCTACTCAAGAAAATATACTACTCCCTTTGATGAACTATGGGCTCAATGCATCTTGTAAGAAACAATATTGAAGGCAAAATATGACACCAAACCAAATGAAAAGTATCAAGCCTTTGTTGTAAAATCCAAGAAGAAGAAAGGGAAGTTTGGAAAGTCCAAAGGAAAACAAGATATGTCCAAAATTTAATGTTATGGGTGCAATGAATATGGAAATTTTAAGAGGGATTTTCCAAACAATCCACAAAACAAGAAAAACAACAAAAGGAAGGAAAATGGTGGAGCTCACATAGTTGAAGAAAAATAAGAACCTGAAAAGAAGCCGAAAGGTGAAGATCCCAAGGATCTATACTATTGAAGGAACTCCACCTCTCTCAGGTTTATTTGCAGTTTGCCTTTCTTTTATTAGAAAGTAGCAGTTAGAGTAGCATGCGCCTGCATTCTCTAGAAGAGTCTTGGTTTTTGTGAAGCATGGAATCATAGAAGGAAGCATAATGATAGTAGAAGATTTAGAGTCTACATGATCAAATTGCTTTGAAGAAGTCATCTAGATAACAAGAATGAGAATATTTGGACTGTCTTGCATATCACAATTAATCCAAGTATTTTCTAACATAATGTTAGAGGTAGTCATCTTGCAGAAAGGATCACCGGGATCCCCCATTAAGAACCATCATTTAGGGAAGGTTCTTTAATATTTGGAAGAAGCATTATGACATGATTGATATATATTCCATTTAGTATGGAAACAATAGGATTGAAGGATGAAGGGTTGAAAATGGTCAAGTTGAGGTATGAAAGAAATAATTGAAGCCTTTCTTCTCTTAAAGAGGGAAAATTATCTAAGATAAGGATAGAAGCAGGCTCATTCAAGGGAAGGATGACTAAATGGATATATTAAAGACGTATGCATGTCTTTAGTAACTCTTCACTAATATATATAATTCATATCTGCAATAATGTTGCAAGAAGAGAGGATCGTAAGAATGTGCTTGATAACATGAGCATGATTGGTCTTCCATGTGCCATACTTGATGCATGGGGTTTGGTATGTCTTGAGATGGAAAAATATCAAGATTCTTCCATAAGATAGCATGACTTAGACATGATGATATTGTTCAACATCAAATATGGTCTCCTAAAGAAAGAAAGAGAGTTGACAATGGCATCTCCAAGGAAGAAGATATTGTCGCTTGCTGATTAGTTTGTTCCATGGGAATTTTGATTGAAAATTGAAAACATGGAGAAGGATTTTTTTGCACAATATGGAGATAGACCATGTGGAAGGATGTTGATCTCAAAGGAAACAAATAAGCAAAATATGATATCTTGACAACGGGCCATCATGATGAAGTAATTATGATATTGATGTATTGGTATTGGTTATTTGGTTGGTATATGGTTTTTCTACCTTGAATAATTTTGCAGAAATGCATAATGGAAGTTGAGGCAAGTATATCTACAATTGTTTGTTTTGAACTCAATTCAAAGAATACATGGATTGAGTGGGTGGATTTGGTAATTCTTGGAGGATTATATGGCCAAGATGTCTACATCATCTTGGGATTGAAAGGTAGCAGTACAAAAATATAACTTGATGTTTATGTATCAATGATATTGAAGATCACTTTCATGATTAGAGGGAGTTATGACTAGCTCTACTTTGATTGGATCAATATAACACCTTTGTTGATTATGACTAGAGGAAAGTTATATGAAAGGTTAATGGCCTAAACCTTGTCACAGATAGAAGAAATATTTTGGCTCCATAACATTCTGAAAGATAAAATCTGAAGATGATGATATGCAAAGAAAAGGAGTTGTGTAGCGACTTGAAGATCGCCATGAAAGGACTAGTAGCTGATGTATTGATAAAGTTTGAGACACGTTAAAGAGCTTGTGGTTATGTCTTCCTAGTTAAAAGGAAGTAAGGAATCTCCTCTGTGCTTAAGAGGGAGTGAGTAATCTCCTTAATGTTTGAGGAGTAAGGATCTATTCCCTGATCAATAGGGAATGAGGATCTTCTCTCTGGTTGGGAGAGAGTGATGATGGATATTTTATTCTCTTCTTCATGTGTCATGCACTAGGCCAGGACTAATAGTCATACGTCTAATGAAGGCCATGGAGGGAGAATGGAAAATGGAGGATTGGATAAGCATCTAGGATTGGTACTCCTTGAGGATTGGGAAATCCAAGAAATAAAGTAATCCTATGGACTGACACTCTTTGAGGATTAGACAGGGTGTCCAAGACAAGAGTGGTCAGCCGATATTATTTGAGGATGTGGAATCCAAGATAAGAATATCACTAGAAGGATATACCCAATGAACATCCAGATGGGGTATGTGCCTTGAGAGGTAGTGTGGTGTCTCACATAAATCCTTGCCAACATTGTGTTATGATCTAGTGGAGAGATAGAGCTTGTTGGTCAAGGCCTTGCTATGTTGACAATGTCAGTTATGATGTTGATGCTTAAATATGGCTTATCAATCCGACTCTTCTAATGAGAATATTTTGGTTTGAGAGAATCCGTGTACCCATTATGTAATTATGGATACCTCACTAGTTAAGAGGGAGCGTTGGAGAATGTAACTAGATTTGGTCTTCATAATCACCTTTGTACTTATGACTTTGTATATTTTTGTAAAAAGAAGAAAGATAATAATTATTTTAAACATGGGTTTCATGCTCAAATTGATTTGTCTTCTAGGTCAAGCATGTTATTCATGCTTCTAGGGTTTGTCAAGTCAAAAGGATATTTTTCATAAGTATAGAAGTCAAGTCCCATTTGGAATTTGATAATAAAGTGTAAAAATAATTTTGTTTTGAGTCAAAATGCCAAATTTTGTCACTATAAGACCAAGTCACCCTGTTTGGGGCAATTCGATCTCCTAAGATGTGCATATATAAGAGAAACTCAACCTCATTCGTAGAACAAATCAATATAGTTTGATCAATTGAGAAAGAAGAAAAAAATCAGCAAAAAGGACAAGGAAAGAATTCAAAGTCAAGGAGAGAGAAAGAAAAATCAAAAGAGAAGGAAATGTGCCCTAAAAATTCCCACACGTGTGAAATTTCAGGTTGCAGGAAGGCAAAAAATTGCAAGTCTGTTGTAGTAGGCTGAATTTCTATTGCATGGGCCAAAATCTAAAGTTTGACTGGTTTTGGAAGGGTTTGACCATCATTGACTTGTGGAGAGTTTGACTTGGAAAGCTTGGAAGGAGGGCTGACTTGGGGCTTGTGAGTGGACTTAGTCTTGGTGTTTGGCTCTTGTATTTCTCATTTGATCTTTTATGATCTTCATGGTTTATGGCATTGATACTTGTTTGATGAAACGAATCTAATAAAGATACTACAAAGTTAACATAAGTTCACAAGCAATTATTAAGGATAGGATAATCTCCTTAATTGTTTCCCTATTTGATTCTCCAACACTTCTAGGAACACCTAACCATTAATTTTAACAATTGCAAGAGAATGAGTAAGTTAAAATTTGATGTAATCTTGTATAGTGACCACATTTGTGGTTGTACTAAGTGTCATTATGGTGATTATAGGAGCATTGTTTATGGAGCATCTTATACATGAAATGGGACATGATTAGACTATATGGTGATTAATTATTCCTCACTATTTGACTAAATTTTGTCACTATTTACTCACTATTACGAAATTTAATTTATCCAACGTCCATCAATTTTATTTCCCATAATTCAAAGCTATATATAAAATTCCTCATAAAATCAATAAGTGTGGAAGTGAGTGTATGAATGCCATATGAACTACATATTTGAAAGTTCTTTTAAACTATTGTAATAAATTTTTGTTCATTATTCTAGTCTCTCGTTGATCTAGGTGGATATTGGTGGCCACCCATCTATTCCATTGGCTCACAACACGATTTTTCTAGTTTCATGGTTTTTTTTATTTTTGTTAGTTTTTAAGTCTTAAACTTCTGAAATAGTTTTGAGGCCTTAAACAATATTTTTTGGGGAAAGGGCTGATGATAGTCATAATCTTCAATAGTAGTCGGAAAATGTACTTTTTTGATAAACCTTTTCAACAGGCTATTGTGTGCACCAAATGGAGATTGCATGTCAAAGTTACGACCTCGGTAAGTTGACATTCTAACCTACCCCATAAGGTCCCAAAAGTCTTTGGCGCTTCATCTTATAGGGTTAGGTTTATGGATGCTTAGGGCTTATCATTTTTTTTTATGATAAAAAGGCATTTGTGTCTCATTATAACACAGTTCAGTGAAGGTGTGTAGCTGTCACATCTCTTCTCAAAGATAAGATACCATCGATCGATCTAGTTTTCATGTATACAGTTTCAACATTTTTCATTTATTAATTGAAGTCAAGTTTCATTGTACCTCTATGTTTGATTATAAGTTTTTATACCATTTCGTTCTCTTCATAATTTCGGATCTGTGGTGTCAAAGTGGGTTTCTCTTTATTTGCTTTGTTGTGCATGTTCCCAACAAGGTTGGGCTATAATGAGTTGGGACTTGAACTACTTGATCCCTTTCAAGACTATCCTCATTGAGCCCGACAAACTCCCATGATAGAAGAAAAGAAAGGAAAGGGAGTAGGAGATCATACTAAACTATTGGTCGAAGAATCCCTTGAGCAAAAAAGGAACGAGATGATGGATAATTTTTTTCAGATCCTTCAATAGATGCCAATAAGTGACACATCTTCATCAAGCAGCCACTTTGGAGGTGTCGCCCCATTTAAGGTACAAGTTAAATTTTATATTCAAATACAGGAATATAGGAATATCAAAAGATTTAAGGTACAAATGTGGGTGAAGGGTGTTCCACTGTGTTTCATTGTTAATAACAGGAGTCAAAATAACCTCATCTTAGCAGAGGTCATTAAGTGTTTGGGCCTACCGAAAATGCCCCACCTGTAGCCATACACCATCGGGTGGTTCTGCCAAGGGAGATATTTTCGCGTCGGCCAAAAATGTTGCATGCCATACAACATCAAGCCTTTCAAGGACTTGGTATTGTGTGATGTTTCTTCCCTTGAAGTTTATGATGTTCTGTTAGGCCAACCATACTTGTGGAAGCATCATGTTGTGTGTGAGAAAAAAAACCTCATAGTGTTATTATTAATCTGGGTAGGAAACTATACGAGATACTAGAGGTACCCTTCCTACTTCCATTTATTTGATCTCTATTAAGCAATGCAGTAAAGTGACCTCCTAGACTAGGAAATTTGTCTAATTCTTGATTTTATCTCGAAGTAAGGAAAAGATTGTGGCCACATCCATGCCCTCCACACAGAGATCCTCCATGCAACAGAGACACGTGTATAAGGCCATGGAAGAATATAAATATATTCTTCTCACCCACGGTGGTGCCTCTACATTGTCAAGTCAAGCATTAAATCGATCTAACCCCCAACACACCTCTACCCAATGGGAAAATCTACAAAAAGGGAACATTCGACTAAGTTCCTCACCCTGTGGAAGCCCAATTATAATCATGCAGAAGAAAAAAGGTACCTAGAAACTCTACATTGATTATTGGGCACTGAACAAAATCACAATCGAGAATCGTTACCCGATCCTCAGATTGAAAACCTTCTTGACCAACTCAAGGGGGCCAAGTACTTCAGTAATATTGATTTGAAGTTCGACTATGACCAAGTCCCAATAGAACCAAATAATGTGTGGAATATTGTTTTCAAGTCTAAGGATGGTATTTTTGAATGGTTGGTCATGCCCTTTGGTTTGATGAGTGCATAAAAAATTTCATGAGGATGATGGATGATATCATGTGGTATTTTTTATTTTTTTAATTGAGTCAGTTGCTATTTAGTATTCAAAAAAGAGAGGGGAAAGAATTCCCTGATACATTCAAGTTTTGGAGAAGAATGCCATGGAGGGGTTAAGTGGCAGAATACCGAGCCTCCTTTGTGGCTACTATTACTACTATATTGCATGACTGAATCCTGATAAATTCTAACAAACTGAGAGAGCATATAAGCGAATTTAAAAGACATAATCTAAGGAATAAGGTCAATGAAAGCGGATTGGTCTAAGTTTTCTTGATTTTCTCCTGGATTGACCATTAGATGAGTTGCTCAGCTACTCCTTAAAGGATTGCGCCTGGTACCGGAGGGAAGCAATGTCCACTTGATGATTTTGTTCCTTGAGCTTTGGCTGTCCTCTAATCAGCTCTTCCACTGTCCTCCCAGCTTGGAAGTCGACACAACAAACACAGTTTTCGTTTCTCAAGACTGCTTGATAGAAGGGACGAGGCGGAGAGAATGTTGCAGAGATTGAAGAACTGAAGAAGGAGGGGGAGGGAATAAAGCTGGGCAAAGAAGGAGGATCGAGGAATATGCCATAGAGAGAAAGATGGGAGATAAGGAGGAAGAGTGGAATGCAAAGGGTAAGATCGGAGAGAAGCAGAAAGCGGAAGGGAGAAAGAGAAGATATCTTGTGGTCTTTCACCAACTCTTTATGTTTGGCATTATGGATAATTTGTTTTCCTTGATGTCAATTCGGATGTCAACTTGTCCCATTATATCATCATGGTTTTGACACACTCTTGTCACATCATGTCATCATGGTTGTCACACTATGTCATCATGACCTTGTCACACTATGACATAGTGGGTAAGCATGCGTAATTGATGTGCCTATATAATTCATGGATGGATGATTATTGTTAATGATTGTATAAGATTTGGAGGTGTCTTAATGATTGCATAAGAGTTGTAAAAGATTGCACAAGGTTTGGAGTAGTTGTGGGAGGATGGAAAAGGTTTTTTTGGGAAGACAACTGAGGAGACACATGTGATTGATTGAATAAGGTTTATTGAGATTGTTGAGGTGTTATTAAAGCATTGTCAGGATCCACAAGTGTTGAAGAAGGCGTGTTTGAATTTGGAAGAATTTTGAGTGAATTTTGACTAAGGTTTGACTTCTTTTAGGGTTTGGAGACAAGGTAACACAAGTTATATGTGCAGTAGGAGCGTTACTACCTAGGGTAACACATGTTTCTAGTTCAAGACCAACATTAATAACTCAATTCCTGAAGGGGAGAGGTGATTTACTCCCTGTAAGCTCAGAAAAATGAAAAACCTTCAGCGAAACCATGGATTTTCCCAAGGTATTTGTGTGGGAAGGTTGAGAAACGTCTATTTGATCCTGTCAAATTTTAACATCAACAAAACCATTGGATTTTCCTTTGGTATTGGCAAGATAAAGAGGTTATAAAAGGACAAGGAGATCAATCAACTTGGGTGTGCATTCGATGAGTTATTCTTTTGTGATTTAATTTGGAACAGGTGTGCACCAGGGCACAAGAAGGAGGCTCAGATCTAAGAGATCTGAAAATGTGTTGGAGGGATAATGGATATGATTGTTTAATTTGATTATTGCAAGTGTAATGGTGGGAAAAAAACCTATTGATTAATGTTCTAAGTTGCTAATACTATGTCTAACAAATGCAGGATCAAGGGTTACAATAGATCTATGATTTGAAGGGTATTAGTTAAGAGATATTTTTGTGCACTTTCTGTCATTTTTTGGGTAGATGTGATCAATTTTTTTTGGATGAATTATATTGGTATTTTCCTTTTACATGTGCACTATAGAGGAAGAGATTTTATTTTATGCAGAGATCAATGTATGCAAATATCTAATTGACTTGAGGACATTGGGTTAGTGCAAGGCAAATATTTTATTTTGTTGCTACATGCAGAGACCTAAATGAATTGAAGAGTTGATTGATATTCATGTGGTTATGATATTGTTGACTTGCTATGACAAAATTATTGTTGAAAAAGTTGTGTATGCAGAGATGTAATGTTCCTAAATTAGCTTCAGCTAATAGGAACATTAATTTTGCCTTGTTTATTTTTGCATTTCATGATTGATGAATAAATTGTAAAGGAGGACATGTAAAACTCTTGAAAACCAAGAATAAATCAATGCCTATGTGAACAAAGACATATTTGGGCTATGTAAATTATATCTTGCAAGTGTGAATGTGTTAAATCACAAGAATGGGTCATCTTTGACCAAGTCAAACAGCGCAGTCTAGATGCATTGAACCTCTTTGAGGGACAACGCAGTTCTAGAAGGAGGTTGTAATGTGAAAAGGGTTAAGTGATTCAAGGCGGTTTAGGGTTTGGCAAGACTCCTATCTTATAAAAGGAAGAGGAGGGCAGCAAGAAGAGGGTTGTTGAAGATTATCATTTCACAAGGAATTTTCTGCTAGACATCCCTTGTTGGGCATTCCTGTTTAGGAATCCCACCTCCTTCCTTGAGCAGCTCTTGGAGGAGAATTGTGCTAAAATTGTCCACTATCAATCATGGGCCAAGCTTCACCTTACATTACAGCGCTGCTCATGTTGAGGGTTGAGTTGTCTTGTGAGCTGTAGCAAGTGGAAGACTAGATCTGCTTAGATCTAGATGATAGCAATGGCTCTTCTCAGTGAGTATGTCTTTTAACCTCCTGGAAGAGTTCATTTGATGAATATACTTCAGATCTACATCTTGGCATCAGGAAAAATCATCTTCAGAAGCTACATCACAGCCTCTCTACCTAAGACAATGTTATTTGCAGATCTACAACTGCAGGGTGTTTTGCCAGTGTTTTGGAGGAGAGATATCTGGTGTTGGGGTTCTTCCTCTCATTGTGGTGATCCATGGATTGAACATACAATCCATTTTTGTTTCATATCTGATCTGCTATGTACTTGTATTATTCAAAAATTCTGAGTCATTCTGCCGATATGAAGTCTTAGATCTCAGATGTACTTCCGGTGCTTCATGTTTTGAGCAAAACCCGATGGGGAATGTATATATTAGCTTTTCTTGTACATGGATCTGTATTGGATCTATATTTTTATGTAAAGATATGATCTAGATCTGAAGAATCAATAAACTTCTGCTTCAGCCCTAAAAATAACGCTGTCATGGTTATGTAGTCTTTTAACATGGTTGTAGCACCTCTTTCTTAAGGATTTTTTTTGTATTCTTTCATTCTTCTTCTGTAAAGTGTATGAGTTATGCCCCTGATATTATTTTTCAATATTCAAACCTTATTTCAGTCATACCCTTCAGAAAATCACGCTCACATGCTTCAGTAAACTTCTGCATACTTCTAGTCTTGGGAAATCTGGGTTTTCTAGCCTAGTTAGGAAATGAGGAACTGTTTAACATAGAAAAACTTATTTGTTTTTGCTAAAACTCGACATGGGATTCCATCATAACCATAGCTATTAGATCCAACCCCTTTCCCATCTTATTTTTACGTAGATCTCTGAATACACTCGTTTTAGGGCCTAAATCCTCACTTTTCCCCACCTTTTTCCTTATAAAACGCCGTATAAAGTTGATGCTGCATATTTTATTGAAGGTTAAGTGATTTTGTATCTGAATATGACATATTGATGTAGCTCCAAATTGGTAATAACTCAGATTATTCCCAATAGTGCAGCTGTTCCAGTTTTGGAACATTTATTCCTCACCATAGCATTCACCATCTCTCATTTTAGGTGGTATTTGTCTTGGCTCCACTAGGATCTTTGTCTGAATCTGAGTTGTAACTAGGTGTTCCAAAGTTACAACTTAGATCTAGGAGGCTCCTCATGCTCTCATCATACCAGATATGTGATGAAGGCATAGTGTATGATATGAATGTTGCATCATCACTATGCACCCATACTCTTTGATGCTCCATGATGCCAACATCCTGCCACATCCTTTGCATCCTCATACCCTTGGAAAGAGAGTATGCCAACTAATGGCCAAACTCCTTCAAGAGTAACCAGCACAACCAAGCCTCCTATTGCCTAGTATCATAAATCTGCAAGTAGCTTACCAACTTCTTGCTCACCATCCACATCCACTTAATCAATTGTGGATGTCTTCTTCCATTTTTCATCTTGGTACTCCCGCCAAGAGAGCTACCATCATCCCAAGTCAGATGCTTGCATTTCATGGGATCTTGAAATGAAATCTTCCTGATGATCAATTTGACCCTATAAGGACCCAAATAGGTGGTAGGAAAAAACCTCCCATCATGAAGTGCATGGCTCAAGGAATGTCCAACACAGTCATGAGAGATGTTATCCATCCGAATATGTCCTCCATCTACTATCTTCTCCTGAGAGAAGGGAAGAACCTCCTCATACCGATGAGAATCTTGCACTCCATGATGTGTGGGAGTGCACCTCTACTGAAATATCTCCTGGAGATCTCCTCCTCATGCATGGGCTTCCAAAACCAAAGAGGCCTTGGATCTGCTGCCAATAGAAGTCTCTATTTGAGCTATGGCATGCTCATTGAGAGAGTGTCATCTAGAGAGGAGAAAGAGTCTCTTACCTCTAGATGTCTACTCCTTCTCACTGCTTCCTTCATGGCTTCCTGGATGAAGCTATTCTCTGAATGCTCACATGAGGAATGATTTTGCTGCTCTAGATCAATTGCATGCAATGATATAGACCCATCCAAAGTGTTTGCTGAAATGACAAGAGATGGATTTTTAGTCACACCTTGGTGAAATTGGGAAGCTCCTTGCAGAGTTGCAAGAGTTTCCTCCTCATAAGTGTTGGCCTCCCAAACTGCTGAAGATGAAGGCTCCTCCTCCATGGTCTCAATGGCACTAGTACATGCCTCATCAACTGGTGGTGAGGGATCCTCCCTCTTCTGGCCAAACCTTTGATCAATCTTTGAGAAAACTCAGCAAGAGTTGAAACCCTTGCATGGCTTAGATGGCTGATCCACCAATTCTTTGCTTCACCTTCAAGGTGCAACACTATAATTTCTACAGCCTCTCTGTCTACTACAGGATGTAGTAGGAAGAAAGCCTCTAGCTTCTTCACCCAAACCTCTGCTGCACATGTGAGTGATCCATCAAATGTGGACAATAGAAATATATTGCCTCTTATCATCCCAAAGCTGTGGGGTATTTTCTCTTCTTTCTGCTGAATAAATTGTGGCAAAGATAGAGTCTTCTTGAAGGCTCTAGGTTTAGCTCGATATTCAGCCAAATACTCACTTATAATTTCGAATTACAAGTGTTCTTCATGCTTCATGCCTTCTTTTCTGTGAGAATAGGAAGTGCATGGTCCTTCCACTTCTCCTTCTTCATCATTCTTGACCTCCTTGGAGAGGTCTCCTCTGGATCTGAAAATGGATGAGAGTAAACTCATCTTCTTCATCATATTGATCTTCTTGGCTGAGACTCACAGGTTGAGCCAGAGATCATGCTCTGATACCACTGTAATGTTCCCAAATTAGGAACAACTACACTATTGGGAATAATCTGAATTATTACCAAGGTGGAGCTTCAACAATACATAAACATGAGCTGGAAAATAGCAGTGAATGCATTAAAACCAAAATGCCAGAAGATCCACATAACCATTACATTAAATGATAACAGCAAAAAATGTATACAAGTTCTTAAGGAAATTATCTCTCAAGCTAGGCAATGCAGCCTCAATGAAACATGTACATGAAATATGGAAGACTACTACTATATAGATGAGGCACTGGCTATGACTGCACAATCCATGAGGCAAAACTGTTGCAAAATGTCAATAATACATAGATGTGACAATAATGGCTCAAATAAAGAAGGGGGAGCAAGATCTCAACCCCTGAAAACATACAATACACAATCCTCAAAGGGATTGGCTAAAATATGCACAAAATGACAAATCGACAGAAATGCCGGAGTTGCTGGGTAGCTGCAGCAACTCAAAACTGAAAATGGATGTAGATAGCTGATGATGCTACAATAGATGGTTGAATCTCATCCAAAGGATCTCTAGAGTGAAAGGGTGATCCTCTCACCTAATATCTCACCCTCTAAAATTGTGAGCAAGTCTCCAATGCAAACACACTTAGAAATAACGCAGTCTAGAGAAGGGACTGCGCTGTTGGTGATGATAAATTCTTGGCCTTGATGCCAAAGTCTACAATAAGCTCCGGGATATCTCCAATCTGATATCTCAAAGGGAAGAGAGGCTCCTCCTATGAAAATAGCTGATGGAAGTGATGTAGTGAACCCTCATTGCAACACCCAGCAACACAACATTACTTTGCTACAGAAATAACGTTGTCTTGATGCAGGATGCTTGGCCTCGAGCCTGGATGTGAGGAAAATATAAGAAATCTCTCAAGAGGCCTCACAAGAAGGTGAAAGAATACTAAACAGGAATTCCTTCCAGCAATTCTTGCTAAATAGTAGAGAATGCACAATTGTCTGAATAGACAATGAAATGAATAATACAAAACATGAGCAACAATGGTTGCCTTTTCCTCCTTTTAAACAAGTGAAAGCTCTCTCTCCATGGGCCCCATCCATTAGGGTTTCCTCCACCAAATATCCTCTTCCTCATTCACATTGTGCTGTCTTCTAAAGTACGCCACTTCTCCTATGGCAGAGCTGTTGACTTGGTCAAACATGACCTTGTCTTCATGCGTTTGCCCCTTTTCACACTTGAGGGTGCAAAATGAAGCTACTTTGATGATCCCTTTCACATCATGAGGGATTTTATTTATGTCTTTAATAAGAATGGGTCCCTTTACACATTTATTTAGCTGCAAAGTGATAAAAGCAAAATTTTAATGTTCCATTTAGCTATGTGCTAAAATCGGAACATTACAACAATGAACCTAGACAACGCTGTTGATTTGGTCAAGGTTGACCCAGTCTTTAGCTCAAACCTCTTTCACACCTGCAAGTGATTATTTACATAGCCCTGATTTTTCTTTGTTCACATGGGCATTGATTTATTCAGACTTTTTAGGAGTTTTACATGTCGTCCTTTATTCATTTATTCATGAAGCAGAAATTTAAAAAAATTGAATGTTCCTCTTAGCTAAGGCTAAGTGGGAACATTACACTCCTTTATTCATTTATTCATGAAGCAGAAATTAAAACAAAATTGAATGTTCCTCTTAGCTAAGGCTAAGTGGGAACATTACAGTCCTCCCCTCCAAAATGTTGCTTGTCCTCAAGCAACTGACAGGGTAAGAGCTGTAGTTATTCTCCTTCTCCATTGATGGCACCATCAAGGATCAAGTTTTCATCATGGACCAAGTGATCATCAAGCCAATACATCAGAAATTGCTCCTCCAATGCTAACATTATAGGGGCATAGTCTATCCCTTAAGGAGTGTAAAACTCAACAAAAATAAACATGGGTGAAGAAATGTCACACCTAAAAGATGTATCATGAAGTACAAGGTAAAGTTCCATCCCATGTGGTAGATATACACTGCCCACTTTTTTCCCATACAAACCCATAAACAATACCAATATATCATCTATGTATGGAAGAAAAATCACATATATGCAAACTAAAATGTGCACTTGAGGGGGTGGGTCACAATCCCACATAAGATACCAATGAAATGCACTCCTTGTCTTGAGTAATTCTGAGTATGGCAAGTGGTATTCCCACCACATCTTTGCTGCATGGGTCACTTTGACATGGATGAAAGTGATATCCAAGTTAGGTGCCTTTGGGAAGCACCCATCATGATAGATAATCTCCCTTTGCACCTCAAGGGAGTGGCCAGATTTAGAATTTTTATTGGCCTCATCAATGCCATGAGATCTGCATGTAATATCACTCCTTGTAGGAGCCATGGCCTGCATACATATGGTAAGAGAATGTGTCAAATAAAAAAAATAAACATGCTCCATAAGATCAGATTCTTTACCATTCAAGTCTCCCACACACATGGAGTTAGGCATGGGCAGTTCTCCTCTTTTAGGAGAAGGAAGAGATGGCTGAAATGTCTCCTGCATAGATTCCTTTGGCTGCCCTATCTCCTCATAACTATTGCACTCTTGTAAGTGCTGATGTAGTTCCTCCCAATCATAGTGCTGATGTAGTTCTTCCTTCATACCCTCCCAATCAAATTCTTCATGATTAGGGAGTATATCTTTGCTGACTGCATATAGCTGGAAAAGAACTCTTTGTGTTGTCTTTGTAGCATCTCTTGCTTAAGCTTGGAGGCTTGAGACAAGAATACTTTACCAAGATGATAGATGACCCCTTCATGGACCAAATAGCCTCCTCCTTGATTCATTCCATATAATATCATCCCAGTGTGCAGATCTTTGGAGTGCTCCACAAGGAGTTGAGACCTCCAATATGGATCTACATAACTCAAGAAGGACAATGCTACTGATGCATCTATGGTGGTGCTTGCCTTGTTGCTGATTGTTTCTTTGAAATTACACATGCCAAAATTTTTTGTGGGAAGGCTGATCCTCCCATTTTCTTCCTCCCACAGCGCTATGGCTTTCTCTTCCATTACTCCAGCACCTTGTGAGGCTTCCCCCACATGATCATAATCTAATGGAATTCCAAGTGGCTTGCCATGATGTAGGAATGTTCCTTGCAACATTCTCATAAACATGAGAGAAGGAAATGTGAGATCCTTGCTTCCACTACGCAAATCCATCTCTGTTGTTTGTGTGGAAACATCAGGTGTAGGATAAGTGTGCATGCCTTGAATTATTTGTGGTTTCCCACTCTTCAAGTCCACCCTCTCCATCTGCAAGGCCTTGCAATCAGTGGTGACCTTCCCCAAGGTAATCAACCACTGGACACCCAAGATGATATTGGTGTCTGGTATGTCAACTACAAAGAAGTGATCCACCAAGGTGTAGGACCCCGTAGTGACAGAAAGTGACGGAACATATTGCATGCACTTCATAGTTCTATCTCATGGGACCAAAATAGAGAACCCATCAAAAGTATCTGTGGGGATCCCTCTCCTCTGCACAAAGTGAGCATCAATAAATTTGTGGGTTGCCCCACTATCAATCAAAATACACACTCTCTGGTTCATGACTGAACCTTGTACTCTTAGGGTCAAGTATTTGGGAACTCCTCTCAAAGAAGCAAGAGTCCCACTTGTTGGAGAAAAGGCTCCCTCTTCACCTCTAGATGGTGATTGATCTTCCTCCTCATCATCACCAGCGCTGTGACCCCTCCTAGGTCCTTCATTCCCATCTTCCTCTTCAAAATCTGAGAAAACTTCTATATAGTGTGCTCTTCCAGCAACACATCTATGTCTCGGTACCCATGGCTCTTGACAGGTGAAACAAATTCTCTTTTTCCTCAACTCCCTCCAGAGATCAAGGTCAAGAGGTTTCTTCAGTGAGCTCTCCTTGGGTGGTGCAGATTTCCCTTCTTTCCCCTTAGAAGAGTGAGGGGCTTTACTTTGGAAAGTTTCCTTTGCTCTTGGCAAGGCATCTTGGAGATCTCTAGATCTCTCGATGGCATCATGAAAAGTGATGGGTTTGGTAGACTTAACCACCCCATGCAAAGGTTCCTCCAGGCCATCAATGAACATGTAGACTCTCCTTTCTACTGATAGATCAGGGAACGTTACTAACAACCTCAGGAATTTAGAGATATAGGCCTCTGCATCTCCTGTCTGCTCCAACTTTGCCAAGCTTATAAAAGGGGCCTCTGGATATTTCCGGTCAAATCTCTCCACTAGTCTCCTAGTGAACTCAGCATATGTAGACACATTGCTGTGTCCCAATGTAGATAGTCCATGAAACCACCAGTTGTGGGCTTCTCCCTCAAAATGCAGCGCAACAATCTTGATGGCTTATACTTCGGGCACTTTATTCAACTGGAAATAGATGTCCAAATTTTCCACCCATGCTTTGGCAAAACAAGAGGATGTTCCATCGAACTTGGGAAAAAATAACCTGCCCATAGTATGGTGTCTCCCTTGGAAGAAACCACCATCTCTGTACTGTTGCCATGGTCTCCTTCGATCCTTGAGATGGAAAAAGTCTTGGAAGCTCAAGTTATCCTTGAACCTCTGACTTTGTGAGACATATTATACAAAGTACCCTTCCAGGGAGGTTGGCTCTTGCAATCCTTCATTCTCTACAACCAAGAAGGTAGGCATGGTAGAGCGTTGTGAGGCCTATGGAGCTTGTGGCAAGCTCACTGGTTAACCAGTCCCAAAATGAGACATGTCGAAACTTTCTCCTTGATGGAATATCCTAAGGGATTCCCTCATTCTATCCACCCTCATCTCCTTTATCTCCTTGGACAGATCTTGTATAGCCTCCAAGAGAGTTTTTGCAACCTCCTCTGCTTCCTTATCTTTATCATTCACAGATTCAGGGGCTTTCCCCTTGTCTTTACCCTTGTCAAGATCAACAGTGGTGTAGTCATACTTTATATGAATTTTATTTTGGTACCTCCTCTCCCTCTCAGTGGGAGGATCCTCATATTCGGAATGCAACATGACTGGTGCTCCAATGGTAAGCACAGGCTGTGCCAAGAGTGGAGCTCTAATACCACTGTAATATCCCCTTTTTAGGAATATCAGGATTCAATTTCAGAGATTTACTGAGGGGAATTTACTGGATATGTCACCTTTAAAAATAAAGGATGAGATCCAGAGGATACCTAGCCATCTGCAAACTCTGTCTATAGAACTTGGAATAATTCCTTTTTTAGGAATTTCAACAAGGTGTTCAAGAAAAATGTTGTATAAGTAAAATTGTGCAAAAATAACACAGATCATGGCTAGGTTCCCCTCATTTATGATGTATGTGACTTATATATGGAATTTAATCAGAAAAAAATCAGTTTAGACTTTTTAAACAGATCTCCCAAAAACTTGACTAGCTAAAAAGCACCCAAAGAGGAAGGCTGCAACAAATGCAAGCACTGCTTCAGGAATTGCACAATTTTAGCAGATGTTCAGAGGAGATCAGCAAGAAGAATTATATTTTATTTTTAAAGCAACAAATCAACATTATGATAAAGTCCTCTCATTATACAGAAGAATGCATGAGCCAATACAGAAATAGATCTCCAGAAAAGAGAGCATGAACACAAGTATATTTGCAGAAATGCTTCAACAACGTTATTTTTGAGGAGCTTCAGCAGCTAGAATTTACAGATCAGATCTAGGACAGATCTGTGGATGAAAAATCAGATCTATATCAGATCTGGAAACTATATAGTTTTCTCTTCAATATCCACTTGGAATTTTGTCAAAAGCATGCATGAATAAGAGTAGATCCGAGAAACAAGATGCAGATTTGGAAAATATTGCAGTAAATTTCTGAATATAACATTTCATTACAATGGATTAGATCTGAATATAACATAGATCAACAAGCTAATCCATGGATCACCTAGTGGAACGCAAACCCCAGCACTAAGGATCTCTGATCTAAACTATGAGCACCTTCACAAAGATCTCAGCCATCTAAATACGACCCCATGCCACATGAACACAGCATTGTGGAGGCCAATATCATGAATGCTTCTTCTGGTATTTATCACTGTAGTTTCATGAAGTTGTGGAAAAGGAAAGTACACCCGAGGTAACCACAAACCAACCTTCAGATGCAGAATCTAGCCAATCTGCATCCAGAGAGGGCTCTCTCTTTATAATTTATCTTTGTTCTTAGGAAGTTTTAGGCTAGTTATAAATCCAAGAGTTTGTTTGAAAATGGTGGAATCCACAAACCAAGGGCAAGGTTGAGAGCTTTCAGTCCATTGGGCTATGGAGTCAAAGGATGACTTTACTGGATTTCTATTCTAAACACAAGATGGTATTACAGGGCAAGATAGCTAGACAGAGAACAATCCTTAAAATTTAAAGTGGATGGGATGATCTTGAAGGGATGAAAGGCAGCTAAGAATCTTTCACCATGTTCAAGAAGAAATGAAATGATTACAGCAGAAACATTTTTAATGAAAATTCTTTATTTAGTAATGTGAGAATGTTTAAATTATGAAAACATCAGCATTTAAAGAATTCGTGCATATATACAATTTAGGAAAACATTAAGAATAATCATCTCCCAACATCAGTACAATTAAATGGTCTTGTCTGATTCAATCCTTTGCTGAATTATTTAGAAATGGATATAATGATATTATAAAAACGAGATATAAAACTTAAACATAGGATATAGAAGACTTTTAGAGGCTATGACATAGACACATGGTCTGCAAAAGTCTGACTTCAGAGTATATCTGATAAGCTACGATGTTCTCCAAAACACTTTTATTCCAAAAACATCAATTTCATAGCAAAGTAGTAGAATCCACCCAAAATACTTCCAAGAGTGAAGTATTTATACAAATTCTAAACTAAAATATCTTGAAAAAATATCAAGATTAGTTCACAAATCTCTCCAACTATTTTACATAAATAGAACTTAAGTAAAGGACACTCAAAATAATTCATTTATTTGGCACTATTTTGTATGGATAGGTGATGACAAAGAGGAGAATTCGAATTTGATCCAACTCTTAGTTGATGATGAGGCATCCAAGTCACTAACTGCTTCCTTCCTTTGTGCAATTCTGCTCCAACAATTCTGCAAATTTGGGGTCCAATGATACCTTTATATTTCTCAATACGTAATAGATATGTAAAACGTGAAAGAGGTTATTGTAGATAAATATGTTGGTGAGATAAACCTCTTTCACTTTCCTAAAATTCCTCTCCAGCTATGCACAATAGGCTCTGCAAAACGATGTGTAAAACAGAGTTTTACAGAGTCTGAAAAATAGCCTCTAAAGATGTGCATGTATCTCTTAGTATGCACTCAATGTCCAAAACATGAGATAGGTTTTTTTAGATGGTTCTCTTAGGAACAACAACCTCCTTCAGTTTTGTAAGATGTATTTCTTATTGGCCACAATATCCTCTGCAAAATGATAACTTAACAGGAATTTTCTGCAAAAAGTTCTTTCCAACATTGTTTAATATTTCCAAACCCATAATGTCTGTTAGAAAAGTGAGAGGGGTTTTTGTAGATGGCACTCTTAAGAACATAAACCTCCTTCAGTTTTTTAAAATTAATCTTGGATTGATCACAATAGTTTCTGTAAAACTATGACTAAAATATGCAATTTCTGCAAAAATGTTCCTTCTTGTTATGTTTTTTCATCTTTTTACTTTCTTGCTCTTTTGATTGTTTTACTTTCACTTTAGACAAACCTCACTATTGGTGAAAGTATTCTCATCTCTTTTTACCATTTCGCTTTGCATACTGTATTTACTTTTCTCGTTTACCTTTTGACTTGCTCTGTAACTTCATTTTAACTTTCATCGACTTTTACTCGATACACTTTAACCATCGATACTCTTTAGGCTGTTATGCTTTCTAACCTCTGTTTGAATCGATTTGATAACAATCTTGGAGTAAACAAGTCTTATGACTAGTATTAAGGCTCGTTTATCCAAGGGATGTGATCTTCTTATCACCTCTTCGGGGGACAATCGAGTAGATTTTTCAAGCAATTCCCCAATGGACAAGGGAGTGAGGTTTTGACCGGAGTTCAAAATGGAGCATCATTCAAGGCTACGGGAACTCCCATTTTGGTTCTTGTGTATTCAAAGTGGAAATTTCGGGGGTTTTTTTCACGGAAAGGGCACAATTTCAGTTTTGAAGATGAAATTTACGACTTTACTGTGGATGCAAGTGAAATTACGAGGAAAGGGAAGACTCAAAACACTCGATGATGGTTCTTTGGTATAGAATTTTTTAAACGAACGGCATGATTTCACGGAGTTTGAAATGGGAAATGATGTAAATACCGTTTTTTAGGAAATGGCGATGTTCAACGGTACAGGGCGGATGGCGGATAGACGCTTGGATGTTTGAGTCGACAATAGTCTTGAACTATTTCGATTAATGGCAGTTTAACAATCATTTTTTAAATTTCTCAGTGGAGGGCACAGTCGCTTTCAACAGATAGAATGATGAAAAATGCGCGAAATTTGTTTTATTTGGAAAGTCAAAAGAATTTTTTATTATTTTTTGAGAATGACGTCATCAATGATACGGGAAGGACACGTCACCAGGGTCGGGCGGTAAGCGGTTTTATTCCGCACCACTTTCGGGAGTTGGTGGTATTTGGTGAAATGGCAGCGATTCCACTGGTTGAATGACACGTGGCCCCAACACTATTCGAAAACCACTGTGATTTCGCGAGTTATCTTTCGGATGGAGGATGGGTAGCGGAATGAACGAGAGCCGTGGATCTTCGATGGAATGATCAGACGGTGATTGGGGCGTGAAGTCGGCGGGGGATTTAATGAGCAGGAGTTCAACGTAATTAACGTTAATTTAATTATTTCGGGCGGGATCTGATTGGTTGGATGTTTGGCTATTTAATTAATCATGTGGATTAATTAAATCCTTTGTACGATGGACTGTCGGGGGTAATGCGCGCGGGATGGGTTAATTTGTTTGTTTTTTTGTTTTAAACATATAAATATATGTTTAAACCCTTTTTCGAATATTTTTTATTATATGGTAATAAACCAATGAAATTCATTAACCATAGGGGCAGAGTTTAATATATACGGATATATTTTAGCCAAAGGGTTTGTAATGTGGGATTTTTGTTTAATCACGCGAGTTAAATACTTTGGCTAAAAACTTATAGTAAGAGGGTTTTTTGGGGATATTATATTCAAAGGAGTTATATACATAGGAAAATGTGATTTTCATAGGGATTTAATACATAAATTAGAGTTAATATGACAAAGGACAATGTAAACTCAAAATACTTAAATATAACCAAGAAAGTGAAGATTCAAAAGTAAATAACATTATTATACTTTCATCACTTAGACTTAGAAATAAAAAGTGATTTTGAGGGCTCTTCATGAAATATTGAAGGATTTTCCTAAGTAAAATGAGATTTTACTTAGGAAAAGGTTTTTTAGAGGTGAATGAAGGTGATAATGGATGATTTCAAGTACTTAGGTTTTTCAATTATCAGGTCGAGGGTCCGGTCCCTCCAAAAGTCAAGGAAATGCCTTGAGCCCCTATAATCTTCAAATTCCTTAGTACTTAGGGGAAATTAGTAAATTGTTAGGGAAAAAAGTGAGATGGGAAGTTAATGATTTTGACCTTGCTTTCTTGTGAACTTTTCCAATGTAGTATCTGCCTTTGTACTTGTGATGAAAGTAAAATTGAATGCACTTAGAACCATCATTCATCACATGTAATTCTACAACAACATCTACCTACCCTACCTACTTTACTCTACCATTTTCTCTTCTTTATTAGGGTGCACTTAGACTGGCAAACCCTTATCAATTTTCTTTTCTTTTACATGGCAATTCTATCTAATTCTCAACTTATTACATCCAAGGGCTCAGATTAAACTGTTGAACACCTTTTATTAACTCTACCTATCTACTTATCTGCCAAGATTAAAGCTGTTTGGTCAGATATTTATTCTCTATTCTAAAACATGAAATTGAAACATGAATGAATCAAGTTTAAATAGTTTGACTCTTCATAAATTGTGGCAAAAGTTTGACAAACTGCACACAATTTTGTTTATTACAAAAAATGAAATAGTAGTGGCATTTGGACTTGCACACTTTCCTGGTCTATTTTTGCTTGGGGTTCATTTTTTTCATTTTCTTGACCAATTTATTTTTCTTACCCTTTGATTTTTCTTTTAGGGTATACCCTCTTTACAATTTTTAAATTTTTTGATTTTTTGGTTTTTCAAGAATATGGAACAACTTTGCTCAAGAAAAAGGTTTGAACATATTCCATAGTTCAATCAAGACAATCATGAAAAATGACACCTATTGGTATAGGAGTCTAACACGGCTCCACTTGGGGATGGCTTTTCCTTGTGAAAAGTCAAGAGCAGCAGATCGATTGCCTCAAAATGTCTTCAAACTAAACCATGTAGTCTCCTTCTTCGGGTAGCTTTATTGTATATATGATAGTAAAACTTCGAAGCTTAGGGCCTTCACTTCGGGCTTCAACTCCAGTGAAAGTTACTATCCACTCAAAACTTAAAACTTTGTTTCCCGGTTAGGAATTTTACGCCTTGTTCCAATCCCAAACATGAATTTGTTGTGGTTAAAAAATCTTGAATTGAATATAGTCCTTTTTTACGCAACTTTGAAATCTGATCTAAAACTAAAACAACACAAAAAAATTTTCAAACCAACTTAATGAAAAAACTAGCTGAAAAATTGAAAAAACTAAAAAAAATGCTCGAAATTCCGAGCTTATTAGCACTCATCTACCTACTCAATCTCTTGTTCAAGTTGCTAGTTAGGTAAAATGAAATAGCCAATGCAACCATTCAAGCATTATGTACTTTGATAGATTTTGTTGCATTTTCTTGTTGATTATCAAAATTGTACTTACGCAACCTATTAGAAACTTGTCAACAAATGAGAGGATAAGGAAACACTTGATTTCCTTTGTTGACTCTAGAAAGCTCGTACAAAAGGATCTTCCAAAATATATACCACTGATGTTTAAGCGATCCGAACAAAGCTGTACATACGTTCCGGATGGCCTCCATACCATGAATATGAAATGCTATTTTCATCTTTATCTCCCTTTGTAAACTTTCGAGATAAGATTTGTGATGATATTCATACTGATTGGAATGTTTGAGTGTTGAATCCTTTATCATCTTGATTACGAAAATCATAGTTAGTTAATAGAGGAATACTTTGAATGCCTTCAATATTCAACATATACGCTATTGGATCTCGAAAATCTTGGGAAAATTGCTGGAACCTATGACATATAAAATTCCATGGGACTTCATAAACTTCAACAAGTTTCCCATTCTTTTCTTTAAGTATGTTATACCACATTTCCTTTAAAAGCTGAAATGGTTCAAAAAATAGCGGTATGGAACTTTCTTGTGTCATTTGATCATTTATTTCAATGGGAACTGATAACTGCAATTGTGAAACTGAAAAATCTTGATCAATAGTTTCATTATCTTCTTTGTTGTCAATCACAATTCCTAAAGATTGCTGATTATTGATGGCATGATAGTTTTCTCTAATGAACTCGACATGAAGCAAAACAAAGAGGTAAAGAATCTTCACTTATTTCCACATTTTCTCGCTCTTCCTTCCTCACTCTCATGGCTGACCCTGTATTGGGTGATCACTATCGTCTTCAATCTGCTGAAAGCGCATTTCTTCATCTTCCAAACTAGCTTACGATATCTCTGTAAAGTTAGCTTGACTTTGGAGAACATAACTATCATCATAATGATCATACTTAGGCAAATCATCAAAATAAGGAATGTCATCAAACATACACATTAGAACAATAGATTCCTCTTCCTCATATTGATTTGTAAATTCATTTTTCTGATTTATGATAATTTGAATTAAGAGGAATTTGTTCATGGCTATCAACCTCTTCTATTTCTTCATGGTGATTTTGAATAAAAAATTCTTTTTTCATAGTGATCTCTGTGTTATTTCATCTAGTTTTCTTACCAAAAGGTTGAGTTTTACCTTCTGCAATGTTTTTCCTTTCCTCTTCTTCTACTTTCAACTTTTCCTGTTTGATTTGGAGATTAAATTCCACATCAACTGCAATATTTTGCATCTGTACAAGTGTTTTTGGATCTCTTTCTCTTAACCGAAATTTTATTTATGAATCAAAGGCACTTGGATAATGCAAGAGAGCTGAATCATGAGGAGGTCTAATATTTTTCACGGCATTGAATAATAAACTTGATTAAATCGTCGAGAAAATTGTTGTATCGTTTCATTTGAATGTCTTTTTAATTGATTATATTCTTCCATGATCACAAAATGATTAACTTTTATTATCCATCTATCAAGGAAAAGTTTGATAAAGCTGTTGGAAATTTGAGATGCTAGCATTAGGCAGATTTTTGAACCAACTCTTTATTCTATTTTGCAAAGAAAGAGCAAAAAGTCCGATTTTAACATCATCTTCATCAATCTCAAATAAATCCAAATAATTCTCAAAACCTTGAATATGTTTTTGGGCGGTGATACCATTCTCTCCATCAAATCTAGGAAGATACTTGTAGTATTTTTTAGGAAAATCATGGAGTATAGGAGGTAAAATAAGGGGCTTATATCTATACGGAACTTTATATGGCACAAGGATATGTACAGGGATTGCAAGATCAGTCTTGATTATTTGAGGCTTATTAATTGGAAAATGATCATCATTAGATTCATAAGAAAGCTGCTCAAAGAGATTAGGAGAATTATTACTTACAATCTTCAAAGGAAAATTATTAAAAAACTAATCTAAGATCTTCTATAAAATACAATATACATTGAAAAAAATTTCTTCATGAGAAAGAACATAATGTCTTGGATTAAGATCCAAGTTGAAAGCCTAATCTTTCCATATTGTTCTTTGAGGTTCATTCCTCTGTGGAGTCTTGATTGTGAAATTGATTTTGGAGTCGCCGGGTGGATGATTTTAACCTTTGTGTGTCGATCCCTCATCCACCATCATAGATCAGATCTAAACCTATAAAACAATTACGAAGAAAAAGTTAGTTCTTCAGAAACCAAATTTTGAATATTTTATGATTATTTTATTTTTTTTATGAATTTTCAAAACAACTTCTATGATTTCTTTTAAGAAATTTAAGATTTTTTAATTAAAATTTTCTCAAAGATTTATTGAACTAGAAAGTCCGATTGAATTTTTTTGAATCCAAAGTTTAGTTTATAAGCTAAACCCCGAGAGATAGACTGAAGCATCATTTGTTTACTATGCGGTTGCGAGAAAAAAGCATTTCAAAGGCTACCTGGGCTGATCTTCGGACTACTGTCTATAGCTTATAAATCAAACAATAGTATCAATAAAATGATTCATGTCCCCGATATGGTCGCCACTATGTTATCACTCAGGGTTTTCCTTGAAGTTGTGGAAAAGGAAAGTATACCCGAGGTAACCACAAACCAACCTTTAGATGCGAGAATCTAGCTAATCGCATCCGGAGAGAGCTCTCTCTTTATGATTTATCTTTGTTCTTAGAAGGTTTTAGGCTAGTTATAAGTCCAAGAATTTGTTTGAAAATGGTGGAATCCAAAAACTAGGGGGCAAGGTTGAAGATTTTCGAGTCCATTGGGCTATGGAGTCAAATGATGGCTTTACTTTGGATTTCTATTCTACACACAAGATGGCTTTGCGGGGCAAGATAGCCGACGAGAGAACAATCCTTAAAATTTAAAGTGGATGGGATGATTTTGAAGGGATGAAAGGCAGCTAAGAATCTTTCACCATGTTCGAAAAGAAAGAAATGAAATGATTACAAACAAAAAAGCAATGAAGAATTCTTTATTATAGTAATCAAGAATGTTTAAATTAGCAAAAGCAAGAGCATTTAAGAATTAGTGCTTATAACCAATTTAGAGGAAAACATTAAGAATAATCACATATGAAATCGGAGTAAAATTAAGTAAATTCCCGATTCAATCCTTTATGTAAATTATTCAGAAATGGACATAATGATATTATAAACAGATATAAAACTTAAAACATAGGATAGAAAGACTTATTGAGCTATGACTCAGACACATGAATCCTGCAAAAAAGTCACTGAGCTTCAAATTGTCATCCAGGTAAGCCACAAATAAATTTCTCCAAAACACTTTTTATTCCAAAAACATCAATGTCACAGCCAAGTATTAGAATCCACCCAAAATACTTCCAAGAGTGAAGTATTTATACAAATTCTAAACTAAAATATCTTGAAAAAATATCAAGATTAGTTCACAAATCTCTCCAACTATTTTACATAAATAGAACTTAAGTAAATGACACTCAAAATAATTCATATATTTGGCACTATTTTGTATGGATAGGTGATGACAAAGAGGAGAATTCGAATTTGATCCAACTCTTAGTTGATCTTTGAGGCATCCAAGTCACTAACTGCTTCCTTCCTTTGTGCAATTCTGCTCCAATAATTCTGCAAATTTGGGGTCCAATGATACCTTTACATTTCTCAATCCTTAATAGATATGTAAAAAGTGAAAGAGGTTATTGTAGATAAATATGTTGGTGAGATAAACCTCTTTCACTTTCTTAAAATTCCTCTCCAGATATGCACAATAGGCTCTGCAAAAAGATGTGTAAAACAGAGTTTTACAGAGTACTGAAAAATAGCCTCTAAAGATGTGCATGTATCTCTCAGTCTGCACTCAATGTCCAAAACATGAGATAGGTTTTTGTAGATGGGTCTCTTAGGAACAAAAAATTCCTTCAGTTTTGTAAGATGTATTTCTGATTGGCCACAATATTCTCTGCAAAATGATAACTTAACAGGAATTTTCTGCAAAAAGTGCTTTCCAACATTGTTTAATATTTCCAAAACCATAATGGCTGTTAGAAAAGTGAGAGAGGTTTTTGTAGATGGCCCTCTTAATAACATAAAAATCCTTCATTTTTGTAAAATTCATCTTGGATTGATCACAATAGTTTACGCAAAACTATGACTAAAATATGCAATATCTCGCAAAAATGTTCCTTCTTGTTATGTTTTTTTCATCTTTTTACTTTCTTGCTCTTTTGATTGTTTTACTTTCACTTTAGACAAACCTCACTATTGGTGAAAGTATTCTCATCTCTTTTTACCATTTTACTGCCTTATGTATTTACTTTTCTTGTTTACCTTTGACTGCTCTGTAACTTCATTTTAACTTTCATTTGACTTTTACTCGATACACTTTAACCATCGATACTCTTTTAGTTTGTTATGCTTTCTAACCTCTATTTGAATCGATTTGATAATAATCTTGGAGTAAAAAAGTATTATGACTAGTATTAAGACTGTTTATCCAAGGATGTGATCTTCGATCACCTCTTCAGGGGACAACTGAGTAGATTTTTTAAGCAATTCCCCAATGGACAAGGGAGTGAGGTTTTGACCAGGTTCAAAATGGAGCATCATTCAAGGCTACAGGAACTCCCATTTTGGTTCTTGTGTATTCAAAGTGGAAATTTCGGGGGTTTTTTCACGGAAAGGGCACAATTTCAGTTTTGAAGATGAAATTTACAACTTTCTGTGGATGCAAGTGAAATTCTGAGGAAAGGGAAGACTCAAAACACTCAATAACGAGTTCTTTGGTATAGAATTTTTAAACGAACGACATGATTTCACGAGTTTGAAATGGGAAATGATGTAAATACTACATTTTTTTAGGAAATGGCGATGTTCAACGAGTACGAGCGGATGGCGGATAGACGCTTGGATGCTTTGAGTCGACAATAGTCTTGAACTATTTCGATTAATGGCAGTTTAACAATCATTTTTTAAATTTCTCGGTGGAGGGCACAATCGCTTTCAACGGACAGAATGATGAAAAAATGCGTGAAATTTGTTTTATTTGGAAAGTCAAAAGAATTTTTTTATTATTTTTTGAGAATGACGTCATCAATGATACGGGAAGGACACGTCACCGGGGGTCGGGGCGGTAAGCGGTTTTATTCCGCACCGCTTTCGGGAGTTGGTGGTATTTGGTGAAATGGCAGCGATTCCACTGGTTGAATGACACGTGGCCCCAACACTATTCGAAAACCACTGCGATTTCGCGAGTTATCTTTCGGATGGAGGATGGGTAGCGGAATGAACGAGAGCCGTGGATCTTCGATGGAAAGATCGAACGGTGATTGGGGCGTGAAGTCGACGGGGGATTTAATGAGCAGGAGTTCAACGTAATTAACGTTAATTTAATTATTTCGGCGGGATGCGATTGGTCGGATGTTTGGCTATTTAATTAATCGGGTGGATTAATTAAATCCTTTGTACTGATGGACTTGTCGGGAGGGGTAATGCGCATGGGATGGGTTAATTTGTTTGTTTTTTGTTTTAAACATATAAATATATGTTTAAACCCTTTTTCAGAATATTTTTTATTATATGGTAATAAACCAATGAAATTCATTAACCATAGGGGCGGAGTTTAATATATACGGATATATTTTAGCCAAAGGGTTTGTAATGTGAGATTTTTGTTTAATCACGTGAGTTAAATACTTTGGCTAAAAACTTATAGTAAGAGGGTTTTTTTGGGGGATATTATATTCAAAGGAGTTATATACATAGGAAAATGTGATTTTCATAGGGATTTAATACATAAATTAGAGTTAATATGACAAAGGACAATGTAAACTCATAATACTTAAATATAACCAAGAAAGTGAAGATTCAAAAGTAAATAACATTATTATACTTTCATCACTTAGACTTAGAAATAAAAAGTGATTTTGAGGGCTCTTCATGAAATATTGAAGGATTTTTCTAAGTAAAATGAGATTTTACTTAGGAAAAGGTTTTTTTAGAGGTGAATGAAGGTGATAATGGATGATTTCAAGTACTTAGGTTTTTTCAATTATCGAGGCCGAGGGTCCGGTCCTCCAAAAGTCAAGGAAATGCCTTGAGCCCCTCTAATCTTCAAATTCCTTAGTACTTAGGGGAAATTAGTAAATTGTTAGGGGGAAAAAGTGAGATGGGAAGTTAATGATTTTGACCTTGCTTTGCTGTGAACTTTTCCAATGTAGTATCTGCCTTTGTACTTGTGATGAAAGTAAAATTGAACGCACTTAGAACCATCATTCATCACATGTAATTCTACAACAACATCTACTACCCTACCTACTTTACTCTATCATTTTCTCTTCTTTATTAGGGTGCACTTAGATTGGCAAACCCTTATCAATTTTCTTTTCTTTTACATGGCAATTCTATCTAATTCTCAACTTATTACATCCAAGGGCTCAGATTAAACTGTTGAACACCTTTTATTAACTCTACCTATCTACTTATTTGCCAAGATTAAACTGTTTGGTCAGATATTTATTCTCTATTCTAAAACATGAAATTGAAACATGAATGAATCAAGTTTAAACAGTTTGACTCTTCATAAATTGTGGCAAAAGTTTGACAAACTGCACACAATTTTGTTTATTACAAAAAATGAAATAGTAGTGGCATTTGGACTTGCACACTTTCCTGGTCTATTTTTGCTTGGGGTTCATTTCTTCATTTTCTTGACCAATTTATTTTTCTTACCTTTTGATTTTTCTTTTAGGGTATACCCTCTTTACATTTTTTAAATTTTTTGATTTTTTGGTTTTTCAAGAATATGGAACACCTTTGCTCAAGAAAAAAGTTTGAACATATTCCATAGTTCAATCAAGAGAATCATGAAAAATGACACCTATTGGTATAGGAGTCTAACAAGAAGTACAGATCTAAAGCATAAAGAAATGATACACTCTTCCAGGAGGTCAAAGGACCCACTCCATGGAGAGAGGCTCTCAAAATACATTAGATCTCTGCAGATCTAGATCACCACTTGCTGCAGCTTGCAGAGACAACAAAACCCTCAATGGATCAGTGCTGCCAATGTAAGAAGGAGCTTGGCCTCAAGCCTAATAGTGGTTCAATTTAGCAAAATTTCCTCCTTGAATCATCAAAGGAAGAGGTGAAACTCTTGCATAGGAATTCCACATACATTCCTCCACTCAATAGCAGAGAATGGTATTTGTATAAGCAAAAAAATACTCAGAAATATGATCTATCAACAAAATTCTCTTGCTTCCCTCCTTTCCCTTTTATAAGATGAGAAAGCTCTTGCAAACCCTAAACCATCTTGAAGAGTTAGCCCTTTTCACATTAGAGGCTCACTTCTAAGGGGAAAGAAGGGAAAGCTGCTCCACCCAAGGAGAGCTCACTGAAGAAAACTCTTGACCTTGATATCGGGAGGGAGTTGAGGAAAAAGAGATTGTGTTTCACTTGTCAAGAGCCATGGGTACCCAGACATAGATGTGCTGCTGAAAGAGCACACTATATAGAAGTTTCCTCAGATTTTGTGGAGGAAGATGGGAATGAAGGACCTAGGAGGGGTCACAGCACTGGTGATGATGAGGAGGAATATCAATCACCATCTAGAGGTGAAGAGGGAGCCTTTTCTCCAACAAGTGGGACTCTTGCTTCTTTGAGATGAGTGCCCAAATACTTGACCCTAAGAGTACAAGGTTCAATCATGAACCAGAGAGTGTCTATTTTGATTGATGGTGGGGCAACCCACAACTTTATTGATGCTCACTTTGTGCAGAGGAGAGGGATCCCCACTGATACTTTTGATGGGTTATCTGTTTTGTTTCCAGGAGATAGAACTATGCAGTGCATGCAGTATATTCCATCACTTTCTGTCACTATGGGGTCCTACACCTTGGTGGATCACTTCTTTGTAGTTGACATACCAGACACCAATATCATCTTGGGTGTCTAGTGGTTGATTACCTTGGGGAAGGTCACCACTGATTGGAAGGCCTTGCAGATGGAGTGGGTGGACTTGAAGAGTGGAAAACCACAAATTATTCAAGGCATGCACACTTATCCTGCACTTGATGTTTCCACACAAACATCAGAGATGGATTTGTGTAGTGGAAACAAGGATCTCATAGTTCCTTCTCTCATGTTTATGAGAATGTTGCAAGGAACATTCGTACCTCATGGCAAGCCACTTGGAATGCCATTAGATTTTGATCATGTTGGGGAAGCCTCACAAGGTGCTAGAGCAATGGAAGAGAAAGCCACATTGGTGTGGGGGGAAGCAAAGGGGAGGATCAGCCTTGCCACAAACAATTTTTGCATGTGCAATGTCAAAGAAACAATCAGCAACAAGGCAAGCACCACCATAGATGCATCAACAACACTGTCCTGTTGAGCTGTGTAGATCCATATTTGAGGTCTCAACTCCTTGTGGAGTACTCCAAAGATTTGCACACCGAGATGATATTAGATAGCATGAAGCAATGAGGAGGCTATTTGGTCCATGAAGGGGTCATCTATCATCCTGGTAAAGTATTCTTATCTCAAGCCTCCAAGCTTAAGCAAGAGATACTACAAAGAGAACACAAAGAGTTCCTTTCCAGCTATATGCAGTCTGTGTGGGAGACTTGAATGGTAAAGAATCTGATCTTATGGAGCATGTTTATTTTTCTGATTTGACACATTCTCTTACCATATGTATGTAGGTCATGGCTCCTACAAGGAGTGATATTACATGGAGATCTCATGGCATTGATGAGGCCAATAAAAATTCTAAATCTGGCCACTCCCTTGAGGTGCAAAGGGAGATTATCTATCATGATGGGTGCTTCCCAAAGGCACCTAACTTGGATATCACTTTCAGCCATGTCAAAGTGACCCATGCAACAAATATGTGGTGGGAATACCACTTGCCACACTCAGATTTACTCAAGACAAGGAGTGCATTGCATTGATATCTTATGTGGGATTGTGACCCACCCCCTCAAGTGCACATTTCAGTTTGCATATATGTGATTTTTCTTCCATACATAGATGATATATTGGTATTGTTTATGGGTTTGTATGGGCAAAAAGTGGGCAGTGTATATGTAACACACGGGATGGAACTTTACCTTATAATTAATTATACATGTTTTAGGTGTGACATTGCTTCACCCATGTTTATTTCTGTTGAGTTTTACACTCCTGAAGGGATAGACTATGCCCCTATCATGTTAGCATTGGAGGAGCAATTTTTGATGCATTGGCTTGATGAGAACTTGGTAATATCACTAGCTTTAAGACCAAAATCTCAGCAATATAACGATCTAAGGGGATATTCCAGTTGCACTCTTACACCAGGAATAAATCCAGGAATAGTACAGTGATGAGCTGTAATGTTCCCAATTTTTAGCCTCAAGCTAAAAGGAACATTATAGTTAGCATATTTTATTTTGTTGAATAAAATGGGTAAAGAGACCCCTTAACCCCTTTTGATGGAGAAATAACACTCCTTGTGTGAAAGGAGGAATAATAAAGTAGCTGATTTTAGCACCACATGGTGTGAATAGGATTGGATCATTCTTGATCTAGTCATTTTGACCAAGTCAACTAAAACTGTCTAGATACATTGAACCTTCTTGAACAATGCAGTTTTAGTGGAGGCTCCACTTGCTTGAGCTAGGTGGCAAGTGTGAATGGGACTCATGGTGAGAGGAGTTCACTTGATTTATAAGGAGGAGATGGCAACCCATTTTCATTATGCATTGGATTATTATTTTCATAGGGTTTGCAGAGACTTGCATCCCCGGGCTGTTTAGCAGGGTTGTAGTGTTCTTGAACCCAAGGGTGTTCTAGTTGGAATCCTGCTAGCCCTTGTTTTTGTTTAAGTTTTGAATTTTGAACTTGGACTCTTTTTTGAGTTGCGAGGAATACACACAAGCTAACTGCGACCGCACCGCACGACCGGGAGTTGCGAGCTAACAAGGCGATGCGGAAGCACTTGATATCTGGAGGTAGAACAGCGATAGTACGGTATGAAAGAGATACAACAGAGAGAACGAGGGAAGTAGAACATGCAGATATCGAAGAGAAGTCGGGAAAAGCCAGAGCAAAGACGCGAGAAAGGCGCGATCGCTGCGGCGGGTGAATAAAAGGCAATCACCCGTGTCACAGAAGAGGAGGGGTTGGTTGATTGGTTGATCGGCTTTCGTTGCGGGATGATTGAATGCGGAAGCAGGCAGCGGAGAAATCGGACTTGTTCTCGCAATTGGTTTCTACTCTCATGTTTTGTATTCTCTCGTTCTTAGATTCATCTCAGTATCCCGATATATGGGTTATCGTAGAAGGAAGTTTCGTGTAATCTTGTATTTGGTGAAGACTAATGAAAGAAGGATTATCTGTCTTTATGTTTATGTGTTAAGATGTGTTTACCATGCTTTAAAATTTCTAAGTTGCAGACACGTCAATATACTTGATTGGTGATCTTGCATGAATATTCCGGGTATTTGTAACGATTCTCTTTCTTTACGTGGTTGCGGGTTTATTCCTCGTCTGTGATTTCTTCCCCTTTCCCATGTGGTCGCGGCACGCCTCGGGTGGAGACGCCCCGTTCTTCCCGAACGGGGTGAAAATGCCTGCGTGTTACTAGACTACACCGGACCCTTGTTGGCCACAACTCGTGAACCCGGGTCTTGCCCGCGAGACCTTATTTTTCGCCAACAAATGGTTTCGCTCTGTGGACACGCATGTTCACGAGGGGATCTAGATCATGAGTCTCGAGGATCTTTGAAGGAGCAATACGGCTGATGGTGGGATGATCATCTTGACCATTTTATTACTCGTAGAAGCGGAAGCTGATTAAGAAAAAGGAGGCGGTGGTCAGGGAGCTTGTTCTTTTCTCTGACTCAGCTAGTGATACGTACGAAATTTTCTGGGGAAGATTTCCCACGGATCTTTACAACTGGTTGCGGAGGTTACGAACGAAGGCGGCCCAAGAAGGCTTGCGGGAGATAAACCGCAGGTGGGCGCGCGAAGACTTGGTAGCGCTACACCGGGTAGATACTGAACTAACCCGCGCAGTGGAGTTTTGGGTCAAGACCACGTTGGAAGGATACGGTGTGGAGTTTGCCGCTGAGTGTTACCAATCTTTCTCAAAGGCTGAGGCTGTGTTTCACTCAGGGCTGAGGGGAAAACTGCTGAAGGAAATTCCGCTGTGGATCAAAGCCCTAATGGTGGACGAAGGGTTGATTGAATTCCACAAAACGAGTATGGAAGCGTAAACCACCCGTACTGGGGGAAGGATCGAGGGGACCGATGCTGTGTAGACTGTAGGAGTAGGGAACGGGGGATGGACGTTGAGGCCGCATGCAAGTTGCGGGAGTTACGTGCACATCGGCGGGCACAAATCGCCGATAGGTGGCGAAGAAGGGTAATGAGAGATTTGAAGAGAAGGGAGATTGAGAAGAAGAACCAGAAGGAGGCGCCTCAGAGGAAAGGAACCATGGGATTGGATACCCGAATAGGAGACGGGACAGCAGCAGACGTACAGCGGGTGCATGGGAGCCCGAGGATGCGAGAAAGAGCAGTAACGATTAACACGGATAAGGAAAAGATGCAGCCCGAAGAAAGTTTCGATGATGAATGGTACGACATGATGCAGCAGATGTTTCAGGATCAGACGGCACCCACCCCTCCAGGCAGCCCTACTTCCCACCTTCTGCATGGCCAGGATCCCGACCTTCCCCTGGTACTTTATCAACCTTTAAGAAATATTTTTGTTCAGTTACAAGCTTTAAGTCAGTTATCTAGAAGTTCAGCGGCGCCAGTAACGCCCAGTAGCAGCAGCGGTACGAGTAGTAATTTTTTCCCTAGCGGGACCGTTACGCAACCAGGACCTGGAGGTTTTATCTTGGTTAATTCACCGCCGGTATACATGGCTGGATCTCTCACTCGGTACCCAGAGTTCTCTGGCCGGGGAAACGACGATGTAGAACAACACTGGTATCTGTGCGAAGCCATCTGGAGGGCTCGACAGACACCGGATGCAGGGAAGTTGATAGAGTTTCAAACCACGCTCAGAGAGAGAGCTCTGCGGTGGGTCATCAAGTGGTCTGAAGCGCACCCTAATCCTGTAATTGCGGACGTAAAGCGGGATTTTGTCCGCGAATTCAAGCTCCCCCAGACGGATCAGCAGGGTCTGTCCGAGCTATGGGAAATTAAGCAGAAGGAAGGCGAGACCGCATGGGAGTTGATGCGGCGATTCAAGAACGCGATCGGGAAACTGAGCTACCCGATCGATCCAAACCACCAGAGGGACTGGTTCATCAAGGCTCTACTTCCCTTGATGCGAACCCCTCTCACTCAGCAGAAGATTGATAATCTGCAGGATGCTCTGGAGCAAGCCATGAAGATTGAAGCCATGGCGGGATACCCCCAGGAATACAGGGGGGGGCTGGCTCCGCAAGACCCTTCGCTGATAGGGTTGCAACATCAGATCGCTAGTTTAACTGAAAAGCTCAAAGAAATTCAGCCAGCAAGACCAGCGCGACCGAATGGTTGGTGTACTCATTGCCTGGTCGAGGGGCACGTCGCAACCGAATGTCCTCGGTTGCGCGGCGCGGGAGTTGGACCCTCAGTTGCGGCTATCCAGGGGGGGCCACCACCAGGGGGCGGCACGGCAATGAATCAGCAGGGGGTATACCAGACGCAACAGGCCTTTGCGGGGTTTCCACCGCAACCGGGGTCCTCCAACCCAGAGTACTGTGAAATCTGCCGAACGATCGGACATCCTCCTCGGATGTGCCCGATATTACAAAAGTACTCCACGGTGCCGAATAATGTATATTGCGACTTTTGTGTGTCCACGACGCACAACACAGAGCAGTGCAGGGCGTTAGACGCACTTGCGGATCGACTGGATCGGCCCTCGTACCGGGTCAACGAGGCCGCAAGGGGCAGAGGTGGCGGCATGCGGGGAGGCCGAGCAGGAGGACGCGGGCCGGTAAAATGCTACAACTGTGACCAGGAGGGTCATGTGGCTCGAGAATGTCCTCTTCCGCGATGACCCTGGTGCTCCCAGTGCCGGGTCAACGCCCACGCCACTGAAGACTGCCCAGAACTCATCAAAAAATGGGAAGAGCGGGCGCGGCAGAGGGGCACGAATCTGATAGGCTCAGAACCGCGAGGGGTCGCAACCCCTGACATGCAGAATGGTGCGATAATAACGCGAGGCGGAAAGAAGACTGGTGAGGATGCCCACGAGAAGGAGCCAGTACGAGTGGTGAGGCCGGCATCCCCGAAGAAGTTGATTCGGCCCGAGGTGCAGAAGAAGTACTTTCAGGAGGCGGTTGAGGCATTCGCCCAGCTGCGAAAGGAAGGAGGGCTGGAGGAGCCTCAGCGGTCGAAAACCGGGGATCAGAACGCCGCAGATGCTGTAGTTGCGGACTGGCTCCGGCTGTTTCTCAAGATTGTTGATGACACCGTGCTGCGGCAGCAGCTCAGACATGTATTGGACGGAGCGCTGCAGGACCGGGCAGAACCCAGAAACTTGGTGGACACTACGCCTCAATACGTACAGCGTGTCAAGCGAAACAAGCAGCGAACGGGCAAAGAATTTCGACTTAACACACAGATCGCAGGATTCCAAATCAGCGATACAATGTTGGACCTGGGGTCCGACGTCAACATATTGCCGCGAAAGACATGGGAGGCTCTGGGAAAGCCCCGGCTCGCCTATTCCCCGATCCAACTCAGAATGGCGAACCAGTACTGTATTTTTCCAATCGACCGACTCGAGGGTGTCGAGGTTGATGTTGCGGGGGTAAAGACCTATGCCGACTTCGAAGTTATTGATATCATGGGCGATAAGGACCCCTATCCTGCTTTACTTGGCATTGATTGGGCTTTTGAGAATTATGCGATCATCGATCTCAAGAAGGAGCTGATGATTTTCGAGGATGGGGAGGTACGGGTGACTCAGCCTCTCGACCCGTATCAGGGACCGCAATACACAGAGCCGGTGGATAGTCGGGAGGATGCTCAGATGATGGACCACCTCTATCAGATGACCGCCGGCAGGCGGGAAGATTATATCAACCCGACTGCAACAGGATCTATCAGTTGGCGGAGTGTGCAGAGCTCGGAACTCGGATCCGAGCTTGCGTGGGAAGATTGGCAGCAAGGGGGATACGAGACCACCACGCGGCGATGTGCCGCCATCGCGCAGGTCCGGTGGGTGGGGACCGAGATCCGCGGGTACCCCACTTTGTCAAACATGCAAGCAGTGAATACTTTTATCCTCAAGGTGGAAGACCGGGTCCCAGAAGAATGCCGGATACCCCTGATGAATGTGGCTCTGAAGTCAACGTCAGGACGATGGTGGAACAATCACCGCAACACTCTGTTGCGATGGGAGCTGGTGGCGGATGCCTTGCGGGCACGCTTCAAAGAGGATGAAGGGCCCTGTATTACACTTAAGCACCATGGCGACTCAGACCCACGACAGCACTTGCGGGCGTGCGAGGAACAGTGGCGCAACGCCAGGTACCCCGAGGAGTTATGGGTCCACAGATTTATACACTCCCTGGGTACAATCCCCCAGGCCTGGTACCTAGCAGAAGAGCGGAGACGGGGAACCCGCTCTTGGCAAGCAGTTGCGGAGAAGTTCGTCCAGAGTTTCTCATTCGAAGGGGAGACGGCACAGGAATCTCAGGGCCTACAAGCCGTTAAGGAGGTTCTGTTTTTCCGCCAGCCCGAGCCCAATAAGGGACCGGTGGCGTCACGCTCAGGGGTGAAGAGCGAGTTGGTTTGCCAACGGGTTGACGGCGAACCAGGGGACGACAGTTTGGAGGACCTGAGGCATCTCCATTTTGATGAAAAGGAGGGCGAGCGGAGTGTCCGCGACGAGCCAACGACAGAAGGAGTCCATTTGCAGCCCCTAAAGACAAAGAAGCCGAACATAGGAACGGAGGAGAAACCGAAACTGGCAACAGTGGGAGATTACTGGGACGCGGAGATGACCAGGGAAATTTTCAGCCTCCTTCGGGAGTATGAAGACCTAGTCCCATCCTCAGTTGCGGACCTGAAGGGGATCAAAGGGGATTTGGGTGAGATGCGCATCACACTAAAACCAGGAGCCAGGCCGGTCAAGCACCGACCCTACCGGTTAAATCCACGCATCAAAGCGAAGGTAAAGATGGAGATCGACAAAATGCTGGCTGCAGGTCTCATTTTTCCTGTAGAAGAAGCTGAGTGGGTAAGTCCCATTGTCATCCAGAACAAGAAGGATAAAATGGAAATTCGGGTCTGCGTAGATTACCGTAGTTTGAATAATGCTTGTATTCATGATCCGTTTCCCACTCCCTTCAGCGACGAAGTACTAGATCATGTCGCGGGAAACGAAGCTTACTCTTTCACGGATGGGTTTTCGGGCTACCATCAGGTGCGCATCGCTGAAGAGGACAAGGCAAAGACAACATTCACAACCGAGTGGGGATCATTCGCATACCATGTCATGCCGTTTGGACTGAAGAACGCACCAGCTGTGTTTTCCCGGATTGTTATTGCTGCTTTCCGAGAGTATATTCACAAATTCCTGGAAGTCTATATGGATGATTGGACCGTTTACAGCTTGCTAAGAAACACGCCTCCCTGTTGCGTGTTATGTTCGATCGGTGTCGCCAGCTGCAGATTTCCTTGAATTTGAAGAAATGTATTTTTGCAGTACCATTCGGCACGCTCTTGGGTCACGTGGTGTGTAAAGAAGGGGTCTGTGTCGATCCCGCCAAGGTCGCAGTTATTGTCCACATGGAGGCCCCCGAGAACGTGAAGCAGTTGTGGGCATTACTCGGGCACACTGGATACTACAGGCGTTTTATCCGCAACTACGCCAAAATCACTGCCCCTCTGGAGAAACTGTTGCGGAAGTCAGAATCTTTTGAATGGACAGTAGAGTGCAGGAAGGCACTGGACACATTGAAAGAGAAATTGGCGACGGCACCCATTATCGTTCATCCAAACTGGGATAAGCAGTTCCATGTGCACATTGATGCGTCCGGGATTGCACTTGGCGCCGTATTAGCGCAACCCGGGAAAACTACAGTTGACCACCCGGTATACTTCGCCAGCCGACGCCTATCTAATGCGGAGAAGAATTATACCACGACCGAGCGGGAGGCGATGGCAATGGTGTACTCTCTCCAGAAGTTCCGTCACTACCTCCTGGGCGGGAAGTTTACATTTTTTACGGACCATTCGGCCTTAAAATATCTGGTCAATAAACCTGTGTTGGAAGGAAGGATTTGCCGGTGGCTTCTCCTTTTTCAAGAGTTTACGTTCGATGTAATTGTCAAACCGGGCCGGCTAAATGTCGGGCCTGATCATTTATCCAGACTAGAGTCGGGGGAAAACGATGGTCCGTTGGATGATCAGCTTCCGGATGCTGATCTGTTTCGCGTTGAAGCGGTTCCAGACTACCTGGCTGACATTGCCACATATCTGACCACAGGACAGTGCCCCGAGGATTATACGCCGCTTCAGAAACGCCACTTGGTTGTCCGGGCGGCCGATTATCAATTGATCGCAGGGCAGCTGTACAAGCTGGGCCTGGATGAGGTGTTGCGCAGGTGTGTTCTTGACCATGAACGGGAAGCGGTGATGTGGGAATGTCACAGCGGAGTTGCGGGAGGCCACGTGGGGGCTAAACCCACCGCAAGGAAGGTACTTCAAGCTGGTCTATGGTGGCCGACGGTGCATGCAGATTGTAAGGCCTACGTGAAATGTTGCGATATTTGTCAGAGGACGGGACGGCCTTCGCACAGAGATGAGCTTCCGCTACACCCCGTGCATGTGTTGCGGCCATTTGAGAAGTGGGCTGTCGACTTTGTAGGGCCCATTGCACCAGTTGCTCGCCATTCCAAAGCTCGGTACATCATTACGGCGACTGATTATCTCACGCGATGGGCGGAAGCAGCAGCGGTACGCGACTGCTCCGCTGAGACCGCTGCTTGGTTCATCTTTGAAAACATCATCAGCCGCTTTGGCTGCCCACGCAGCCTGACCAGTGATCAAGGCACGCACTTCATTAATGCCACGGTCAAATCGCTCCTGGAGACATTTATGATACAACATCATAAGAGCAGTCCATACCACCCGCAGGCTAATGGCACGGTGGAAGCCTTCAACAAGATTCTGGAGAAGGGTTTGACGAAAATCTGCAACGCTCGGCGGGATGATTGGGATGAGCGGATACCAGCGACATTATGGGCTTACCGGACCACGGTAAAACGTTTGATAAACCAGACGCCATTCCAGCTGGTGTACGGCCGGGAAGCTGTGATTCCCGCCGAGTTCACAGTCCCCAGCCTTCTGATCGCAACGTCCCTTCACTTCTCAGAGGATGGGTCGCTGCAGGAACGACTCCACGAGCTGCAGGAGCTAGACGAAGCTCGGTTTCTTGCGGAATTCCATCAGAAGGTTCAGAAGGCCAGACAGAAAGCATGGCATGACCGCCACATCAAGACTAAAACTTTCCAAGTTGGCGGCAAGGTTCTGTTGTACGACAGCCGGTTCCAGAAGTTTCCAGGCAAGCTCCAGACGCATTGGCTGGGACCGTACTTTGTTATCGAGATCCGCGACTCAGGAGCCGTTCGATTGGCACAATTAGACGGTTCAGTTCTTCCGGGATGGGTGAATGGCGCACGCCTGAAGCCCTACCAGGAGTAGGTACCTTCTCTCTCTCCATCAATAACTCTCGCAACCGAGAGCACCCGTAGCGTAGCGTAGTTGAATAACTCTCCCGCAACCGGGATGAGCATAGTTAGTCATTTCCATTTCTTTACAGTCAGTCAAATAAACCGTCAGTTGCGGCATCCATACCGCAACATACCATGGTCGGAGCGGGCCAGTCTAGCGTGTCGCAACGCCAGTCCAGCGTGGCGGTGCGCCATCCCAGTAGGACGCCGCTCCCAGTCCAGCGTGTCCTGCACGAAGGATCTGTCCTCGTGCCAGCGTCAGTCCAGGTCATAACCGTCAGTCCTTTTGTCAGTCCGTAGGATAGCTCAGATTTTGGTCATAAATTCTCTTAATGGACAGTAATCATCCCGTAATCATTCCCCATCAGCCGCAGTTCTCTCCGCCGTCGGGTACGCCCATCGTCCAATGCCGCCGTCAGCAACTGTCAGTTTACACACAGGCCTGCGATTGATCGCACGATGATCGCAGGCAAGCATAATAGCAAAAATTAAATGCCGTTATGGAGTCTCATCAACCCCGCGCGTGCCAGCGGATGGCCCAATTTGCATGAAGGCTATCGGCGCCGGGATGACGGACCAATTCAGTTTGGAAATTTCAGCGACTCCCGAGCACTTGCAGCCTCCGAGCACTCAGAACTTAGCAGGGAACTCCAGACGAATCCTCCAGGTCTATCAGAGACGCGCAAAGATGCCGAGAGCTGTTCTCTCCGTCCCGGAACCGGTGCTGGATCACAGCATTCACCGGCTCGAATCATCACTGGTCGGCAAGTACGACAATGCGCCCTGCATGGACGCTAACTTGTCCGACCCGGCTGAGTTTCCCCATCTGCATTGGCAGACGTTCATGGAACACCGCTATACACCAGGGAGCAGCTCTAACAGTCGGATGAAGGACGAATTCCGGGGTCTTCAACAGTCGACGTTGATGAATTTACGCAGTCTCCCCGTCTTCGGCACCACCGGACCAGTTCTGCAATGCACCCGGTTCCTCCTCAGTCGGGTGCAGAACGGGTCTCTATGGTTGAACGAGGAGATTCCAATCCATGCAACAGATATTAGTCGACTTACGGGGCTGTGTCAATTTGGGGCAGATGTTTCCTCTGCAGGGCAGACGGCCTCCAAGCGCGCCCGGAAATCAGCCGAGGCGGACCTATACACCAAATATGGTACTCGCCGAGGTGGCAAGGGTGCCAAGATCGACTTGATCAATGTATCAGAAATCCGGTTTGCTTGCTATCTGATAGCGAGCAAGACCATGCGCCATTACACCAAGGGCAAGTGCACATTGGACACCATTTCTATTGCGGAGCACTGCGTCAAGGGGGCCCGATTGAATTGGAGCGCGTTCGTGCTGAAGGAACTCTTCGCGGCCTGCGAAGACAATTACAGACGGACCACCAGTTTTATCTACGGCTACTTGCTCCTAGCCTTCGCCATGTGGAAATGGCATGTTCCTCCGATACGGACACCAGCGGAACTCAACGGGGGCCAACCGTTCGCGACGCGATACTCCCCCTGGCAGGTGTCCACGGCCCCCAGCAGCAAGCAGGTGAACGCGGAGGCGTTCCGCGAATGGTACGGGATGATGGTCGCTGTGGTGGCCTCTACGCAGCGGGTACCCCGGAACCTGCTGGATGAATACAGCGAGCAAGTGTGGTTTGGCGTCAGCCATAATCACACTTTCATCCGGCCGGCTTGTGTCCCGCACCACACCTTTCACATGGCGCCCTTGCGGTTTCAGCTGACCGACAGTATCTTCCACAGAGAGGTTCTATCGTGGCCAGGGGTCGTTCGGCACGTTCAGGATGGAGTCATCCGATATAACTTTGATGGGATGCGGGCTGCCCAGCAGCCTGCCGCGCCCAGTGCCGGCGGATCTTCCACAGTCGCGGTAGCGATAACCACAGAGGCGGCAGGGAGCGCAGCGACCCTGCCCGAAGCACTGGTCCCCATTGTGGAGCATATGAATGACCAAGTCCGACGACTCAATGTGGCCACCCAGGTTGTTTCTAGTAGCGCCCCTATATTTCCTTCGTTTAATGAATTTCTTCTTAACCGGTCACTTGGTCTCTCCAACACTACTTCCCTCACTTCCCCAATTCCCACTTCCCGGTTCACTTCTGCCACCCCCATCATCACGACAATGGGTGAACCGGGGCCCGAACCCGATTCCTCTGGGCCACCCCCTCCCAAGCGGGCCCGTATTGCAGATCCCGTGGTGGACCTTACGGAGGATGATCCGCCAGTCACGCCGCCCACAGCTACCTTGATCCCGGAGGAACCGCTGCTTGACCCGGCGGATTTCCTCAACCTTCGTTTCCCTCCCTCCTCGGTCACTCCATCCACCGCCCCCTCCACCAGCAGACCACACGCCACTTCCTCCAATCCGTCCACTTCCTCAGCCACTGTGTCCGATTCCTTGATCCGGGACCTCTTCGGCGGTGACCACGGGGCGGAGGTCCCCTCCAGTACTGCCGCGGTGGTACCTTCTGTTGACCCCGTGGCCACGTCCCAGGAGCCCATTGCCACTACATTTGTTCAGCCAGACAGAGTTGGGGTCGATTCCATCAGCCCTTCCACAGCGCCAACCACACAGCAGGACCGGCCAGAGCCTGATATGGCCACTTCGGTACAACAACAGACGCCGGTCCACCTTCCAGAGACTGCAGGCCGAGCAGCGGCCGAAGGACCGTTGTTACAGGAACCAACGCCTCAGTAGGATGCCCCGCGCACAACGACTGCAGCACAACTGAGTCCAGCCCAGTTATTTCTGCTCATTCAGCGGGCGGCCGGCCAGGCCGAGCAGATTCATGCAGAACTACAGCGGCGATGCACTGAGCAGGGGAACCAGATCACGGCGCTTACTGAACAGCGCAATCAGCTACTGCAGGAGAAGACCTACCTCCAGGAACAGGCCGACATTGTGAATCAGGCGCTTTCCAGCGTCTGGCCGGAGGCACGGGCTCACCATGCTCCACTCCCTGCTCACATCGAACAGGACAACATAGCCTTACAGGCTCGCCAGCTCGGGGATATCTTCACCACCATTTGCAGAGAGAACCAGGAACTACAAGCGGCGTTGGCCGCACGGCCTACCCTACCAGATCCACCCGTTGATTATTCAGGACCGGTCACTGCCAAACAGGCACAGGCAGTCGATCTACAAGAGACTCTCCATTCCACGATAGCAGCGGCTTCGGCCCTTCTACGAAGCTTGCAGGAGTGCTCCCTCGCACTGACAGTCAAAACGCAGCCCATTGCTGCTCAACTGCAACAACTCGCCACCCAAATTCGGGCGACCACGGACCAGGCCAGATTGGACCAGCTCTACGCTCAGACGGACGAGCTGGAACTTCAAATGCAGACGACAGAGGCCGCATCAGCCGCAACTAAGCACATCATCCGAGAGATGCGGCCGCCCCTTCGCAGCCATGCCGAGGCAATGCATCAGCTGGACGCCACTGCCGAGTCCCAACTCACCACACTGTTCGGGGATGCACCGACGCCCATTGACGAAGCTACAGCCAACCGCATTGTTCAAGATGCTGACCTGCTTATGCAGGAATGGCAGCAAGCAGTAGTAACTTTCACGGAGCTTCGAGATGCAGCACTCCGCCGGGTCCCGGAGTTGGGGCCCTTGTTTGAATCAACAGGTGGCGGAGTACAACAGAAAAGGGCAGAAGAAGAAAGAGCAGCAGAGCAGGGCACAGAGGCCGGCGAAGGTATGGAGGTAGAGACTGTCATTTGCGATTGACTCGCGGACGAGTCAAAGGATTGTGGTCGGGGCCTGTTGGGGCCCTTGTTTTTGTTTAAGTTTTGAATTTTGAACTTGGACTCTTTTTGAGTTGCGGAGGGAATACACACAGCTAACGCGACCGCACCGCGCGACCAGGAGTTGCGGAGCTAACAAGGCGATGCGGAAGTACTTGATAACTGGAGGTAGAACAGCGATAAGTACAGATGAAAGAGATACAACAGAGAACAGGAAGTAGAACATGCAGATATCAGAAGAGAAGTCGGGAAAAGCCAGAGCAAAGACGCAGAGAAGCCGCCAGTCGTGGCGAGCGGGTGAATAAAAGGCAATCACCCGGCTGCAGAAGAAAATGGTTGGTTGATTGGTTGATCGGTTGCTGTTGCGGGATGATTGAATGCGGAAGCAGCCGCGGAGAAATCAGACTTGTTCTCGCAATTGGTTTCTACTCTCTATGTTTTGTATTCTCTGTTCTTAGATTCATCTGTATCCGATATATGGGTTATCAGAGAAGGAAGCTGTGTAATCTTGTATTTGGCTGAAGACTAATGAAAAGAAGGATTGCTGTCTTTATGTTTATGTGTTAAGATGTGTTTACCATGCTTTAAAATTTTTAAGTTGCGACTGTCAATATACTTGATTGGTGATCTTGCATGAATATTCTGGTATATGTAACATATTCTCTTTCTTTCTGTGGTTGCGGGTTTATTCCTCGTCTGTGATTTCTTCCCCTTTCCCATGTGGTCGCGGCACGCCTCGGGTGAGACGCTCTGTTCTTCCCGAACAGGGTGAAAATGCCGGCGTGTTACTAGACTACACCGGACCCTTGTTGGCCACAACCCTGTGAACCTGGGTCTTGCCCGCGAGACCTTATTTTTCGCCAACAGAAACCAACTCCAAAAATAGAAGAAAAGAGAGATCAACGCCTTAGAAATTAGCCACTTCAAGGGGGGAACCTCTAATACATTACATAAATGAACAATTCTTGGATGATACAAATGAAAAAACCTCATTTCTATATATAGGAGTCCATGGGGCCACAATATAATCCTAGCCGACCTAACAATAATAATGTAAGGGCACAATAATAACAATATGGGGGTTACAGGGGTACAACAATAACAATAAGGGGGCTACACTAACAAAAATAAGGGGATACACTATGATCCGGATTTATGCAGGAACGCAACAGAATAAACACATAACCATGAATACAGATATGCAGCGGAAATAACACTTCATTTCATTAATATCAAAGAACTGAAATTTGCTTACAGACAATGGAAATAAAACTAGCTAGGGCACTGGTAGCTATCTCTGAGAAGAGATGTGGTGGCTACAGGCCTCTGAACTGAGTTACAATGAGGCTCGAGGGCCTATTTATTATTGAGAAACAATGGAGAACCCTCAACATTCCAAAAACCTAACCCTAGGAGATGAAGCGCCAAAACTATGGGCCCCGTTTGGGTAAATTGGTGTTTCAACTTCCCAGGGACGTAACTTTGACATACTATCTCCGTTTGACGCACATGATACATCATTAGAAAGCTCTATCCGAGGACTACAACTTTTGTGACGATTTTGATGATCAAAATCGCAACAAATTTAATACCCAAAAAACGTCGTTTAGGGCCTCAAAACGGCTCCGGAAGTTCAGGACCCAAAAAACTGCTAAAAATAGTAAGTTATGCCAAAACTGAAAAACTAAAAGAGACAATGGTGGGGGCCCAAGTGGAATAGGCGGGTGGCCAACAATATCCACCTGGATCATTCCTCCCCCCTTAGGAAGCAATGGTCCCCATTGCGTTAAGTTCCTCCATGAGATGAGGAAATTTCTGCTGAACTTGGTCCCTGGTGAACCACTTTCCTTGGTGCAGGAGTTGGCCAGCTTTGACAACCCGATACAGTTGGATCTGCTGTTGACGAGTGCTCTTGATTTTCATGTCCATGATACAATCTGTGGTGGCCTGTTCCATGCAGTCTGGGTTTAACTCTGTTGGTGTGAGTTGTTCTGCAATGTCCGAGGTGTCCAGTAGAGGTGGAAAGTAAGGACGAAGGCGATCCACATTGAAGACTGGGTGCAGACCAAGGAATGGTGGAATACTAAGCTAGAAGGCATTGTTACCTACAACCTTGGTGATGGTGTACGGCCCGTATCGGAGCAGGCGAAGCTTGCGGTGAGGTCCAGTGAGGCGCTCCTTCTGCAAATGTAGCCATACTTTGTCGCCCACCTGGAAGTGGTGTGGCACCCGGTGTTGATCATGGCGCCGCTTGTACTTCGCATTGGCTCTGTCCAATATATCATGAACCTGTTGGCGGATGTGTTGAATGCGCTCGATGAAGCTACTTGCTTTGTCAACTTCAGACTGGACATGAGCTGAATCGGCCTGAGCAGCTGCAAACGGCATGGCTATGTCAATGGGACATAGTGGATGGAATCCCAAGCCCACCTGAAAGGGGCTATGGCCAATTGAACTGTGGAGAGCCCGGTTATAACTGTGTTGTACATAGGGGAGGCTCTCGTCCCATGTGCGTGGATGCTTTGAGTCGTACATGCGCAGAATGTGTACAATCATTCTGTTGACGACCTCTGTCTGGCCATCTGTTTGGGGATGGAAAGCTGTGGACTTGGTGAGCTTTGTGTCCAACATTGACCAGAGGCTGGACCAAAATGTGCTGAGGAACCTGCTATCTCGATCTGATATGATAGACTGCGGGATCCCAAAGTGCACCCACACTCGTTCAAAGAAGAGTTTAGCAGTGGCTTCTGCTGTGATATTCTTCTTACAGGCCGCCATGATGGCCATCTTCGAGAATCTGTCAACGACCACGAAAACACAGTCATTTCCATTCTTAGTAGAAGGCAGGCCCGACATGTAATCCATGGAGATGGATTCCCATGGTCGACTAGGGGTAGGTAGTGGCATATATAGGCCTTGCTTCTTGATGGTCGGTTTGGCAATGGCACAAGCAGTGCAGGATCTGATGTGCTTCTCGACATCCTTTCGAAGGTTCGGCCAATAGAAATACTTCTGTAGTATTGCTACTGTTTTCTCGACCCCGAAATGCCCAGCGAATCGACTGTAGTGTGCTTCCCATATCATCTTGGCATGCTTGCTTGAAGGAACACAAAGGTGTCCCAGGTGACATAAAAGTGCATCTTGGAGGTGAAAATTTGGAACTTGCGTACCCCCCAAGAGTGCCTTGTAAGTGTGGCTGAATTCTGGGTCACTCTCATAGAGAAGCGGCCAATCAGAAGTCTCGTGCCCACAAGAGTTGAGCACGTTGGTGAGCGCCACGATCGGTGGTCGGCTGAGGCAGTCTGCAACATTATTGGTGCTACCCTTCTTGTACTTGATGTTCAAATGAAACTGTTGCAGATATGTGGACCACTTCTGATGGCGATCATTCTGCAACTTCCCTTGTGTCTGTATGAACTGCAGGGGCCGGTGGTTTGTGTGGATGATTGCTTCCTTCCCCAAAATGTAATGCTTCCATTGTCGACAGGCTTGCACAATGGAATACATTTCTTTGTCGTAGGTGGGATACTTGCAAACTGTCTCAGACAATGTCTCACTATGATATGCCACTGGATGTCCCTGTTGAGTAAGAACTGCCCCAATAGCATAGTCAGAGGCATCTGTCTCGATCTCAAATGGCTGCTGCAAGTCTGGTAAGGTGAGCACTGGGGCAGAACAGAGGCGATTTTTCAATTCTTTGAATGCCTTCTGTTGAGGTTCCGACCAAAATAATTTTGCTCTCGCTCCTCCTTCGGTGACTTGACTCAAGGGCCAAGTGATATGAGAGAATCCCAACACGAATCTACGGTAGAAATTAGCAAGACCCAGAAAGCTGCGAAGCTCTGTTATAGTAGTCGGGGCTGGCCAATCCCGAATGACTTGGATCTTGGCTGGATCCACATGCACCCCCTTTCATCAATAATGTATCCCAGATATTGGACCTGGGTCATGCCAAACGTGCACTTCTCCAAATTGGCACACAACTTGTGTTGCCGCAGTGTTTGGAGGACTTGTCGGATGTGATGAAGGTGCTCTTCCCAAGTCTTGCTGAAGATCAGAATCTCATCCAAGTACACCACTACGAATGAGTTGGTGAATGGCCGCAAGATGTCGTCCATCATCCTCATGAAGGTTGCGGGAGCATTCGTCAACCCGAAAGGCATGACCAGCCATTCAAAAAGGCCTCCCTTAGCTTTGAAGGCAGTCTTCCACACATCAGAGGGTTCAATTGGTACCTGGTGATACCCAGACTTCAGGTCGATCTTACTGAAATATTTTTCACCTTGGAGTTGGTCCAGAAGGTCATCAATCCGTGGGATTGGGTACCTATTCCGGACAGTGATCTTGTTCAGCGCCCGATAGTCAATACAGAGTCTCCACGTCCCATCCTTTTTCTGTACCAACACGATCGGGCTCCCACAGGGCGATGAACTTGGTCTGATGTGACCTTTCTGCAACAGCTCCTGAATCTGCCTTTTGATTTCATCATTTTCCAGAACAGAGCGTCGATAGATCGGTCCATTGGGTAGTGGCGCACTTGGGGTCAGATCAATCGGGTGCTTGACCTGGCAGTGTAGAGGAACCCCTGTGGGTGAGGTGAAGATGTCCTCGTACTCCTCCACGACCTTATCCATTTGTTGTTGTCGTGCAGAGGGGCCCTGTCTGGAGGTCGTGGCCACCGTCTTCTTCTTGCCCTGGGGGCGGATCATCAGGAAAACGAATTTCCTGGTTTGGGAAATGAGCTTACTGCATTGTTTTGCAGTAACCAAAGAGATAGCCGCAGGAGGTGGTACCTCTGGTATCCTGTACAACTTATTTCCCAAAGTAACAATAACAGCACGAGGTCGAGACTCATACACAGCATGACGCTTCCACAAGTATGGTTGTCCTAATAATACATCAGAAACATCAATAGGAGCAACATCACATAATTCCTCATCCGTGAAGGGCTTGATGCTATAGGGAAGGCGACACTGCTGGCTGACGCGGAGATCTCGTCCTTGGTGAAGCCACCCGATGGTGTATGGATGTGGGTGAGCCGTGGTCGGCAAGCCCAACCGCTTCACGGCGTCTGCTGAAATGAGGTTCTTTTGGCTCCCATTGTCGACAATGAACTGTACCGGGGAGCCCTTTACCCACATCTGGGAGTGGAAGAGACGTTCCTCCTCCTCTGGATCTTCCGGTTCCTCCTTTTGGATCTTTGTAGTGGCAACAGTGGCGTTGGGCTCCGCATCAATAATCTGCTTCCCTTTTTCATTCGCCTTTTCAGGTTCTGATTCGGAGTCAGAGCATGCATCTGACTCAGAAGCCCTCATCTCGGCCACTAGCGACTGCTTGGCCCGACACTCACTTGTGTTGTGAGTGGAGCTCTTATGGAACTCACACCACTTTCCCCTGTCCTTCTTTGGCTTTGCGGTGCTGTTCTTTTCTTGTGGCTTCGATGAGTTGTCTTTAGCCGCCATGCCTTGGCTCGGTCCTTTGTTCTGCGGTTTGGAAGCACCTTTCCCTTGCTTTTTGATTCGCAGATCCAAAGTCTCGCTTCTTCTGCTTGAATTTCTGCTCAATCTTGGCAGCATACCGGTATGCCGTACCAAGCGAGGAGATGTCAAGGAACTCCATTTCCTCCTGAATGTATTTGTGCAGACAGCCGCGATACTTTAGCACCAGATGTTTCTCTGAATCTTTGATACCCAACTTTGTGCGCAGGGTATGGAACAGATTCGTCAGCTCATGCACATCTTGATCCCTTTGTTGTCGCAGCGTGGTCCATTGTATGTACTTGTCCTCATAGCTCCCCACAGGATAGTATTGTTCCTTGACGGCGTCTCGGAAAGAATTCCAAGTTGGTACTGCCGAGAACAGAGAGGGTTCTGTCTGGTCCTTGTTCTCACAGTAGGTTTCCCACCAGTCCTTAACATGGGGGGTAGCTTTGAGGAGTGCAAAAATAATCTTCTCCCGGTCTGAAAAGTCATGAACAGAGAAATATCCTTCTAATAGATTCATCCATCTATCTACGGCATCTGCGTCTATTTGACCCTCAAATATGGGAATGTCAAAATTTACTTGTACCTTAAAGGGAGTCGCAACTCCAGAGTGGCTACTGGATGCAGATGCGCCGCCGGTGGGCAGCCGTTGAAGGATCTCAGCAAAGCTATCCATCATCGCGTTCCTTTGTTTTTCGAGGGCCTCCTCGAGCAATATTTTGATAGGATCTCCTGCTCCCTCATCTTTCTTTTCGTCCCCCATGGGCGTCCGTCGAGGTTTACGAGGCTGATCTTGCAAAGGTTCCACCAGATCAAGTCCTAGCTCCTTATACCCCGACCTCGTTGGGGACATGCAAAGAAGGATCGAGAAAAAGCAGACCCCTCTGATACCACTGATCCGGATTTATGCAGGAACGCAACAGAATAAACACATAACCATGAATACAGATATGCAGCGGAAATAACACTTCATTTCATTAATATCAAAGAACTGAAATTTGCTTACAAACAATGGAAATAAAACTAGCTAGGGCACTGGTAGCTATCTCTGAGAAGAGATGTGGTGGCTACAGGCCTCTGAACTGAGTTACAATGAGGCTCGAGGGCCTATTTATTATTGAGAAACAATGGAGAACCCTCAACATCCCAAAAACCTAACCCTAGGAGATGAAGCGCCAAACTATGGGCCCCGTTGTATGTTTGCAAGGAGAAGAGGATCAAATATCATTAGCAAAATGGTGGATTACAGCTCACAAGGCTCTCCTTACAGATTAGATGAGCAACCAATAGAGGGGTACTCTCTAGACATAGTAGACACTTTGAGAAGTTTAAAGGTAGAAATCAGAAGTTGCAAGGAAAACAATGACAGAATCATTCATTCATAGGAAAGGATTTCCAGGACGCGGGAAAAATAATCAGAGGTCAATGCAATTATTTTTCAAAGTTTGTCAGACTTGCATAGATAACGAAAACCATGGATCAGTTATGGATAGGAGGACAAAACTAATGGGGCATATGGTAGCAAGTCTAATGGTGGGCACATGTCGAATAGAGATAACACGGTCAAAGATGGCAGATTCTTGGATACACCTAATAGGAGAGGCAGTGGACATGGGTTCTACTATAGTTTTGGTTCAAACAAGTATCATGGTCATCATCACTATCATCCTTATAGGAGGAGTGACAGAGGATATTTTCAGGATGAGTTCAAGAAAGTCAAGCCACCTACATTTGATGGAGAGCTAAAGAAACTGGAAGATGCAGAGTCATGGTTACTTTGGATGAAGAAGTTCTTTAATATGCATGACTACATAGAAAAATGAAGGCCAGGATAGTTATTTTCACTCTCAAAGAGAAAGAAAACATTTGGTGGGAAGATGTGAAGTGTGTCAGAGACATCAGGACAAAGGAGTTGAGTTGGCATGAATTTAAGAGACTCTTCAGGAAGAAGTATTTGTCAAAGAGGTACTATGACAGTAAGGCCAAGTATTTCTACGAGTTGAAGATGGGATTGATGACAGAGGAGTACACAACTAAGTTCTTGGAATTTTTTAGGTATGTGTCATGTATTAAGGATTAGAAGACCAAAGTTCAGAGATTTGTCAGTGAATTTCCATTAGAATTTAAGGATCGGATTGAGTATGATGAGCCTCAGTCGCTGGAAGAAGTCATTGGGAAGTTGAAACACTGTTATGAGCAATTAAAGCGTAAGACTAAATATAAGCAGGGTTGGAAAGGGAATGATAAGACTAAAGTTAAATGGCCACCGAAGCGAAGAAAACCTCTAGATGCAGGTGAGAAAGAGAATGTCACTCCTTACAAGAATTTTAATGCAATAGAGAGGGGACATGGGTCGCATCCCAAAGAGCATCAAAATAGAGGTGATGGTAGGAGACAGTTGCAGTGTTGGATATGTGGCAAGGATATCAAGAAGGATTTTCCATCGTATCAGGGTGGTAGGCCTCAAATCTGCAATGCTCAGGAGGCACATACATTTGGGGATGTTGGATAGAGCATTCCTCGGATCTACTTAGCATTTGATAACAAGTAGGTAGATCACCAGGCATCTATTATTGAGATGGAAGGTAAGATTTTTGATCGAGTTGTTTCTATTCCGATTGACCCTGTATCTAATTATAGTTATGTTAACCCTGACTTGGTGGAAAAGTGTGGTTTGAGAAAATAAGTGCATGCAAAATCTTGGTTGGTGCAGTTGGCTACAGGTACTAAGAAAAGATTTCATCATTGGGTAAGATCTTGTGCATTTGAGTTGAATGGTATGCCTACATCAACACATCTGAATGTACTTTCGTTAGGATCGTACAATATGCTTCTGGGTATGGATTGGTTGTACCTTCACAGTACTAAGGCAAGTTGTTATGAGAAGGCTATTGAGCACTTGGATGATGATGGAGAGAAGAGAATCTTGCAGGGTAAGAAGAAGGCTACATCAGTAAGAATGGTTACAACTATGCAGGAAAAGTGCAGTTACAAGAAAGGGTTTGTATTGTTTGTAGTGCATGTTTCTAGTGATAAGGGTAAGGATTTTGAGGATGCAAAAGTCTTGAAGAGGTGCCTGGTTTTACAGGAGTTTCAAGATGTATTCCCAACAGAGATTTCAGAGTTTTTGCAAGGCATCCCTATATTGTGGCATCTATGGGCAATGATGGGTATAATGCCCATAATGGTTGCATATGGCGCATGCGTGATTGGTGCGCAATACTTTCCCTTGGATTTTTGTGGCCTGTTCCTTTTTATGGGAACTTGAGGCCGCGACATTTCTTTTGGTGTTTAGAAGAGGTTTTAATTCATCTAACTCCAGACAAATATTAGTAGGATGGCCTACGATATCACATAGTGTGCAAGGTTGTAATGCCCTAGGTATTTTTGGATTTTCGGTTTTCTTCCCTTTTTTGTTGCTTTTCTTAGTCATGTTAGTTGGCACTGCTACGGGTGTTTCATTAACCGTTGTAGCCTCCTGAGAGGTGATAGGGGTTATCCATGTAGAAGTGATGTCAGGACTTCCTATCATTTTTGGTGGGACCAAATACCACATAGGTTTTGAGAAAGACATGTTTGGAAATGTAATAGTTCTCAAGACTTGCTTTGACACAAAACCAGGTGGGGGGTATAAAAATGGGGTTTGTGCAATGGCGTAGGGTAGGAATGTCGTGCCAGTAGCTTTGATCTTCGTACTACTTGTTTCCATATCCGGGTTGGTTTTGGTGTTTGATGATAACATCAGGCACACTAGTTCCCCTGTGTTTTTTTGGGTTCCCTCTGGTATGATAGGGGGATATCATAGGAATGATCCTAGGATTGATGATGGTTTGAATTGGCAGAGGCCAAATTCTTGATATTGCGTAAGCGATTCCATAGTTGTGTATACATAAGGTAAAACGACATCGAGCATCGTCATGGGTTTCTTATCGTAGTATGTAAGTTGGTCGATGGTGATGATTCGATCTTCATGGGGGAACATCATCACCTGAAAGGAAGAGGATGCTATTGCAGTCATGGCATACATATAATTCTGCCTGAGGAGTATATTGTAGTCTTGCTACGCATCCAAGACTTCAATGACTATAAGTACTGTCTTTCTGGCCAGGTTTACAGGAAAATTCTGATATAGACCAACAGAGGCTAAAGGTCAACCATCGTATGCTCTAAGCATGATGTCAGATGGTTTCAGTTATGGTGATCCCAACTTCTGCCAAATGGATTTGTACATGATGCATGTAGATGCTCCTTCGTCAATGATGCATCGGTGTATGGTGATTTTCTAAACTGACACCGGTATCTGGAAGGCGACCAGAGAAGGAAACCTAAGGCTTTCTTTGTTTAGGTAAAAAGCCATTAGGCGTGAATCGGAAGGTTGATTGTGCCTAATGCAGAAAGTAGGGCTTTTCGTTGTTTTGGGCATGATTGCAGGACTTCTAAGGCTGACATGGCAATGGGTGATTGTTTTAAATCATCCATTATGTTGTAGTTATGATCAGCTTTTGAGTGGCGTCTTACGCGCCTAGTTGACCCCTTGACAGTTTTCGGAAGGGGATCTATAGGTACTTTGGATATGGTTAACGGTGCAGTAGGTGCCCTTGTGCTTGTACTTGATGGGTTGGTGTCCAGAGGGGTGTCATAGTTCTTATTCCTTGTTTGGAAGAACATTTCTTCGCTAGTCATGTAAATTTCGTGGCTATCGCTTCCAGTATCGTCTTGGGGTGGTTGTTGTTGTTGGGTGTTAACCACTCCTTGGTGGGAGGAAGGCTCCTGCATTACAACAGGTTGTTGGGTAGGTCCCCCTTGTCCATAGTTACACTGAAGTTTTTTCAATTCAGGGATTTCAGGACAGTGGTGAGTGTAATGGCCATACTCACCACATATGGCACAACAATGGATTGTCCTTAGACCGGACCTCTTGTTTTGCCCTTGGGTGTTGTTGTTTGGCTCCTGGTTTTGATTTCGGTTGGGGTTTCCCCCAGATTGAGATTGCAGGGGGCGTTTCTAGTTACTTCCCCCCTGTATAGAGTCTCCCTTTTGTTTATTCCTAATCTTCTTTTTCGCAGCGTTAGGAGGGTTATTGTGGTTCTCTTGGACATAAGCCTGACACTGCTAAGCATGGGAAGGTTGCACTAAGTTCATCGGCGCGTTGTGTGGGGAAATGGGAATATTGGTTTCCATGTCCTTAGTTGGTGTAATATTTATGGGGGATCTCTTCCATCAACATTCCTAACAGAGTATTGGGTCCCCTACAAGGGAGGGTACGAACCTCCCTACTGTTGGTGATATGGTGAAATCCTATTCGTCATATTCTGCAAAGGTGAAAATTGACTTTGGTGGTAGCTAGGTTGCGACAAGTTTTAGGTAGAATCATATGAACATCCTAGGTACTGGATATTGCTGCCTAGGTGACCTTGGATAAATGACCTGATCAAGCCGTCTACGGTATTCGACGCGCTTGGAAATTCTCTATAATTTTGTTGTTAGGTCCCTATATTACTAGTGTAGTCCTTTATTGTTGTTAGTGTAGCCCCCTTATTGTTATTGTTGTACCCCTGTAACCCCCATATTGTCATTATTGTTCACTTACATTATTATTGTTAGGTCGACTATGATTATATTATGACCCCATGGACTTCTATATATAGAAAGGAGGTTTTGTCATTTGTATCATCCAAAAATTGTTCATTTATGTAATATAAAGGAGGTTTCCCCCTCAAAGTGGTTTATTTCTAAGGCGTTGATCTCTCTTTTCTTCTATTTTTGGAGTTGGTTTCCTAACATTTGGTATCAGAGCTTTGGATTCTAGGGTTTCGCTGCTCCAAACAGGTCATCGTGGAATTTTCGCTATAAATTTTTTCTACGAAGGTTAAGAAGATGAAATTTTTGCCACGCGAAGCCGAAATCCTGAGGAACTTCGTGTAAAAATTTCCGATCTTGGTTCATAATATTTTCGGAGATATGATATGTGGAAGTTAGGGTTTTTACAGGCTCCCGAATTTCATCTAAAAGAGGTGACCTTGGGAAAATCGTCATAACTCTCTCTCTGAGCGTCGGATTGGAATTCTGTAAAAAGTGATCAAAATTACATGGATTGCAGTTTCTTGTGTATCAATTTCAAAGCAGAAATAGGAAACAGTGACACGTGGCACATCGTACAATTTTGTTCTACTGAACTAATCCATAATTAGGTCATTGTGGGAGACTGGGAATAAATTTGCCTTGAAGCATCCAAATCAGGTCAGACCTGTGGCATTTGAAAGAAGATTCAGAGGGCTACTACAGGACTGAATTTTAGATATTGAAGATCCGAAATCACAGAGATAATTCAGTTTCAATATCGAGCTCCTCAAAAGCAAGAAAAAGGTGTGTATTTGGTTTTCAAATTGCATAAGTCTTGTTTGAAAAATCAGTTTGAAGTGATTCCAAGGGAATATTGAAGCATAGATATCAGTATTGGGTTCTAAAATGCCCCCCTAAAAAGAATTCAACACCCATTAAACCCTCAGAATACTCTACTATGACTCATGAAGATGAAGAAGTGCAACATGATATATCAAATTACAAGAGCAAGTGCACCAAATTTCGCTCTCGCAAAGAGCAACAAAAAATTAAAGGCAAAATTTGAAGAAAGGCATGGAAGATAAAATGGATGCATGGAAGCTAAGATGGGTGGTTTGAAGAAGGGCATGTAAGCTAAGATGGATGGTTTGAAGAAGGGCATGGAAGCTAAGATGGATGGTTTGAAGAATGACATGGAAGACATGGAAGCTAAGATCGATGGTATAGAAGAAAAAATAAAAGACAACATGGAAGACATGAAGAATGATCTAAAAGTAGACATGGAAGGTTTGAAGGAAGGTTTTACAAAGTTGATACAAGAAATTATTCCTAATGGTGAAAATATAGTAGAGGAAACTCATGATGAGAAAAAAATAAATGTTAATCATGATTTCATAAACTCTAATGTTGGATTGAAGACCCGCCATATTCCAAAAATCGATTTGAGGAAGTTTAATGGCAAGGATCCTGTAACATGGATACTACAAATGGAGCAATATTTTGATCTCAATAATGTGAAAAACACACAAAAGGTACGCATTGCAACTTTATATTTAGAACAAAATACATTTGTATGGTATTGATGGCTTTTCTCCCTTAAAAAAATTGTCACTTGGTCAGTTTTTATGGAGAAAATGATAGTACATTATGAGGATACAAAGTGAAACACCTTTTTTAGCCAATTGATAAATCTCAAACAAAAGGGTTCAGTGGTGGAGCACATTGAGGAATTCCAAAAATTGAATATAAGGGTAACTGACATTCCATAGGAACATAGGATTGATGTCTTCATAGGGACTTTAATGGATAACATCCAATATGAGGTTCGCCTTTGGGAACCTGATTCATTAGAGAAGGCATTTGGGTTGGAAATAAAAATTGAATGTAAAATTATGGCGACGAGGAAGCCTACCACTCACATCTATAAAGATGGAAGTGTTGCTACTTCTAGACTTCCACAACCTACAAGGTTGACATCACAACAATTGGAAGAAAAAAGAGCAAAAGGGCTTTGCTACAGTTTTTATAGAAAATACACTAAAGGTCAAAAGTGTGTTGAGAAGAAATTATTTTACATAGATTGTGAAGAGGAGGAAGAAAATGAACAAGAAACTTCAAAAGAAGAGGATACACACCAGGAACCAACCCTAGAGAAAGAAGAAATGAGTTTGACCATATTGTGTAATGCATTGGCAGGAATTACCACTCCTAAAACTCTCAAGATAGAAGGACATATTAAGAAGAAAAAGGTAATAGTGTTGATTGATTCAGGTAGTACCCATAATTTTATTCATTGTAAGGTAGCCAAGGAATTGAATTCCTTCCTATACCCAGCACGAGAATGTCAAGTGATAGTTGCAAATGGAGGAACTATAAATTGCTCTGGAAAATGCCATAATATCAAGTTAACCATGGGGGAATATGTATTGAATAGTCCAGTTCTTTCCATTCCAATGGGAGGTGTTGATGTTGTACTCGGAGTACAATAGTTACAGTCTTTGGGGATGGTAGCTTTTAATTTTCAAGAACTTTTCTTGAAATTTTTTCGGAAGGAAAGGAAGCTGAATTATGGGGTATCGCAGGGAAGACGAGAAAGATAATAAGCTCTAATGTCATGACAAAGCTTCTAAAGAAAGAACAACGAGGCGTAATTGCACAATTATGCTTACTAGAAGTTCCAACATCAAAATCATATATTTCTCCAGATCTCCAAAAATTCTTGGACAATCATTCCAAGGTGTTTGAAACTCCCAAAGGACTCCCACCTATTCGTGATCATTATCATGCTATTCATTTGATTCCCAGAAGTGTTCCTCCAAACATCGCCTTACATAGATATCCTTATGTCCAAAAGAGCGAAATTGAACGTATGATTGCGAAATGTTAGAGGCGGTATAATTCAACCTAGTCAAAGTTCTTTCTCTGCTCCGTAGTATTGGTGCACAAGAAGGATGGATCATGGTGCATGTGTCGGATTATAGGGAGCTCAATAAGCTCACTATTAAAGATAAATTTCCCATTCCTGTGATTGATGAATTATTGGATGAATTACATGGAGCAATTTATTTTACCAAGTTGGATCTTCGTTGGATATCATCAAATTAGAATGAAGAGAAGATATTCAAAAACATTTCGAACTCATGAGGGTCATTATGAATTTTTGGTCATGCCTTTTGGCCTTACCAATGCACCTTCTACATTTCAAGGGTTGATGAATTCCATTTTCAAACCCTTCCTTAGAAAATTTGTGTTAGTATTTTTTGATGATATACTAATCTACAAAGTCTTGGAAGGATCATGTTCAACATGTTGACAGGTGCTCAAACTATTGGAGGAGAAACAATTATATGCAAAAACCTCCAAATGTTTCTTTGGAGTACAAGAGGTGGAATATCGGGTCATATTGTATCTCACGAGGGTGTTAAGGTAGACCCTAAAAATTAAAGCCATTAAGGAATGGAAAGTCCCCACAACCATAAAGATTGCGAGGATTTCTGTTGTTGGTATTATCACAAGTTTGTTAAGAATTATGGGAGAATAGCAGCACCTCTAACAACATTATTGAAGAAAGATGCATTTTCATGGACTCCTGAAGCAACTAAGGCCTTTGAACATCTTAAAGAGTGCAACCGTGCCTAGCACCTACCTTATTGTGGAATGTGATGCCTCGGAAATGGAATTGGTGTTGTTTTAATGCAAGAAGGAAGACCCATTGCTTTTGAAAGTCATCCAATCAAAGGAAAGTATTTACGAAAGCTATTTATGAGAAGGAAATGGCAATACTACATGCACTAAAGAAATGGCGACCTTACCTAATGGGAAGACACTTCAAGGTAAAAAATGATCATGATAGTCTTAAACACTTTTGGAACAAAGACTATCTTCAAGAGAAAAATGGGTCACAAAGATGTTGGGTTATGACTTTGAAATCATCTACAAAAAGGAAGCTAAATGTTGTTGAGATGCACTCTCAAGAAAGGATGAAGAGGTGGAAGCATTGCTTTGTGCCATTTCTATTATCCAACCGATTGGATAACCGAAGCAAGGGATGAATGGAAGAAGGATGAAGAAGTGTGGACACTCATTCAAAAGTTGCAAGATCCTAGTACATCGATACATTTAGTTGGAAAAATGATTCCTTATGGTACAAAGATCGCTTATATCTTTGTAAGAATTCCCAACTAAAACAAAATATTCTTTTGGAATTGCACACTTCTCCTTAGGAGGACACTCAAGATTTTTAAAAACTTACCACAGGGTGAAGAAATTTTTTTGGGATGGCCTTAAATCGATATTCAAAAGTTTGTGGGAATGTTGGTTTTCCAAAAAATAAAGTTGAGACAATTAAGACCCCGTCTTCTACAACCTTTATCCATTCCAAGTCAATGTTGGGAGGAGATTTCAATGGATTTTATCACGGTTTACCTAAGTCCGAAGGAAAGAGTGTCATCATGGTGGTAGTTGATAGAATTACCAAGTATGCACACTTTTGTGCATTATCTCATCCATTTAAAGCAAGTGCTACTACATTTATGGAAACAATTCAAAAGCTACATGGAAACCCAAAGATTATTAAGATCCCATTTTTTTGGAAATTTTTGGACATTATTTTCTTGTTTGGGTACTCAATAGCTCATAGCTCATCTTATCATCCTCAATCCGATGGGGAGATAAAATAAATGTTTGGAAGGATATCTTCGTTTTGTATCTGATAAACAAACACAATGGGTCAAGTGGTTACCTCCGAATGGTGGTATAACACTTCCTTCCATACTACGCAAAAATGACCCCATTTATGGCACTTTATGGATATCATCCACCGTCCATCACATCATCTTTAAGAGAAAATTCTAAGGTTCAAGCAGTGGAAGATCACATCGAGCATCAACAACAAGTTCTCCAACTCTTAAAGGATAACCTAAATTTGGCACAAAATCAAATGAAACAATAGGCAGATCAACATCGCAGCGAGAGAAGTTTTGATGTAAGAGACTGGGTATTTTTATGGCTACAACCATACAAACAAATGTCCCTCAAGCAAGCTAATAAGCATAATAAATTATCGCCAAAGTACTATGGTCCTTACAAGGTGTTGCAAAAGATTGGTACTATGGCATACAAATTGGAGCTTCCTTCTTTTTCTCAAGTGCATCCAATTTTCCATGTTTCATGCTTAAAGAAGGTTATATGTGGCAAACTTCCAGTTCAAACAATATTGCCAGAACTTGACGAGGAAAGAAAAATCATATATGAACTTGAAGCAGTCACGGAAACAAGAACTCGATATCTATGAAATCGATCAATTTCAGATTATATCATTAAGTGGAAGAACTTACCCACTGAAGATTCAACATGGGAGGATGAGAATTTTATACAGAAGCACCCAAAGCTACTCAAGCGTTGAGGACAACACTTTTTTGAAGGGGAGTGGCATGTGAGATCCCTATATTACTAGTGTAGTCCTTTATTATTGTTAATGTAGCCCCCTTATTGTTATTTTTGTACCCTTGTAACCCCCATATTGTTATTATTACATTATTATTGTTAGGTCGGCTAGGATTATATTGTGACCCCATGGATTCCTATATATAGAAAGGAGGTTTTGTCATTTGTATCATCCAAGAATTGTTCATTTAGTTTATGTAAAGGAGGTTTCCCCCTCGAAGTGGCTTATTTCTAAGGCGTTGATCTCTCTTTTCTTCTATTTTTGGAGTTGGTTTCCTAACATTTGCAAGCGCGGGGCGTTTGGCAGGACATTGTAGATATATCCTGACTAGGTGTAGATGAGTTCGAGTTGCTGGGATTTGAAAATGGTGTCCTCCTCGGAGGTATGTAACGTCTCTTAAGATCTCTGCTGTGAGAGTTTTCAAAACAAGTCCAGCAAATCTTTATCGTCAAGTTTGGCTTTGCACAAACTACGACGTCGTTGCCATTCATGGAGATGGTCCGATATATGGATGGTTGGTGTTTGCCTAAATGAGTCAGCAATTCCATCCCCGAATCATGGTGGATGGGTAGCTGAAAATAAGTGAGGAACGCAGTAGCGAGGGTGGTAAAGGTTCCATGCGAAGTAGAAGGCTGCTAAAAATACCATTTCGTCGCAGGCCCAGTTAGGGTGCGTTGAAACAATCTTAGTCGAATAGTATCGCCAATGATACTATTGGATGAACACCATAGGTGGAAAGTCATAATATGATTTCCAGGGTCTTCCGATTGCTTCCCTTCAAATTTTGGTATATCCGAAGGGCGCTTCGTGAGCATGGGAGGCCAATTAAGGCTATGCGTAATGGGGTCATTGGTTAACTTTAATAGATCTAGAAGGTTTAGTGATGCTAAAAAGGGTAACTGAGTATTGACTGCCATTGTGTACTATGGAAACATAGGTGTTTGAGTGTACTTTTTTTTGGGGGTGCCTGGGGAATATTACCCTATGGTGTACCCTGTTGAATGTTCTGTTGACTGCCCGAAGGGGTAGCGCTCCTCTACTCTCTGGGGGTTGTGGGAGGAGTTGAGTGTGGTGACCCTACTGGGATTTCCATTGGTGTGGTGTTGGGTGACCCTTGGGGGTTTCCAATCACAGATGCCCCGATAAAGGATGAACCGATAATGGTGGCAGTGTGTCATCTTTGACGCCTAAATGGCGAAAGAACTGGCACTCCTCCCTCTAATGGGGGGAGGTCCAAAAAACACTTAGATCGACGAGGTCCAGTTGGGTTCGTTATGGTGTCGACTAGCTTAATCTTGGAAATATTTTTGGTTTGATGAGGGAAGGAATATTTTTATCAAAGAAAATACAATCACATGCATAAAACAAAGTGAAAAAATAAGAGGTAAGTTTTCCTTTAAATTAACGCTATGTGATCAAGCAAGTAAAAAATATGGTTTGATTGTTTTGCGTATGATACTCAAAAGCCTAAATAGTCCTAATCGTCCTTACACTCTCAAATGTAACTGGGCCTTGTGAAGATGTCTTCTGATGGGTATTGGGACTAACGTCTCGATAAAACTGGTGACGCCTTCCAGTAGCTGAAGAATCGACCAAGGTAATGGTAAGAGGATCTAGTGTTGCCTGCACCGTCACCTATAGGGAAGGATGCCCTAGTTTTAGCCACTAAATTACCATCGTCCCACATGAGAATTCGAGTCTTGAGATTTTTTGTATTCTGCTACTAGTATCGAGCACTAGATGGGTCAAGTAGCCCCAAAAAGTACCGCATGTATTGGGCCTAAGATTAACTCGCTTTAAAACAGGTCTCTAGTAATGCTCGGGTATTTGTTCTGTGGGAGGATAAATGGATTTTAAGCTTCCTAAAAATTCAACATATATGTTTCAAAATGTACAATTACCATGACGACTTATTTTATGCCTACACCCAATGGTCCTAAACTGAACTATAATTTCTTTTGTGGCCCATGTGGGGAGAATTTAGTGAGTTCGATTAGTGATTATTTTTAAAGAGTCTCAATTTTCTTATGGTGTGCCTTCGTGAAGTAACTGTAAGAAGAGGACAAAGGTCCCAACACACTTGGTACCTTTTGGTCCAATGCTTACCGATGCTTCATGTGTGCTCTGGAGTGTGCAATCACAAGTGTTACGAGATATGGATATGTGTTGATCCTTTAAAATACTTTTCTAATTACACTATGTGTGATTGTTCCTTGCAAAAATAAACGATGTGCAGATTATGGGCCGCTTACACCTTTTGCACTATATGGAGATGGAAAATTGTCTTAGGGAAGCGTTCATATGCATACCCAGGCTCACCGTGAGGTGCAAGGGTGGCAGAGATTACTTGATTTCTTTTCGACAGTTTGGTCCTGGTCCCGATATCTAATGAAAAAATTGAACTAATCTAATGCAAAAATTGAAAAACAAGAATTAGCTAAGGATGTGTGGATGTATGGGCCACTTAATTTTCTTCTAATTACTCTATGTGTTATGTATCTTTTACTAGCAAATCGTTTGTTCCGACAACATACGTGGATTGAAGGCCTTTTACTTTCCCCTACTTAAACTATGTGTGATTTGCTACAATTAAAAGCTAAAATTTAAACAACTTAGTTGCTAGGATAAACTCTAGCAAATAAGTGTCCTAACCAGTCATGAAATACCAAAACACAGTGATGGAAAATGTCTTATGCGTTTCCAACACCTTACAACTGAAAAAAATTGAGAAAAATAGGTGAAAAATGGGCTTAATGCCTATCGCACGGTCTGTCTAAACAGAATGTGCGCGGGTGGTAGAAACTAAAAAAATCTACCTTCTCTGAGAAAAATTTCTCCCTAAGGGTGACTGAAAGTGTTGAGAGAAAGCAGGAGTTGCTTTGCAGCAAGTCTGAGCAAGAAAAAGAATTGCATCAACAACCATTAACTCAAAAGAAAGAATCAAGTGGAGTCGCCATTCCTGTGTACTGTATTTCGCGCATGGGCGGACAAAATACACTATGCTTAATAGGGAGGTTGCTTTCCTACAAGCAAGTCATAGGTCAAAGTGGTTTGTCAAACATTAGTGGAACAAGTTCAACATATAATAAGCTAAGTTAAATGGAAACATAGCATGCTACATAAACAAAGAAACAAAAGACAAAACAACATGCAAAAGAAACACACTTAATAGAGAAAAAACACTAATAACTCAACAATGGAGAGATTTATCCCTTTATTAGGTACTGGCTGTAGTAGAAGATAGAATGCTAAATCTCTTGTAGTGGATCCTTCAAGCTACGAATCTCCAATATCCAAGACAAGGGGGTCTCTTCCCCTCAAGTTTTCAGCAAGCCTCTCTTCCCTCTCAAAGGATGGTATATCGACGGACATGTGGTGAACTCTTCTATCTTAGATTGAGGTGTTGGGTGCCCAACAACTGAATCCTTCCAATCCTCTTGCTGTTGGACAACACAAGCTGGTTTGCTGGTGAACAATTTGGCCATCATAACAATGTGTCTCCCATTTCTCTTCCCATGGCTGGATTTTATAGAAAAATTTCAAATTTTCCCTCCTTCTCTTGGCACAAGATGGATGTTGACGTAAGAGTGGGGGTATGATTCCTTTTTGTGCTACACTAAAGCCTCAAGGTGGCTCAAAGGCAATTGGACTTGATTAACTTGAGTGAGAATCTTTTTCTCCAAGTGTGCCAAGTGGTCCCAAATGGTGACATTCTGCATCCTCAAGACCGTGCGACTATTAGATGGATAACCGTGATGATATTCACGGCTATCGAAGAAAAATCTGCAACGATAACCCAAGGCTAGTGCTTCCTATGCACGGTCCAAAAAAATTTCCTGCTAACCTTAGGAAAAGTTAAAAATTTTAGCTCCTATAATGTATTTCTTCCCTGTAAATCTTTATTTGTACCTTATGCTTGACATTTTCTAATGTCTTTTGCTTGTACGATTTTCCAATGTTAACGATAGAGAAGTGAAATTTTCTATTGAGTTGGTACCAGGGGCAGCACAAGCATCAAAGTCACCTTACAGGATGAGCACTCCATAGCCAGTGGAATTGAAGTTCTAGTTGAAGGAAATAATTGACAAGGGATGCATTAGGCCAAGTGTGTCACCTTGGGGTGCACCAATGTTGTTTGTGAGGAAGAAGGATGGTAATCTCATGTTGTGTATTAACTACAAGTAGTTGAACAAGGTGACGATCAAGAACAAGTATCCGTTGTCAAGGATCAATGACTTTTTTGATCAGTTGAAGGGAGCAACATTGTTCTCGGAAATTGATTTTAGATTAGGATATCATGAGGTACACATCAAAGAAGAGGACATCTACAAGACCACTTTTCAGACCAGGTATGGGCATTATGAGTTTGTTGTGGTTCCTTTTGGTTTGACTAATGCTCCAACTACTTTCATGTGTTTGATGAATGGTGTGTTGCGTCCTTATGTGGACAAGTTTGAGATTGTATTCATTGATGACATATTGATATATTATAAGAATGAGAAAGAGCATGTTGAACACTTAGTATCAGTGTTGAGATTGTTAAGAAAGCATCAGTTGTATGCTAAGCTTAGGTAAATGTAGTTTCTTTCAGACAAAGGTACATTAGTGCTTGGGACAAGTTATTTCTAAAGAAGGCATAATAGTGGATCTGGAAAAGATTAGAGCTATCATGGAATGGGAAGCTCCTAGGAATGTGGATGAGATCAGATCATTCATGGGGTTAGTAGTTTATTACAAGAGGTTCATCAAGAACTTCTCTCATATTTCCTATCATATTACATATTTGCAGAGGAAAGGAAATAAGTTTTAATGGACAGAGGTGAAACTAGTTTTGAGTAGTTGAATCAGTTGCTTACAAATGCTCAAGTTCTAAAGATTACAGATCGAGATAAAGAGTTTGTGGTGTGTACAAATGCTTGCAAGAGAAGACTGGGTGGAGTCCTAATGTAGGAGGGACATGTGGTATGCTACGAATCAAGGAAATTGAATGAGCATGAGCAGAACTACGTGACACATAATCTTGAGTTGGCAGTGATCATTCATGCATTGAAGATGTGGAGGCTCTATCTTCTTGGCAAGAGGTTTGTGTTGATGAATTATCACATTGGATCGAGGTACTTGTTTGACCAACCTAATCTAAATGTCAGGAAAGCTAGATGTTTGGCCATGCTCAATGAGTTTAATTATGAGATCAGGTACATTAAGGGTAAAGAGAACAAGGTTGTGGATGCCATTAGTAGAAGAGTGCAGGGGAATCACATAGAGGTTATGAGTACATATGGGATAGATTTATAGGATCATATCTTACAGGCAGGACAACAAGATGATAGGCACAGGGAGCTTAGGAATAAGTTTCAACAGTAGGGTACATGTGATTCGGATGTGGATTATCATCTCACGACAAATGGTTTGGTTAGATTTAGGGACAAGATCTATGTGTCAAACAATAACGAGCTCAATAAGTCTATTTTGAGGGAATTTCATGTCAAGTCGTATTCAGGTCATTTGGGATATCAGAAGATTATAATAGTTGTGAATAATTTCTACTATTGGCTAAATCTGAAGAAAGTGGTAGTTGAGTCCATCACCTGGTGTTTGGATTGTCAACAGGTAAAAACAAAGTGCAAGAATCCAGGTGGTATACTACAAACGATTATGATTCCAGAGTGGAAATGGGAGGTAATTTCTATGGATTTCATTATAGGTTTGTCGAGGACATCTAGACAACATGATTCCATCATGGTTGTGGTTGATAGGTTGACAAAGGTAGCTCACTTCATAGTGGTTAAGCATGCTTATTCAACTAGTGAGGTGGCTCAAGTCTTCATCAGGGATATAGTGAGATTACATGGTATTCCTAAGAAGATTGTATCTGACAGAGATGCCAAGTTCACTTCCAGGTTTTGGAAGGAGTTATTTGCAGGTTTGGGTATAAAGTTGGCCTTCAGTACAACTTATTATCCGTAGAAAGATGGAAAAACAGAGGGGGTTAACATGATTCTGGAGGACATGTTGAGAATGCATGTCATGCACCAATAGAGGAGGTGGGAGGAGTATCTTCCACTGGTTGAGTTTTCTTACAACAATGGGTATCATGAATAACTGAGGACGAGTCTGTTTGAGGCACTTTATGGGTGGAGTTGTAACACTCCCATCAACTAGAGTGATCTAGTGAACAGGGTATTGATTGGACCGAACATGTTGACGAAGATGGAACATAAAATACATGTTATCAAGAAGAATCTAAAGGAAACATAGGATAGAAAAAAGAGTTATGTAAATCAACATAGGGTATTTAAGGAGTTTCAAGTTGGGGAACATGTGTACTTGCGCATCAATCACAAGAAGAGCTCCTTAAGGATTGTGTCATATGCAAAGTTGGCACCTCAGTATTGTGGGCCTTTCGAGATTTTTGAGAGGAATAGACCAGTAGCCTATTGACTTGCACTACCTCTGATAGTTGAAGTCCAAGATGTTTTCCATGTGTCATTGCTTAAGAAGTATGTGAAAGATTTCGATCATGTGATCGATCAATGGCATCGAGGTGGAACTAAGAGAATTCATGGAAACCCAGTGCATATTTCAATGGAAATAGTCAAATGAACCACAATTGAATAGTTAAAAGTGCATAGACACCTTGGGCTTATTTAAATATATGGGAGACAGGTTGATCGATGTCACCAGTGAATCTATTGTTTTCCAATGATGCAAGTGTAGAAATTATATAAATGATATGTTATACATCCGAGATTCTCCTAATCACACACTATTTGACTTCATGCACAATACATAATCTCTTCCACCATTGATCATTACATGCGGAAATAAAATCAATTGCATGCACACATTAAAACCACAAAAATTCACACATATGAACACAGTAATTTATGGGAAAGATTAAAGTTGAAAACCCCCAACTATCTGTATATTATATGTCATAGCTATCATGTAAAAATCATCATACAAAGCTCCTCACAGCTCTCAAGCATAATCTCCAAGAAGATTCAAAACAGTCCGATCTTTAGCAAATCCCATGTAATCATCTTCACCACCTCGTTAGCCTCGCTTCTATCAGCAATCATCACTAAGAATGGCTCTAAATGAACTTGAATCCACCTAGCTTGCACTGTGAAATCCTCATTGGCATCTCCATTGAGTGTTGGATGCAATCAACGCATCACTATAGTCACAACTGATAGTCTAACTTTCCCTTTCACCTATCTCTCCACTGGTCTCCACTGAAACTGTCCATGAACTGTAGTTAACTGATGTATTCTTCAGTTGATTAATGAGTTAATATTTAGTGAATTAATTATTAATTAATTCACACCACTCTCACTAGTGTATCAATCAGCTAGACTAGATACAACTAGCTCAACTGTGTCTAACTGAGTTAAACTGAACACAACTCCACCAACTACCTCAATAACTCCACCAAACTCTGTCACATGAGTTCTAACTGAAGTCTCCATGCTATAGCTCCACTTAAACCTCAGGAATAGCGTAATCTTTTCTCATCACCATGCGATTCAATTTAATTGAAGTGGCTCCAAGAGAATAAAGATAATGTTTATATCCAAATATTGTTGAAGAGTTTGAATATATTTCATTATTATCTATTTTTAGACTAATCTAAAAATAGATCACCCAATATGTCTAAAAATATAAGTCCATCTATTTTCCAAATTTATTCAACCATCCACAAATAGCATCCTGCATCTCATAGAATATGATCGACATGTCTAAAAATAGACATAGTCTAAAAATAGACTTGCGCCAAAAATAGCCTGCGGGCCCACTTAGTGAAGGCGACTCTTTTCACTAAGCTCATCATCTTGTTGCAATCTCAACACAAAGGATTTTGGTATATGTACATATTTATGTATGGTTGTTATTTCAAATAACACAGTGAGTTGTGTTATAATGCTCCAATAAGTGATATGGTTGTCATGTTGGTTTTGGTTTTCAACAGACTGTTCATTGGAAATACTGCAACGAGCTGGGTTATAAAGCTCCATGGGCAGTATGTTTTGGTATTTAGTGGTCTTGTTGGTTATAGGCGTCATAGAAAATCAAGGATGGTGTTCCCCTAAGTGGGAAGGGTCTGTAATAACCCTAGGTTAAAATTTCATGTAATAAAGTTAATAAAGGAAAAAATAAGACCAAGGTCATGGGACACATATTCCAAGTTGAATGTTGGGAAAAACATCCTAGTGGGTGTTCATTTTGTTTTATTATTTGTAAGGAAATTGGAAAAGGAACTGAAAAAGAAAAAAGGCATTAATTGACATTTTGTTGATGAAAATAAAGGAAATTAGGAGAAAAGGGAGATGAAATGTCACAAAATTTCATGAGAGGAAAATTGAAGGAACAATAGAGGAAATTGAAGAAAATAGAGGCCTGAATAATAAAACGGTTTCTGAGGATCAGTTCACAACCTTTTGTCAGCTCAGTTTTGGAGCTCTCTCTATTCTCTCATACTCTTACACACTTAGAGCATTCTTGGAGCACTCTAGCATTGGAGAAAGGAAGGCAAAGGAAGGAAAAGGAAGCAAGGAAAGTAAGGGACAAGAAAGGAAAAGTTAGATCAAAGAACTTCAACAAAAATACTTGTAGGTAGCAGGTTGTATGTGTGATTTCCTAGCTAGTTTGTGAATGCATGGTACAAGCATGTGTGTATTTGGTTCTCTTGTTGTCATGGGCATGGGTTTTTCCAAGTGTGATAATGGTTTCAACCTTGCCTTGCCATTTCTAGATAGCCATGGTGTGATGGGGGTCTTTCATTCGATTGAGCTTTGGATTGCCAGATGGTTTTGGAAATAAGTGAGGTGGTCTCAGGAAAATTCCCAAGGGCCTAGGAATACCTTGACCGACTTTGGCGGGATTGCTGTAAAGCTTGAGGGTGGAGACAAGAAAATTCCTCAAGGTATTGGTGAAGAAATTTTGAGGCATCCAAGATTGTTTTGGGCCTAGTGATCCCTTGACCAATTTTGGTGGGATTGCGGTAAAGCTTGAGGGTGGAGGTGGTTTAATATCCACAAAACCCTGATTGTTTATGTGCTTGTTTTGGGCCTAGTGATCCCTTGACTAGTTTTGGTGGGATTGCAATAAAGCCTGAGTGTGGAGGTGGTTTAATCTCCGGGAAGCCCTGGTTGTTTTGTCTTAAGTCCCACATTCATGCTTGAAATATGGCACGAGGGTGATTGGATGAAAGAAAGATTTGGTTCAGCCTAATCTATGGTTAGGTGGTATGTGGAAGTCCTCGACTTTGTTGGATTTTGCATACGTTAATAAGACCTATTTTCCTCTTGTATTTCAGGAGTACTTGTACTTGTTATTATGTGGCTTTGATGGTTGTTCTATTATGGTTATTACTTTGGTTATATGTTATTTATAAGCATGGTTCCATAACAAGTTCTAGCTATGGCTCTTGATGTGTTTGATTTGTTGATGAATGATTAATGAATGCATGAGCTAACAAATGTTATTGCAACTATTATGAGATGGAATTAGACCTTCTTGATGAGTCTCAAATAAGTATAAGACCCCTATGTTCATATATGCATTCATGACCTGTAGATCACATGTTCTTGATATGTTTGACGAAATGACTGTCATGGTTAGGCAGCCTGGTTAGGTCAAGTCTCTGACTCAAGTTTGAATGTTTAGCCTTATTGTTATGTCATTTATGCATATGAGAATTTACAAGAAGTTTTGGGAAATGGTTTGGAGGCCGACTTAGAATTTAGGCTCAAAATTTGGTACCACATGCTCCTAACTAGAAAGTTTGGGTTGCAACCTCATGGATGCAAGCTTGTGCATGCGGTTGGAGGCTTCCAACCGCATGGAAGCCTTGTTGTGGGTGTAGTTGAGGGCCTAGGGCAGAGAAGGAGGGGTCTAGCTCAGGGTTTGGGCACCTGGGATTGTTTCTCATCCCTTGAATGTCCTATAGTCCATGTAGGATGTTGTGAAAGGTCAATTTGTCATCAGTATTCAGAACCACTTCCTTAATGGGACCTAGGAGGTCGGGGCATGTCATAGTAGACTTCAGCTCATCTTTACCCCGACAGGGCAGTTAGGGAGGTTAAATGTGGGAGGAGATGTTACAGTCAATTTATTTTTGTCTATGTTAGAACTCAATTATCTCTCTCCGCTTTACGAAGAGTGTATTTTTGGATATGGTCAAGTCTCCCCAGTGAGAGATAGATTTGATGATGTATGCTACACTATGTAAATTTATTTTTCCAATGGTAATAAAATTCACCCCACAAAAAAAATAAGTGATTTGTTTTGGCATAATATTTAATTAATATTTTAGGGTAATTATTTTAAATTATTATTATTATTATTATTATTATTTTATATATATATATATATATATATATATATATATATATATATATATATATATATAATGTGATTTTTTTATTTTTATTTTTTTTTTTAAATTTTAATATTGAATATCGTTAAGTATTCTTGAAATATATTATTTTCAATTTTTTAAATGTGTGAGGGCTAAATAATTTAATTTTTCCAATTTTGGATAGAAGAATGATCTACCCATCTTTGGGATGTCATCATTAGGGTTTTGAGTTGTCATCAGATTATGTGAGGCTTGATCGAGCCTAACACCTTGTAAGACAATTTAAGTCCCCCACAATTACCTCCCACTCTCAACCGCTCATCACGAGGTTTGATGGGGAAGGATCAAACAAACCAGCTTGGTTTTTTGCATGGATTTGCACATGGTTTTGGGCATGATGATTTTCTTCCCGTAGTATTTTGTATATCCGGTCAAGGGAACTACGATTATGTTCTAATCCACGGTTAGTGGATTGGGTTTTATGAATGCTTCAACATGTATATATATGTATTGTAACATTGGAAGGAATATAATGAAAAATCAATCTAGTAGTCACGATTTTGGGATCCAGTGGAAATATCTGTGTATATTTGTTTTATGTTCTCCCCATTGTTAATTTTTCTGTTTTATGAATTTGTTTGCAGGTAATTTCTACACAAGGTTAAAACCTACAATAGATCCATCTTAAATCTATATTTACTAAGCACATAGATGGATCAAATCTCTTAGGATGCAAACCCCTTTTTGAGTGCAAAACTTGAAAAAATATGCAAATCTCTTTTTGAAAGCAAAACTTAAGGAAATATTTGCACCTTGAGAGATATGATCCCTCTTGACACTTAATAAATACAGAGTTAATATGGATCTATGCCAATTCCTTATAATATCATTTATATTACATATAAATTTAATATCTCTCTGTATAAAAATGTTCTTATTTTTAATTCTACTAGAAGTCTCATAAAACATATAGTTAGCTACATATGCTCATGGCATTTTCTTTGACATGTTTTATAATTTTTTTATAATTTCATTTTTTTAATGTGGTATGCATAGTATAGATTATATACACACTGAGATTAATGTAAGTATTAAGTGTTTATATGGTTATTGACTAAATTTAAACATGAAGTTTTGAAAGATCGTGGTTACTAATATTGATCGTTATTATTTAAATTTCTTTTAATTTAATATGTATAATATGAATTTTATTAGAAAAATTTGCATGCATTTTATTGATTTAAAAAAAATTGCAATGTAACAAATTGAATTCAGGCAACTTATTATTTTTATTGTTTCTTTTTAGGTTTTATTACTTTAAAAACTCAACAACATTGTATTTTATTATTATTATTGTTGACCTAATGCTTCACTACAACATCTTATCTAATGTTTCATTACAATCTCTCCTTGTTGGGTACTTTAATTGCTTAAATTGAGGATGTTAATTTATTAATGTAGAAGTTTGTAAACTTGTGTGATTCTAAGTACCACATGTATAAGATCAAGGCATCTAAAGAATCTAAATTATTCCTATTATAGAAGGCATTATGTCTGGGAAGTCATTTCCAAGAACCAAGGTCGGGTAAAGGAGTGTATTATTGTTGCTCAACTAAGAAATTAATCAACGATGCTCAATATGAGCTTACTCCAAAACTTAAGCAATTCTTGTATGTAACAACCCTCGTGAAAAATCCATGTAATAAAGTTAAAATAATAACCACGGTTGATGGGACACGTATTCCAAGCTAAATGTTGGGCAAAACATCCTAGTGCGGGTGTTCACATGGTTTATTATGGTTAAGGAAATTGGCAAAGGCTATGGATAAGGCATTAAAGAGGCAAAACGTAATTTTGACACATTTATTTATGAAAATAATGGAAATTAGGAGAAAAGGGAGGTAAAAGGTCACAGGTTGCATGTGAGGAGGAAATTGAAGGAAAATAATGGAAAATGAAGAAAATAGAGACTTGTTCTATAAAAAGGCTTATGAGGATCAGTTGGTACCTTTTGTCAGTGCATTTTTGGAGCTCTCTTATTCTCTCTCTCTCTCTCTCACACACACATACTCATGGATACTTAGAGTTTTCTTGGAGCACTCTTGGAGAGTGTGGATACTTGGTGATTTGGAGCAAGAAGGCAAAGGAAGAGCAGGAAAGCGCATGCAGGTGGACATCGAGATCAACAACTACAATGGGATTTGATTGCAGGTACCGAGTTTCATGTATGTTTCTTCACTAGTTTTGGAATGCATGGGTATGCAAGTGGATTTTCCTAGTCTTGCCATTTCGTGGACAACTATGGTATTGTGGGTTTATTTCCATTGATTGTTTTCTGGTTATTTCTCATTATTCCTTTAGCTATGGGTTGAGTTATTAGTTCCTGGAAGCCTTGGTTGGACAAACACTCTAGATGCCTGATGGATAATTGTGGGTTGAGTTACTAGTCATAGAAGCCTTACAAACGCTCTGGAAGCCCGGCAGACAACTGTGGATTGAGTTACTAGTCCTGGAAGCCTTGGTTGGACAAACACTCTAGAAGCCCTGTAACAGTTGGGGTTTAGTTACGGAACAACTTGGATAGAGATCAATCTGTGATGGTTAGTGATGCCCGACCGTGAGGTGGAATCACTGGTTTTGGGGTTGAGACAGTTTCGACTCTAGAGCCTTGGTTTGGTGTTGATTAATGTGTTTGATAAAGTCCCACATTCATGCTTGGGATATGGCATGAGGGTGATTGGCTGAAGTGAGACTTGGCTCAACCAATCTATGGTCAGGTGGAACGTGGAAGTCCCATCTCCGGTTGGTTTTTACATTCATAAATCAAGAGCTCATTCCCTTGGTATTTGGTATGCAAATGTACTGGTTATTATGTGGATTTCATTGATGTTATATCCATGGTATTTTTATTGTTATTTTGTTGGTTATAAGCATGTATTTTATTAGTGATGATGCATGTCCTATCTATGTTTTTTCCTAGAAGTGAAAATCCAAAGTATCTATGGTCAAATAGATTGTAGTATAACTTATGATGTAGGGGAAAAATTATTCTTATCTATTCTTAGATTTGTAGAATACCCCCATGTTTAATTCTGATGTTTACACCTGTAGATGCAACATTTGTGACATGTTTGAAGAAATTCCTGTCATGGCTGAGTGGGTCGGATGAGTTCCCGATTTATTGATTGCTTCCATTTATTTGTTTTAATGTTGTTTATCCTCTCCTGAAGTTAAAATAAGTTCTGAGAAGTGACCTGGGATCAAGGGCTACAAATGTGGCACAAATATCGAGGCTGGAGGCCCATAACTAACTTTTGGGGCCATAACCGCTACCATAACAAGGCAAGCCCGTGGCTAAGGGTCTACAATCGCTCCCTTGCCCTTACATGTCCACGGTTAAGCCTCAAAGGGGTTAAAAATTAGTTCCCCCTCAGGGAATAGGGCCCTAGAAGGTTGGGTTACCTCTTGGGGATGTCAATGATGCAGTGTAAGGTATGTTTGTCATGTTTCTGTTGGTTCCACTTCTTCAAAGTAATCTAGGAGGTTGAATCTCATATTAGTAGCCTCTCGTCACATGTTTACCCTGGTTTGCTGGTTACTTGGGTAGATGTGGGAAGAGGGTGTTACAGAATGGTATGAGAGCATGGTTAACCTCTCATACTAGATGGGTAGTGTGTTGATCATGTTTTTGCTATTTGTTGCTTATGTGTTTCTCATGCCTATGGTGTATGTGTTGTGCATCCGTGTTGTGTTGGTTATGGTGGAAACGGTGTCACCATGGGAGGGTTGATGGTGTTTTTGTCAACATGTTATCATGTATGTATGACTAATTGTGTGTTGTTTATGTTTATGTATTATCCATGCACACTTGTTTACATATGGTTACATATTGTATGTGCATTGCTTGTTTATGCTAGGTCACATAATGGTCATGTTTGTGTATTGTCTATGTATGCTTGCTTGAGTGATGTCATGTGTTGAATATTCATTGGTCGTTCATGCTAGGTTACATGTTGCTTATGCTAGTATATGATTCGTGCTTGTGATTGTGTGTGGTCAAACTTGCATTGGTGTGTATTTGGTATGGTTATGCATATATGATTAGACCCCAACTAGGATGGCATTTATGTGTTTATACGCCCATAAATTATATGTTTATATGTTGTCATGGTTATTTATATACATGTATTACGCTGATTGGTTGATCATGCAGGAAGTATCCTCCCCAAATTACACTGAGGTACATTGATTTATTTATGAATTGGTTTATCTGTTAGGTCCCTATAACACTAGTGTATCCCCTTATTGTTATTGTTAGTGTAATCCTCTTATTGATATTGTTATGCCCATGTAGTCCCCATCGTGTTATCATTGTGCCCCATAGAATCCCACTATTGTTATTGTTGTTCCCATACATTATTATTGTTATGTAGGCTCTGATTATATTGGGACCCCTTAGACTCCTATATATAGAAAGAAGGTTTTTATCATTTGAATCATCCTAGAAATGTTCATTTATGTAATGTAAATGAGGTTTCCCCTTCGAAGAGATTGATTTATAAGTCTTTGATCTATATTTTCTTCTATTTTGTGAGTTGTATGCATAACATTTGGTATTAGAGCTTGGGATTCTAGGGTTTGGCTTCTTCAAACAAGACATCTTGGAATTTTCGCTATAATTTTTTTTTTACGAGGCTCCAGAAGCTAAAATTTATATCTCATGGAGCCGAAATCTTGATGAACATAGTGTAAAAATTTCATACCTTGGTTCGCAATATTTTCGGAAATATTATCTGTGGAAGTTATAGTTTTCGTAGGCTCCAGAATTTCATCTCAAACAAGTGACTGAGGGAAAATATTCATAACTTTTGTTTCCAACATCAGATTGGAATTATTTAAAAAGCGGTAAAAAGTGCACATACTTTAGTTGCTTTTGTTTACAGGGCCCAAGGTCGAAAAATTGACACATGGCATGTTGTACAAGTTCTCTTTACTTAACCAACCCATAATTAGGTCATTGTGGGAGATCAAGCATTAAATTTTTATTGAATAATCCAAATTAGGTCTGACCTATGGCATTGAAATAAGACTCAGAGGGATATTATAGGACCGAAGTTCAAATCTTAGGGATCCAAAATCATAGAGATACATAATTTTCAATATCAAGCTCCTCAAAGGCAAGAAAAAGGTGTTTTTTTTGTTAAATAATTGTATAAATTTTGTTTAAAAAAATCAGTTTGAAGTGATTCCAAAGGGAATATTGAAGCATTGATATTAGTATTGGCTTATATAACGCCTCCCAAAAATAATTCCACACCCATTAAGCCCTCAGAAAGCTCTACTATGATGCATGAAGAGGAAGAAGTGCAACATGATATATCAAAATTACGAGACCAAGTGCAACAAATTTCCCTCTCACAAAAAGTAACCAAAAATGAAATGGAAGCTAAGATGGATGGTTTGAAGAAAGGCATGGAAGCTAAGATGGATGGTTTGAAGAAAGGCATGGATGGCATGGAAGCTAAGATCGATGGTATAGAATAAAAAATTAAAGGTAACATGGAAGACATGAAGAGTGGTCTAAAAGCAAACATGGAAGGTTTGACAAAGTTTCTAAAAGAAATGATTCCTAATGGTGAAAGGGTAGTAGATGAAACTCATGATGAGAAAAAAAGAAATGTTAATAATGATTTCATAGAATCTAATGTTGGATTTAAGACCCATCATATTCAAAATATCGATATGAGGAAGTTTGTTGGCAAGGATCTGATAACATGGATACTACAAATGAAGCAATACTTTGAGCTCCATAATGTGCAACACACACAAAAGGTATGAATTGCAACTTTATATTTAGAACAAAATCATTGTGTATGGTATTTATGCCTTTATTCTCGTATACCACTTGTCACTTGGTCAATTTTTATGGAGGAAATGATAGCACATTACGAGGATACAAAGAGCAATACCTTCTTTAGCCAATTGATAAATCTCAAACAAAAGGGTTCAATGATGAAGCACATTGAGGACTTCCAAAAATTGAATATAAAGGTAAATAATATTCCAGAGGAACATTGGATTGATGTCTTCGTAGGGACTTTAAAATAATATCCAACATGAGGTTCGCCTTTGGGAACCTGATTCATTGGAAAAGGCATCTAGGGTGGAAAAAAAAGTTGAAAGCAAAATTATGGAAACAAGAAAGTCCACCAATCACAACTATAAAGATGGAAATGTTGCTGCTCCTAGCAATCCACAACCTACAAGGTTGACACCACAACAATTGGAGGAAAAAATAGCAAAAGGGCTTTGTTATATCTGTGATAGAAAATACACTAAAGGTCATATGTGCGTCGAGAATAAATTATTTTACATATATTGTAAAGAGGAGGAAGAAAAGGAACACGAAACGTCAAAGTAGGAGGATATACACCAGGAACCAACCCCAGAGAAGGAAGAAATAGATCCAACCATATCTTGTAATGCATTGGCAGGAATTACCACTCCTCAAACTCTCAAGATAGAAGGATATATCAAGAAAAAAAGGTAATAGTGTTGATTGATTCGGGTAATATACATAATTTTATTCATTTTAAGATAGGTAATGAATTGAATTTCTTCCTATATCCAACACTAGAATGTCAAGTGATGATTACAAATGGAGGAACTATAAATTACTCTGGAAAGTGCCATAATATAAAGCTAACCATGGGGGAATATGTATTGAATAGTCCAATGATTTATATTCCAATGGGTGGTGTTGATGTTGTACTAGGAGTCCAATGGTTACAATCTCTGGGGACTATAGCTTTTAATTTTCAAGAACTTTTCTTGAAATTTTTTTGGGAAGGAAAGGAAGTTGAATTACGGGGCATCACAGGGAAACTAGGAAGGATAATCAACTCTAATGTCATGACAAATATTTGGAAGAAAGAACAAAAAGGCGCAATTTCACAATTATGCTCACTACACGTTCAAACATTGAAGTCCTCTATTTCTCTAGATCTCCAAAAAGTCTTGGACAATCATTCCAAGGTGTTTGAGACTCCAAAGGCATCCCACCTATTCATGATCATGATCATGCTATTCGTCTGATTCTAGGAAGTGTTCCTCCAAACATCAGGCCTTACAGATATTCTTATCCCAAAAAGAGCAAGATTGAACGTATGATTGCAAAAAAGCTAGAGGCTGGTATAATTCAACCTAGTCAAAGTTCTTTCTCTGCTCCAGTAGTATTGGTGCACAAGAAGGATAGATCATGGTGCATGTGTCTATATTATAGGGAGCTCAACAGGTTCACTATTAAAGATAAATTTCCTGTTCTTGTCGTTGATGAATTACATGGAGCAATTTATTTCATCAATTTGGATCTTTGTTCATGTTATCATCAAATTAGAATGAATATTGAAGATGTTCTGAAAACAACCTTTAGAACTCATGAGGGTCATTATGAATTTTTGGTCATGCCTTTTGGCCTTACCAATGCACCTTTTACATTTCAAGAGTTGATGAATTCCATTTTAAAATCCTTCCTTATAATTTTTTTTTTTTTAGTATTTTTTGATGATATACTAATCTACAACAAGTCTTGGAAGGATCACGTTCAACATGTTGACAGGGTGCTCAACTATTGGAGGAGAAACAATTGTATGCAAAAACCTCCAAATGTTTCTTTAGAGTACTTAAGGTGGAATATCTGGGTTATATTGTATCTCATGAGGGTGTTAAGGTAGACCCTAACAAAATTAAAGCCATTAAGGAATGGAAAATCCCCACAAACCTAAAGCATCTGCGAGGATTTCTCGGGTTAACAGGGTATTATCGCAAGTTTGTTAAGAATTGTGGGAGAATAACAACACCTCTAACAACATTATTGAAGAAAGATGCATTTTCTTGGACTGCAGAAGCAACTAAGGCCTTTGAACATCTTAAAGAGGCAATGTGCCAAGCATCGGTCTTAGCTATGCCATACTTCACAAAAACCTTTATTGTGGAATGTGATGCCTTAGGAAATGGAATTGGTGTTTTTTTAATGCAATAAGTAAGACCCATTTCTTTTGAAATTCGTCCAATAAAAGGAAAGTATTTATAGAAAGTGATTTATGAGAAGGAAATGTTGGCAATACTACATGCACTAAAAAAATTGCGATCTTACCTAATGGGAAGACACTTTAAGGTAAAAACATATCATGATAGTCTTAAATAGTTTTTGGAACAAAGAATATCTTCAGAAGAGCAACAAAAATGGGTCACAAAGATGTTGGGTTATGAATTTGAAATCATCTACAAAAAGGGGAAGCTAAATGTTGTTGTAGATGCACCCTTAAGAAATGGGACATGTAACCATTGCTTTGTGCCATTTCTATTATCCAACCAGATTGGATAACTGAAGCAAGGGAGGAGTGGAAGAATGATGAAGACGTGTGGACACTCATTCAAAAGTTGCAGCAAGATCCCAGTACATCTGATACATTTAGCTGGAAAAATGATTCATTATGGTACAAAGATCGCTTATATATTTGTAAGAATTCCCAACTAAAACAAAATTTTCTTTTGGAATTACACACCTTTCCCTTAGGAGGACACTCGAAATTTTTAAAAACTTACCATAGGGTCAAGAAATATTTTTTTTGGGATGACCTTAAATCTGATATTCAAAAGTTTATGGCAGAATGTTTGGTATGCCAACCAAAAAAGTTGAGATAATTAAGACCCAGGGTATGCTACAACCTTTATCCATTCCAAGTCAACGTTGGGAGGAGGTTTCAATGGATTTTATCACAGGTTTATCCAAGTCCGAAGGAAAGAGTATCATCATCGTGGTAGTTGATAGGCTTACCAAGTATGCACACTTTTGTGCATTATCTCATCCATTTAAATCCAGTACAGTTGCTACTGCATTTATGGAAACAATTCAAAGGATACATGGAAACCCAAAGATTATTGTAAGTGATAGAGATCCCATTTTCACTGGAATTTTTTGGACATAATTATTTTCTTGTTTGGGTACTCAACTAGATCATAGCTCATCTTATCATCCTCAATATGTTGGGAAAATTGAGATAATGAGCAAATGTTTGAAAGGATATCTTTGCTTATTTGTATATGATAAACAAACACAATGGGTCAAGTGGTTACCTTTGGTTGAATGGTGGTATAACACTTCCTTCCATGCTGCAGCAAAAATGACCCCATTTATGGCACTCTATGGATATCATCCATCATCCATCACATCATCTTTAAGAGAAAATTCTAAGGTTCAAGCAGTGGAAGGTCACATTGAGCATCAACAACAAGTTCTCCGACTACTAAAGGATAACCTAACTTTGGTGCATAATTGAAAGAAACAAGAGGCAAATCAACATTGCGATGAAAGAAATTTTGATGTAGGCGACTAGGTATTTTGACAACTACAACCATACAAACAAATGTCCCTCAAGCAAGCTAAGAAGGATAATAAATTATTGCCAAAGTAATATGGTCCTTACAAGGTGTTGCAAAAGATTGGTACTATGGCATACAAATTGGAGCTTCTGGAATCTTCCTGAGTGCACCCATTTTTCCATGTTTCATGCTTAAAAAAGGTTATAGGTGACAAACTCCCAGTTCAAACAATATTTCCAGAAATTAACGAGGAAGGAAAAATCATATTGGAACCTGAAGCAATCACAGAAACAAGAACTCGACATCTACAAAATCGATCAATTTCAGGGCATCTCATCAAGTGGAAGAACATACTAGCTAAAGATTCCACATGGGAGGATGAGTATTTTATATAGAAGAATCCAAAACTACTCAAGCGTTGAGGACAACATTTTTTTGAAGGAGAGGGGAATGTTAGGTCCCTATAATACTAGTGTATCTCCTTATTATTACTATTAGTGTAGTCCCCTTATTGTTATTGTTGCGCCCATGTAGTCCCCATAGTGTTATCATTGTTCCCCATAGAAGCCCACTATTGTTATTGTTGTGCCCTTACCTTATTATTGTTATGTAGGCTCTAATTATATTAGGACCCATTAGACTCATATATATAGAAAGTAGGTTTTTGTCATTTGAATCATCCAATAATTGTTCATTTATGTAATGTAAAGGAGGTTGCCCCCTCGAAGAGTTTGATTTCTAAGTCGTTGATCTATCTTTTCTTCTATTTTGTGAGATGGTTGCATAACATTATATGACATATTGCACATTGAAGGAAGAAATAAAATATGAATATCATAATGGTAGACTACATATATTCACCCTATGAGTCATATGAGTAGCATGGTGTTGGACATTCACCTGCTTTGGCAGATACACTTAGAAGCCTAAAGGAAGAAATAAGGAGTTGTAAGGCAGAAAATGATAAACTTATACAAGCACAGGAAAAGAAATCATAGGTTAATGCAACCATTCTTCAAAATTTTTTCAGAGTTTCAGAAACAGGGGCCACTTAGGATTAGCTATGGGCAGGAGGATGGGACCAATGGAGCATATGGTAGTGGGACTCCCGGTGGTGACAGGTAGGATAGGGATGACACGCTTAAAGATGGCAGATTGTTGGACACTTCGGATAGAGAGGTGACATACACAGGTATCATTCTAAAATGGTTCATATAGGCATCATGATAGTCTAGATATCATCCTTACAGGAGGAATGCCATGGGCTATTAGCCGAAAGAGTTTAAAAAGGAAAAACCACCTAAATTTGACGGATAGAAGAAGAAACGATGGGATGCAGAGGCATGGTTACTTGGCACGAAGAAGTTTTACATATTTCATGATTACTCAGAAAATATGAAAGCTAAGATAACTACATTCAACCTTAGAGGTAGAGTAGACATTTGGTGGGAAGATGTGAAGAACGTCAGAGATATTTCTGAGGAGGATTTGACTTGGAGTGAGTTCAAAAGGCTATTCTGGAAGAAGTATCTATCAAAGAGATATTACAATGATAGCGCAAAGAAGTTTTATGTGCTGAAGATGGGTTCCATGATATACGAGGAGTATATTAGTAGTTTCTTGTAGTTACTAAGATATGTGCCTTACCTCAAGGAGGATAACGCCAAGATTCATAGATTTATCAGTGGGTTTTCGATTACATTCAGAGATGGGATTGAGTTCGATGAGCCTAGATCATTGGAGGAGCCCATCTAGAAACTCAAGCATTGTTATGAGCAATTGAAGCGCAAACCATAAACCAAGCCAGATTGGAGAGGTAACGATAAGAATAAGGGAAAATGGGACAAGAAGCGAACAAGGCCGCAAGATACAGGTAATGTTACATGTTATTTTGTCACCATGAAATTTGACTGTCTATATAGGTTCATTACTACCTATATTATGCTCTCTTAGAGGTAAAGAACCCTAATGTTCCTAAACCAAGTCTTGGAATTGGAGAAAAGCTCATTAAAACCCTAAAACTTCTAACTCCGCACTTTTCCTAGCTCTTCCTTGTGGATCCGCAGATATTTGTTCTATAACCTACAACACATCCCGCACGTTCTACTTATAAAACCTGCGGAGCCCCGTAAACATTCAAATAAAGGAAAAAGTAAGTTCTAGAAGCCCATCTAGATGAATATTCTCCCAACTGGAAGCTTCTAGAGGCGCAATCAGTTTGAGCTTTATCCCTCCACTCATGGATCTCTATCCCTTCACTCATGGAGTTTATCCATTGGTATATGGAGCTTAAATCCCTTCATGAGAGGAATCCATCCCCCTCTTCATGGAATTGAAACTACCTCCATTTCCCTATAAATTGAGCTCATGTTTCAGTCTCAAGGGTAGACATACATATTGGTTGCTGAAGAAATTCTCAAGAGAGCATACTTTCTACACTAGTCATTATTGGTATGAGAATGATCACACACTCATGTCAATAACTTCATGCTATTTCAGAGAGAGGAAGGCTTGTCAATCTAAAGGAGGAACAATTGTTCAGGACCCCGGGAGGAACTTGTACAACATCAAGGCATCAGGTTGTAAAGTTACTCTTTTCATTCAAGATAATACATATGGATCTCCTTTTCTCATTGAGTCGTTCTTGTGTCTATTTGAATAATTCAATACTTGGATTCCTTGATTACTGAGTTAGATTAGCTGTTCTCAATTATTATATGTTGCAGGTGCTTTTAATTCTTTTGTATGTCTTTGATTGCAAGTTCTACTTACTGCAGAAGCCTCTTTGGAGCGACTGGATAAAAGACTGCACCGAACGTCAGGTTTCAAGGTAGGGGCATGTCCTCTTTCTTTGCTTATAATAATTATGATTGCAAAAGATGTAGAGAAAATGATTTACAAATGGACGTTTGTTTCTAGCTATCCGTAGGATACTAGAGAGATCACTCTTGTCTGTAAGAGGGATTTATCCGCATAACAAAATGGCGACTCCACTGGGGAAAGAACTTAGTTTTACTTTTTATTTTTTAGTTTGAATTTTAAGAGTTTTCTAATTTTGATTAGTCTAAAATTGGGTTGGGTAGATAACTTATCATAATCCCTGGAAAGAAAATCTGATTTTTTTTTGTTGTACTTTTCTTGGCCTCCGCGGTTTTTATTTAAAAACAGTGCGGTAGCCTCCGCAGTTTTTAGTTCAGAACAATGCAGTACTGCTCTGTTCTCCATTAGAACCTGCGGACTTGTGGAAATTATTTGAAAACTAAGAATTCTGTTTTTAGGAGTCAGCTTACCAGATTCTATGTGTTTTCCCCAACTTGTCTTGACTGTCAAAGTCTTATGTGTGAATTTATTTCATCAACTTTTGTGTTTGTATGATTTTTCATCTGATTTGCATTTTATGGGTGAGTGTTTGCCCTACTTTCTTGCTGCTCTATATATCAGAAACCTTTATATACCTTAGCCTACTGGTATGCTGTTGTTTTCCCTGCTGAGCCATTGAACTTGTTGCAAACCTTACTTTTATGAAAATTGAATTTCATTTTCATTTGCAAATTTAGAAGAGCTCTTAGCTGGATAAGGCTTGAATTTCACATTAAACCATTGTTGGATGTTTTCATTTATGCTGAGATAAGTAGAAATATTTCTTGGTTCGATCACAAACTAAGAGAAAACATCCTCAAAACTTTCTAGATAGAGTTCAAAGTTAGAGTTTCTTCTTTTGGTTTTGAATTTTATGTTTTTAGGAGTTTTTATGGTTTTCTTTTTTGGAAATGGTTTGTTTACTACTTTGTAGTTTCTGATTTGATTGATAAAGGATTTCATTTCGAATGAGTAATTGATCATTTTATGAAATTGAGTTCTCAAAAAAATTGTCTTCTTTTTAAAGATTTTTGTTTATGAGAGAAATAATTGGTGCTTTGAAAGTTAGTAAATCTCTTAAATCTTTACCTTAAATAAGTTTCATTGAAAAGAAAAGAGTTACACTTTTCATTTAGATGCATTTAGCATATTTTTGAGTCGGGTCATTAAACATCATTGAAGTTTCACTTCCATACCTTCTGTCTTAAGAAACAACCAAATTAAAAACAACGCTTTAATAAAATCAATATAGATATTTTACTTTTTCTAGGGCTCTTTTCCACCAACGTAGCTTAGGCTAGTGTCTTGGAATAGGTAGTAATTAACATTCTAAGACGGTTCAAACAAACAAGTAGCAATCTTGCGGTAGGAAAAATACAATTGTAGCATTTGTGCTCTGGGAAGCTCTTCTTAAAAGAGTCAAGCATGAGATCATGTCCGAACCAATGAGGTAATCATACCTATCTCATTGGGAAATATAGCAGATGTGCACGCATTAAAAATGGTAAACCTCGGATAGACCATTGTCGAGGAGCTTGGGGTCACTTGTTGGTAAACCTTGGATTATATCAAGGAGCCTTCAAGGGGATTGAGTTAGTTACTCTGCCCTTGTGTGTATATCGGATCGTAGACTATTACCCCAGGTACATTTGTTCCCATTGGTGACCTTAGTGGCTATAAACTTTAGGAATTTTTCCCAAGGTGACGGTGGAGGGAAGGTCCCATTGTACCTGGAGCAGACGTTGACTAGACCCACTTGGACTTTCCGGAGGGTAATTTTCACTCCAAGATGGTATAAGTGGAGAGACTTGCACCAGACTATTTCATTAAGTAGGTTGTCAGGGTAACTGTTCCAACCGCCATTTCTACATTAAAATTCTACGATGTTGGATTTCATCACCAACTAGTGTTTTTTAGTGTGGGAATCTAATGTTTGTGTGTGGATTGCTCTCTTAGATTTTGTAGGCGTTTGATCAATTTGATTGTTTCCTTAGAGACTTTAGGACATTTTTTTGAAATTTTCTTTGATTTCGTGTGTTAAAACGTTTAATCGTGGCTGAATTACTTAGACAATCACGTAGAATGCAGGGGAAACCCCCTAAGTACACACCAAGCCAGTTAGAAAAACTTAAATCTGAGAAAGGACAAAAATTAGGGACTGGATCAACTAAATACAAAGAAACATCAATAATTATTCATCCTGAATATGAAGTAGATCAACCTCAAATAGCAGAGAGTTCTCAAAGAAAAATTTCAATTTCTAAACTAGTTGAACTTGCTTCCACAACTAGTGAATTATTAGCTACTGAGCTTAAAATTTCTAAATCAGAAACTAAACCTGCTACGTCTGAGCCTGCTTCAGAGTTCGTTACTCCAACTCTTGGTCATCCTGATTCACCCAGAGTGAAGTATCGCATCACTGAGAACCTTCCTCCTGGTATCATTAGCATTGAAGAAGTTACTGACACAGAGGAAGAAGTTTTTTTTCCTTCACATCAGGAATCTTTAGATCTTCGGCCACGTGAATCGATTTACTATAGCCCTTTCAAACAAGATCCTTGGTATTATTAGTTAACAGAATTTCTACACAATTTTGGTCTAAACTATTTGCCACCCCGAATTCCTTTTTACGCCATACAAGGAGGTAATTACAGACCTTCATTAAACATGTCTGGTGAGTCATCCATGTTTTTTGCATCACCAAAATCATATTTGTATGGTGGTCTGTTTGTTCCTGCAGGATACCAGTTGCTTTGTGGTACTTTCTCAGGAGCAGCTCCTTCTCCCGACAAAATTTTATCATCACCTGGTCCAAATGAATCACATACCGAAAGTTTGAGCACATAACATGTTTACATGATGTCTAGACATATTCCTAACCCTGACCCTCAAAGTAGTAACTTAACACCTGGGGGGAAACCTCAAGGTAGTAATTTACCTCCTGGGGAGCAACCTCAATGTCAGTACATACCTCAAGGACAATATCAACCTCAAGGGCAGTACCCAATTCAGGGTCCGCAACCTCTTCAAGGAAAATACCCTATGCCAAGGCAACCATCTTTCCAAGGACAACAACCTCCTTTAGGGCCATAGTTCTACTCGGAACAACAAATTTTTTAGGGAGGTGGGAATTATCCAACCAACTATCAAACATACATTCCAAATTATCAACCTGGTTATGGTCCATCTTATGCAACACAAACTTCAATGGGACCTCCATATCCTGAAGTAAACACAGTGTGGGATCCATCACAAATTCAACAGAATTTGCAACCTAACATGCAAGTACCTTATAATCAACCTGGTCAGCCAATTCGTTATAGTCAAATCCAACAACCTGTCCAACCAACGCTTCAAGTTATACCACAGGTATCTGCACCAAGTACTGTTCAGCAGCCTGGTCTGAGTACACCTAGAACTCCAACTCAAACTATTGCACCAACTTTTGTGCAAGCTACCACACCTATCCCTGTAATTTCTGCAACCCCTCAAGTATCACAACAAATCCCTGCAGTCACTGGACAACAACCTAGACCTACAGTTCAACCTATTGTTCAGATGCATATGGGACAACTTGGTACAAGTACAATTGTAACAATCCAACCACAATTTGTTTATCAACTATATCAAGGGCAATATCAATATGGACTTGTAGCACAAAAACCAGTATGCCAGCATCAATCGTACCCTGGTTACACGTATCAGATACCAAATTACCATTGAATATGAATCGCTAATCCTTTAACATCCGAATATCCGTAATATCCTGGATATCCTCCTCCTAGTACTGGTATAGTTCCACAAGGTTATCAATTTGCTTAGCAAGACCCTAACCGTCGATTGCCATTCATAGCAACTTTAGATTTATCTGATTTGTCACGCCTAACGAATGATCCGATCTATTATCTTCCATATTGGCCGCCAATTCCAAATAAATTTCCCAATGATATTCCTAAGTTTGAAGGTAAATCAAGAGAGGACCCTTCAAACCATGTCAAGACTTACCACCTCTAGTGTGCATCCAACTCTTTAATTGATGATTCCATTCGATTACGACTATTTCAGAGAACACTGGTAGGTTTAGCTGCAAAATGGTATATTGAACTACCACGTGACTCATTTAACAATTTCAACGCATTAGAAACATCTTTCTTAACTCACTTTCAGTTTCCAGTCAGATATGACAATGGCACGGAACTCTTGACTCCATTAAAACAATCTACGTCTACGTACATATCATATCACATACATGAATGGAGATGTAGAAGAAGTTTAGTGAAAGTTTTTATTCCGGATCAGATCTTGGCAGAATGGTTCATCAAATCATTGCTTCCAAAGATCACTGAAGATGTGGCTAAGGGAGGGTTTGTTACGAAAGAATAGGTCATTTCTCAAGCTCAGTACTTAGACCTTGTATATACACAGTCTGGTACCTTATACGAAAAAATTCCTGACTTACAATGTCCTGGTCAAATAACTACAACTCCTTCAGGGTCTCATCCTGCAGACGGTGTAATTGGTTTAGTTAGCGCGAATAAGAGTAAGAATAAGTCTTCAAAAACTACTTCTCCTATCATAACTTTACCAGATTCACCGAAAGAAGATTATTCCCTTGAAACTTCTGCCGAAATTCACGTTGTAGATTCATCTACGGCTAAATCTAAAACTGGTAAGAAGAACAAAGGAAAGAATAAAAGCAAACAGACTTCGTCTCCCAAAGAGAAAACCAAAAATATTGAACCATCTAATGATACATGAAAACGTCGTTATCCTTGTCTTATCTTTGACGAGGATCGCTTTACTAAAGAATGCCCCCATCGGTCTGAGGTCTCTAAATTCATCAATGGTTTGCCCACACCCGCTATCTTGAAGGATCCTTTTCCTACTCAAGATAGAAAAATGATAGGATCTTCTTCAAAGTCATCAACAAATATTTTAATGATGTCTGAGGTGATGGTTGCAACTCGATCGCAAGACTACGGAAGTAAAAATCTTGTAACTGGTAAAGAGATAGAAAATTCTAATTCAACCCCAGATACATCTCCTTCGATTTCTGATCCATTTCATAACGAGAAACCTAATCCTGATCTAGTAATTAAACCACCTACTAAAGGTGTACTTCAAAAATCAGCTTTCAGTCCACATGCGAGAGCTGCTCAGAACTACAACATTGTTGAAGACTTGGCGATTTCCCCTTCATCAATGTTGGCCTTAGAAGTGCTACAATCATGTCCAGCACAGAGGAAATTACTTTTATCAGCTATTGGAGCTATATATATTCAGGATTCTAACCTCATGGTCTTCGATTTAGAAAATTTTACACCGATACTCCCTCATCAGATGGCTTCTTAGATTCTGGTATTAGTAAAAAATAGATGAGTTTTTCATACTGTAATTGATGAGGGGGAATCCACGTGCATAATGTCATTAAATTGTTGGAAAAATCTTGGTTCTCCGACACTCAACCAATCTTCGACAATCCTTAAAGCTTTTTATGGAAGAGGATTCCATCTGTTTGGAATTCTACAAGATCTACCTATAGAAGTAGAAGGAAAAATTGTTAATCTAGATGTGGAATTAGTTGATGCCCCTCTGGATTGCAACCTTCTTTTGGGTTGAAGTTGGTCTTATGCCATGACTGTTGTCGTATCATTCGTCTTTCAGTTAATCATGTTTCCTCATAAAGGAAATATTGTGAAAATCGATCAACTGTCGTATTATTCGTCCGACCCAGCTTCTACAGACAATATCCAACATGTTGGAAAATTGACTATCCCATATGAAGATGTTGGAGTAGGTTTAGTAAAGGACTCCGATTTGATGGGAAATTTCTCTTTGCCTCCACCCAACGTACCGTGTACTATTGCCAACATCAATATGATTTCATCAAGCACTATTCCATTCGATGACACTTGGATAGTGCTTTCAGAGTTAGAAATGGATTCTTTCAATGGCAAGATGCCTTTGAGTCCTTTTGAGATGGCATATGAAGAAGTACAGTCGTTTTCTAACACACTTTCAACTAATTCTGATCCAATGAATGTGATAACCGAATAATCTTCTTCACTATCAAGCTCAGCCTTGACATCAATTTCTGATCCTTTTCAATAAGTGTTTCATACTGATGAAAGTATTCGAGAATTTTTGTCTATGGATGAATTACCCTGGGATGGTGTACATCATAAATCTTCGTTTTTGCCTAACCTTGATAGGTTTTAATGATTTTTCGTCTATTTTTACGATTGATTATGTCAAGGAACCATAGAATCCCATATCAATTACAAATTCGGATTTTGAGATTAATTTGGATAACATTTCTACAATTGTTCCTATTGACATAACAGTTAAACCTGGAATTGTTGAAAACATTCATATAGGTGCTTCTTGTACGATTGACAACATTAATACATATAAAGCCCTATTTCAAGAATTCCAAGACATATTTGCCCGTTCTTATGAAGAGATGCCAGGAATCGATCCAAAGATTGTTGTTCATGAAATAAATACATACCTAGATGCCAAGCCTATTAGACAAAGATTACATCCGATACATCCGCGAAAAGTTGTTGCTATTAAAGCTGAATTTGAAAAGCTACTGCGAGTAGGATTTATTTATCCAATCCCCTTAACAGATTGGGTATCTAATATAGTTCACATTACCAAGAAACAAGGGACTATACGAGTATGTGTCGATTATAGGGATATTAATAAAGCATGTCCAAAAGACAATTATCCTACCCCCATATATCGACCAAATCATTGATGATTGTGCCGAAAATGAGATATTTTCATTTATGGATGGATTTTCCAGGTATAATCAAATAAAAATACTCCCCATTGATCAACCAAAAACAACGTTTATATGTTCTGGGGGAACATTTTCTTATTGCAAACTACCTTTCGGATTAAAAAATGCTGGTGCAAATTTTCAAAGGGCAATGTATTATGCTTTTCATGACATCAAACATATTGTACAACCTTATTTGGATGATTTACCTGCTCACTCATTTCATAGGAACGATCATCCTACTCACTTATGAGCAATTTTTATGAGATGTAGGCATTACAAGATTCATTTGAATCCGCACAAATGTGTTTTTTGTGTGCAATCTGGACGATTACTGTGATTCATTGTTTCAGAGGCTGGCATTCGTGTCGACCCCTCGAAGGTTGAGGCCATCATAAATTTACCTCCTCCTTCCACACTTCGACAACTCCAAAGTTTGCAATGGAAAACAAACTTTCTGCATAGATTTATCCTGAACTATGATGAGTTAATAAAAGGTTTTACCCAGTTGTTGCAACATAATTTTCCTTTTATTTGGGGTGAGATTTCTAATCGATCTTTTGATGCTCTAAAACACACGTTGACCCATGCACTGTTATTTCATCCACCCAATTACAACCAAGACTACTTTTTATACCTAGCAGCCTTTGATTCCACCATTGGAACGGTTCTAGTTCAAGAGGATGAATTTCACAATGAGCATGTGATTTACTATCTAAGTCAGAATCTGAATCTGACCAAAATTAAATATTCACATGTGGATAAATTAGCCTTGGCAGCAGTTCAAGCTGTCCAAAGATTTCGTCACTACATATTGTTACGAAAGACAACTGTGATATCTAATTGCAACCCAATGATGTATATTCTGACAAAACAATTACTCGAGGGAAAATACTCTAAATGGATTGTTATCCTACAAGAGTTTGATTTGGAATTCGAGAAATCTAAATCAAAGGAATCACTAGTGTTTTCAGAACTTATGTGTGACTTTCCCAATACTTAAACAAAAACCGTGGTAGAGCATCCCATTGCCGATGAATTTCTGTTTCTTATCAGTACATTAGATCCATGGTATGGAGATATCATCATTTATCTTCAAACCCAAACCTTTCTCCCTGATCTTTCACATTCAGATCGACAGAGAATTCGTTATCAATCTCAGAAATACAATATTGTTGGGGACACACTTTATTTTCATGGTGCGGATTCTGATTTTCGACGTTGTATAACTCACGAAGAGGCTGAAAGACTTTTGAATGACTGTCACTCTAGAGCATGTGGTGGTTATATGTTTGGGTATGCCACGGCCCAAAAGATATTGCGCGCTGGTTATTTTTGGCCGTCATTGTTCAAAGATCGTATTATTGCGGTCCGAAAATGCCACAACTTCCAAATATTTGATCGAAATATGCATGCACCTCCAGCTCCTCTTCACCCAATAATTTCTGTCGGTCATTTTGCGAAATGGGGCATTGATTTCATTACATGTAACCCTCACTCAGTCGAGGCCGGGGGGCATGGGTATATTATTCTCGCCGGTGATTACTTTACCAAATGGGTCGAGGCGATGCCTACATTCGCTGCAGATGGAAAAATTGTAGCTACGTTCGTATTTAATCATGTGATTGCTCGTTTCGGTGTACCCTAAGCTATTATCACAGACCATGGGAGTCATTTTCGAAATATAATGATGACCGAACTTTCCGATCAACTTAGCCTACGCCATGATAACTCTACTCCATATTAATTGCAAGCTAATGGTCAGGTTGAAGTCGTTAATAAAGTTTTAACCACCATGATCAAACGGATTATTGGAACTCATAAATCGAATTGGCATACCATGCTTTTTTCGACACTATGGGCATATCTAACCTCAGCAAAAACTGCTACATGGTTCACTCCTTTTCAACTGGTTTACGGTCTAGAAGCTGTGTTACCCATTAAATGCGAAATATCGTCACTCAAATTAGCCATAAAGTTGCTACCAGCTACCTTTGAAGAGGAAAAACACTTTTTGTACTTAGCACAATTAGATGAGACTCGGCGCACCGCTGCATTAGCTACCGAAGCTCATAAGAAACGTGTGAAAGCTCAGTATGACCGAAGTGTTACACCTCGTGTTTTTTCAGAAGGTGACCTAGTCTTAGTATATGATCAAGCTAACGATCAGCTAGGAGCTGGGAAATTCAAACCAATGTGGCATGTTCCTTATGTTGTCAAGTGAGTGCTTGCCAAAGGAGCCTATGAATTAACTGATTATGATGGGGTATCTTTAGATAAGCCCAGAAATGGTCTTTATATGAAGAAATATTATGCTTGATTCTCATGTGAAGATCTCACTTGTATATTATTTATTTTTCTAGTTAGTGTGCCTTAGATTAGATAAGTGTGCCTAGTTTAAGTTTGTTTTTACTACTATCACTGCTTATCTTGATTACTCTTGATATTGCAGATATCAACATCCCTTCAAATGTACATTGGTTTTGCTGATGGTGCCTATCATAGTACACAAAATATTTCTTTTGCAGCTTGGGTTATATATTCACCCACTGATGAGTTAGTTTCTATGCATGGGGTAAGCCTTGGTCAAACAACGAACAATATTGCAGAATATAGCGCAGTCATTGAGTTATTATCTGATGCCATTTCATTTGGTATTCAACTTTTGATCATTAGGTTAGATTCAGAGCTCATTGTATTACATTTAAACAAAGTATACACAATTAAAAATCCAGTGTTATTAAGATTATTTTTGAAGGTTCGTCTCTTAGAAAGACAATTTGATTACATTGAATATCAACACATTTCAAGAAATTTAGACACATTGGCTGATGCATTATCTAATCATGTTCTAAATAGACATTTTTAACATTAAAATAGAAAACCAAAAAAACATTTGATACATGTTGAACAAGATAGTCAGAGAAAGTAGTAATATCATAGATAGGTTTGTTTTCAAAAAATATTACATTGTCTATGATCATAGGTTAAAACACCTTATGATCTGATAGATAATGATACAAAAAACAAAATATGTCAATCCACGATGATCATCCACTATCCGTGATGTTGATCATGGTAGTAGACTATGGCACGCGCCAGCTTGCACAGGAATCTCCTAAACTATCCTGGTACACCCGTAACATGTCTCTAAAGCCGGAGAGGAATGTCATTTGTCCCTGTCTCGGGAATATCTATGGTTAACCTCTCCAGGTTGTGTTCTATATCGGTTAGGATCTCTGCTGCCTGATCCTGTGGTGGTACTATAGGCTCTGATTGCCACCTTTCAAAGCGGCGAAGTGTAGCTGGTTGTCGTGGACCAACATCTACATTTAAATTTTGTTCTTAGTATTGGAAAATAAAAAACAAATAAAAATTAGATTTTAAAACACATAAAAATGATTCCCTTACCTGATTCGTCCCACTATGCCCCCGGAGACAAGGACATCTCAGGATCACCTCTGAAATCTATACCTGCATAAGGAAAGTCTTCAATTGTGAAGACTTGATTCTACAACCACATAAAGTATGCTGGAGTGAACCGAACCATTGAACTGCCGTCGCCACCATGGCAGGCCATTAATGTAACCCAACGTACCATCTGAGGTTCTCTAGACTCCCCACAATCTACTGGAATAAGCTGAGGGGTGAGAAGTGGGATTCTCTCCAAAGAAAAAGAAATCAGGATGGCGCCATAACCAATTTTTTTAAACTTTGCATTCTTTGCTCTGGTTAGTTGGCCTTTCATGATGGCCAATACCCCTTCGCAACAGTTGAAAATGGTGCCTCTAAAACACTCTACTGGTGTTTGCATTTGAGATTTAGTGGCTACATGTGGAGCCACACTTCCACACAACCTGGTTACCGTGAATGCAATCACTTTGAGATTTAGTCACAAGATAGTCTTTATGTCTATGCGATTATCCTTTGGATCTACTGCATCACTACAAAACTCTTGTTTGTAACCAGCAACGGGGAGGCCACCCTGTCTAGCTCCAAACAAGGATATGTTTTCTCCTCTTTTGGACAATCCAGTGAGAAAATAAATATCTTCGAGCTTGATTTCGAGCTGATGGTCGCCAATGATAAAACACTGATCTTGAACATCCCATTTGTTCACTAACCATGTCATCAACTCTACCTGTGCTCTCATACCTTGAATTGCCCAGAACTTATGTAAACCACAATTTTTAAGCACTCGCATTATTTGAGGATTATTCATGGCTTCATTGTCTGTATCTTCATGCTTACGTTCTCTCCACTCTAGCATGGTGAAATAATCTGCAAATGGATGCATCTAAAGGTTAGAAACTATTTGAATGGGAAAATTTAACCATTTTTGAGAGATTTTATTAAATTTAAACCGATCACGGCGCCTCCGCAGTTTTTGTGCGGAGATAGTGCAGACGTCCGTACGAGCTCCACACAAAAACCACGGTAGCTCGATAATTTTCCTTATAGAAAATTATCAGGGTCCGCAGGTAGCGCGCGCATGACCCGCGGACCCTCGAGAGCGCAATTTTGAAAATAATTTCTCCCCAAAAAATGAATTTAAACCCAAAAAAGAGAATTTAATCGGATAGAAATGAAGAAAAGAGTGTTGCGGATTACTTGGTTCTGAAGAATCACGATTTGAGTGGTCGGTTCCCTCGATATCAACTCCGAAACTTTTTTTGCCAAAAGCTCTCAATCTATTGCTTTGAATACAAAAGGTGAAAATGACTTTATTAAACTCCTTTTTATAGTTTTTGAATGAATAAAATATTTTATTTTGTTTATTTTCACTTTAAAAATTATTTTTCGATGTTTTTACTTATTGGAAATAGGTATGTTTAATATTTCAATTTTTTGTGCAAAAGACAAGTTTTTTCAGTGAAAAGAATTATTTTGATGCTGAGTATACTTTTATCACTTTTTCAGGCTCTTGAAAATTACAAAAAAGCGAAACCCTGGGGTCATCTTTTAAGCCCTTTTTCATACTCTCTAAATATGAAAAGATCATTGAGTACTTGACTATTCGAACTTGTTAAAGGAAATGAACATTCGTCCTTTCAGTATAAGTTTACCCCTTTTCCAGACTAAAATGGACTATTTACGAAAAAGGTATACGTTGACTAATTATGGTCAATAGAGTTCTCTCCTCCATTATTTTATCCTTTTTCGGGCTTGAGAGACTAAATTTATGAAAAATTACAACCACAGAGTTTACTTATGTTATTCTTCTGACTCCCTAAAACTGAAAAACGCCGAGTTTCTCCTATGATGGACTCGTTAAAATTTAACAGTAAAGGACTTGTCGATTACAAACAGGAACGATCCACTCCTTCTTAGGGTTCGATTTTAAAACTAAGATAGACTCATCTGAAGGATGAGCTTACACAACAAGCAAATGTCATCCTCCTCAAGCTTGTAAAAAATAAAGAGTTACTTGCTAGTAATGGTGGGGGAAAAAAGAGAAAAGGAATTCAGTTGTCACCCTTGTTTTAAAAGCAGTATACCACTCTTGAACATGACACTTTTTGTCACTCTTGTACCTGTATTGGGAAAATCCTTTGTCTAACAGTTAATCAAACCACATTGAAAGTCTTCAACCAGTTTATGGGTATTAGCTTTAGGTCAATTATTACCAAACCATCTGCAGTGTCGTTATGTGTTCAAGGGATAGTTCAAATAAACCATTCATTGCAAACATTTGTCTCCATTTGCGTTAACCATCCCTGAGTTAGTCCTTGCAAAAATTTCTTCAAAACTTGATCTAATGGTTTCGTGTCATGGGCTTTCCTACGACGGGTCGCTTTCTATTGACGACAACTCATCATCTAGATTGATCTAGAATCCTATAAGTACCTTGGGATCTGCATGCCTTAATGACAGGTTTCTCACCTTCAATGATAGGTTGCATCATTGACCTTCGATCGAATGATTCCGTGAAGTGTTCGACTGCAAATCATTCATTCACACTTTGTGGATTGTACTGAGTACTTTGAGAGCCATTGTCTTTATTGGTGTTTTCTCTCACACTTGTTAACAATTCACATCATTGACTGGTAATCAAGTGGTTTCTACCATGCTCGACTTCGACACAATCAATCGCATGGATAAAATCGTGCTAGTTCTGGAAGCGGAAATCAAGACCCTGGATCTAGTTTCCACCATCCAGGCTGTGAGGAGTTTTATTATTCATGATACAATAGACTAATTATGACAGATGGCTGCGCCCATACTGTGTCTACTATTGATGTAATTTTAAAATCATTTATGTACCAGAAGATTTAGTTAGTTTTGATCTAAGTATTGGAATGCCTACCTCAGCGATGATATACATACATATATATATATATATATGCTTGCATTGAATGTTTTTACAGGTTTTTAACTAGTGTGTCTGCAATCCAATCCTCGTAATGATAAAGCACTTCACTCTTCAAGACTACCTCATAATTTGCACTTTAGGGGGCAATCTGTTACATGTTATTTTTTCACCATGACATTTGACTATCTATATAGGTTTATCAATACCTATATTATGCTCCCTTAGAGGTCAAAATCCATAATGTTCCTAAACCAAGTCTTGGAATTGGAGAAAAGCTCATTAAAACCCTAAAAAGTCTAACTCCGCACTTTTCCTAGTTCTTTCTTGCATATCCGCAAATATTTGTTCTATAGCCTGCGGTACATCCCACAAGTTCTTCTTATAAAATCTGTGGACCCCTGTAAACAATCAAATAAAGGAAAAGGTAATTTCTAGAAGTGCAGCTAGATGAATATTCTCCCAACTGGAAGGTTCTAGAGGCACGATCAGTTCGAGCTTTATCCCTCCACTCATGGAGCTCTATCCCTTCACTCATGGATTTTATCCCTTGGTATATGGGGCTCAAATCCCTTCATGAGAGGAATCCATCCCCCTCTTCATGGAACTAAAACTACCTCCATTTCCCTATAAATTGAGCTCATGTTTCAGTCTCAAGGGTAGACATACATATTGGTTGCTGAAGAAATTCTCAAGAGAGCATACTCTCTACACTAGTCATTATTGGTATGAGAATAATCACACACTCATGTCCATAACTTCATGCTAGTTCAAAGAGAGGAAGGCTTGTCAATCTGAAGGAGGAACAATTGTTCAGGACCCCGGGAGGAACTTGTACAACATCAAGGCATTAGGTTGTAAAGTTACTCTTTTCATTCAAGATAATACACATGGATCTCCTTTTCTCATTGAGTTGTTATTGTGTCTATTTGAATAATTCAGTACTTGGATTCCTTGATCACTGAGTTAGATTAGCTATTCTCAATTATTATATGTTGCAGATGCTTTTAATTCTTTTGTCTGTCTTTCATTGCAGGTTCTAATTATTAAAGAAGCCTCTTTGGAGTGATTGGATAAAATACTGCACCGAACGTCGGGTTTCAAGGTAGGGGCATGTTCTCTTTCTTTGTTTATAATAATTCGAATTGCAAATGGTTTAGAGAAAATGATTTACAAATGGATGTTTGTTTCTAGTTATCCGTAGGATACTAGGGAGATCGCTTTTGTCCGCAAGAGGGATTTATCCACATAATAGGTAACAAGTAGAATGTTTCCCCACCTAAGAAGTTCAATACATCTCGTAGAGGAAAAGGATTTCGACCCGATGAGTAGAATAAGGATGAGGGCTGGTAGCCTATACAGTGTTGTACTTGTGGCAAGGATAATCGTAGGAGATATTGTCCACAACATCAGGGTGGAAGCCCACAGATCTACAATGATCATGAGGCATATAGAATGGGATATGTTGGGCATAGAATTCCTCAGATTTATGCAACTGTGGATAACATGCAGTAAGATTATCATACATATACCATTTGTATGGACAATAAGCTTTGTAATCAATTTGTTTCTATTTTTATTGACCCTGGATCTAACTATAGTTATATTGATCCTGACCTGGTGGATAAATGTGGTTTGAGTAAGGAAATGCATGTAGAATATTGGTTAGTGCAGTTGGCCACATGTACGAAGAAAAGAGTTCACCATTGGGTAAGATCTTTCACATTTGAGTTAAATGGCATGCCTACAACAACGCACTTGAACATATTGACTTTGGGATCATACAATATGTTATTGGGTTTGGATTGGTTATATCTTCATAGGACCAAGGTATACTATTATGACAAATCCATTGAGTGCTTGGATGACAATGGGGAACTAAGGGTCTTGTAGGGAAAGAAGAAAGCCAAATCAGTTAGGATGGTGACAACCATGCAGGCCAAGTGCAATCGTAGAAAAGGATGTGTACTATTTTCAGTTCATATCTCTAGTGACAAAGGCAAGGAAGCTGAGGATGTAGATGTGCTGAACATGTATCCATTTTTACAACAGTTTCAAGATGTGTTTCCAGTAGATATTTCAGAGTTTCCACTGCACAGGGAAGTATACTTTTCCATTGAGTTGATGCTAAGAGCATATCCAGCATCAAAGGCACCTTACAAGATGAGTACACAAAAGTTGGTAGAGTTGAAATTGCAGTTGAAGGAAATGTTGGACAAAGGGTACATTATACCAAGTGAATCGTCATGGGTGCACCGGTGTTGTTCGTGAAGAAGAAATATGGCACTCTTAGACAATGCATTGACTACAGGAAGCTGAACAAAGTGACTATCAAGAAAATGTACCCAATACTAAGGATTGATGACTTGTTCGATCAGCTAAAGGGAGAAACAATGTTCCCTAAGATCGACTTGAGATCGAGCTATCATCAGGTACACTTCAAAGACAGGACATCTATAAGATCACATTTAGGACCATGTACAGGCATTATGAGTTTGTTTTAGTTCCATTTGGTTTGACTAATGCCCCAGCTACATTTATGTGTTTGATGAACAATGTGTTGAGTCCTTATTTGGACAAGTTTGTGATTTTATTTATTGATGATATATTGGTGTGTTCTAAAAATGAGGAAGAACATGCTGAGCATTTGGTAGTTGTGTTGAGGTTGTTGAGAGAGCATCAATTGTATGCTAAGCTCAACAAATGCAACTTCTTCTAGAATGAGGTGCAATACTTGGGACATGTTGTCTCCAAGGAGGGAATTGCGGTAGATCCAAGCCATCATGGAGTGGGTAAGAGTATAGATGAGGTGAGATCATTCATGGGATTGGCAGGTTATTACAGGAGGTTCATCAGGAACTTCTCATAGATTGCTTTTCTGATTACATCATTGTAGAGGAAAGGTAAGAAGTTTGATTGGACAAAAGAGTGCGAGGCTAGTTTTTAGAAACTTAAGCAATTGTTGACACATGCTCTAGTGTTAAAGATTTCAGATATGGATAAGGAGTTTGTAGTGTGTACAAATTATTGCAAGAGAGTACTTGGTGGAGTCCTTATGCAGGATGGACAGGTGGTGTGCTATGAGTCAAAAAAGCTGAATGAGCATGAGAAGAACTACCTGACACATGATCTTGAGCTAGCAATGATTATACATGCACTAAAGATGTGGATGCACTATCTTCTTGGCAGGTAGTTTGTGCTTATGAGTGATTACATTGGGTTGAGGTACTTGCTTGATCATCCGAATCTGAATGTTACATAGGCTAGATGGTTGGGCACGATCAACGAGTTTGACTTTGAGATCAGGCACATCAAGGGAAAGGATAATAGGGTCGTAGATGCTCTTAGCAGGAAGGTACATGTAAATCACAAAGCAACTATGAGCTCCTATGGGACAGATTTACAGGATAGGATCTTACAGGCAAGATAGATGGATCACAAGTATATGGAGATTGTGCACAGGTTGCAACAGAGTACAGGTACAGGTGTTGGCACAGGTACATGTGCAAATGTTTTTACAGGTACAGGTAAAAGTGTTGATACGAGTACATGTGTTGGCACAGGTACATGTACAAGTGTTGTTACAGGTACATGTGTTGGTACATGTGGTAGTAAATGTACATGTACATGTGCAGGTACATGTGCAGGTACATGTACAGGTGATAATACAGGTACAGGTGTTGGTATAGGTACATGAGGTTGTACAGGTGGTACTACAAATACATGTACAGGTGGAAGTACAGGTGCAGGTACATGTACAGGTACACATACCAGTATAGGTGCAGGTGCATAGTATTTGTATTACTGTCTCATAGTAGATGGATTGGTTAGATTTAGAGACAGGATATATGTACCAGACAACAGTGAGCTCAAGAAGGTGATCTTGAGGGAGTTTCGTGTGAAACCATATTCGAGTCACCCAGGTTACTAGAAGACTTTGACTGCAGTGAAGAGACTTTACTTTTGGTCGAATCTAAAGAAAGATGTGGAAAAGTTGTAGCTAGATGTTTGGATTGTCAGATGGTTAAGATAGAGTGTAAACATCCAGGTGGACTGCTATAACCGATTGCGATTCCAGAGTGGAAATGGGAGGTCATTTCCATGGAATTGATCATAGGTTTGCCGAGGAAAGTTAGACAACATGATTCCATCATGGTTGTGGTGGACAGGTTGACAAAGGTTTCACATTTCATTACAGTGAAGACTACATACTCAGTTAGTAATGTAGCATAGGTGTTTATCAGAGACATAGTCAGATTGCATGGTGTTCTGAAGAAGATTGTATCTGACAGGGATGCAAAGCTCACTTCCAAGTTTTGGAAGGAGTTGTTTTCAGGCTTGGGCACTGATTTAGGCTTTAGCACAACTTATCATCCATAGACATATAGGCAGACTGACAGGGTCAACATGATATTAAAGGATATGTTGAGGATGTATGTGATGCATCAACAACACAAGTGGGAAGAGTATCTTCCATTGGTAAAGTTCGCCTACAACAATGGGTATCAGGAGTCATTGAGCATGAATCCATTTGAGGCATTGTACGGGTGGAGTTGCAACACTCATATCAGTTGGAGTGATCTGGTTAACAAGGTACTGATTGGATCAGATATGTTGGAAGAAATGGAACAGGAAATACAGGTGATCAGGCAGAACGTGAAAGCATTGTAGGATAGGTAGAAGAGTTATGCAGATAGGAATAGGTTGTTCAAGGAGTTTCAGGTTGGGTATTAGGTGTAGTTGCGTATTAAGCCCAAGAAGAGCTCCTTGCGGATTGGATTGTGTGCCAAGATGGCACCAAGGTTTTGTGGACCCTTCAAGATAATTGAGAGGATCAGACTGATGGATTATTGACTTGCACTTCCTTCCATAGTGAAAGTCCATGATGTTTTTCATATATCTTTGATTAAGAAATATGTTAAGATGTTGATCATGCTATTTACTAGTTTGTATTGTAGGTGGAGCAAGAAGGATAGTTCCAACCGGAACCACAGTGCATTTTGTAGAAAAAGACGCTCATGATATGAAATCGAGAAATAGAGCAAGTTAAAGTGCAATGGAAGCACTTCGGGCCTGATGAAGCTACATGGGAGATGGCGGATTAGATGCGGGCCATGTATCCTTACTTATTTTCTAGTTGAGACAAAGCAATTTTGGTGTGATGTTGGCTTTTGTTTAGCATATGTTTTGGCGATGTTTTGGTTTATGTTTGATGTGATGGTTGGATGTATGTACATATGTATATGGATGTAAATACCACCATGAGCTATGTGATAAAGCTCCAATAAGCGATATGGTGTCATGTCATTATAGTTGTCCTGTTGTTATGATGTCATCTTGGTTTGCTTTTTAGCAGGGTGATCATTGTAAATACTGCATCGAGCTATGTTATAAAGCTCCATGGGCAGTATGTTTTCTTTTCAATGGTGTTGTTGAGGTACATGTGTGATTGAACACCGAGGACAGTGTCCCCCAATGGGGAGAGTTCTATAACATCCCTGGTGAAAATTCCATGTAATAAAGTTAAAATAATAACCACGGTTGATGGGACATGTATTCCAAGTTGAATGTTGGGAAAAACATCCTAGGGCGGGTGTTCACATGGTTTATTATGGCTAAGGAAATTGACAAAATCTATGGCTAAGGCATTAAAGAGGCAAAAAGTATTTTTGGCACATTTATTTACGAAAATAATGGAAATTTGGAGAAAAGGGAGGTAAAAGGTCAGAAGTTGCATGTGAGGAGGAAATTGAAGGAAAATAATGGAAAATGAAGAAAATATAGGCCTATTCTATAAAAAGGCTTATGAGGATAAGTTGCTACCTTTTGTCAGTGCATTTTTGGAGCTCTCTCATTATTCTCTCTCTCTCTCTCTCATACTCTTGGATACTCAGAGTTTTCTTGGAGCGCTCTTAGAGAGTGTGGATACTTGGTGATTTGGAGCAAGAAGGCAAAGGAAGAGCAGGAAAGCGCAGGTGGACATCGGGATCAACAACTATAGTGGGATTTGGTTACAGGTACCGAGTTGCATGTATGTTTTCCTCACTAATTTTGGCATGCATGGGTATGTATGTAGATTTGCATAACCTTTCCATTTCCTGAATAACCATGGTATTGTGGGTTTATTTCCATTGATTGTTTTCTGGTTGTTTCTCATGATTCCTTTAGTTGTGGGTTGAGTTATTAGTTCTTGGAAGCCTTGGTTGGACAAACGCTTTGGAAGCCCGATGAACAACTATGGGTTGAGTTACTAGTCCTGGAAGCCCTGGTTGGACAAATGCTCTAGAAGCCCTATAACAGTTGGGGTTGAATTACTAGTCTTGTAAGCCCTGGTTCGAACAAACATTCTGGAGCCTCGAAACAACTTGGATAGAGATCAATCCGTGATGGTCAATGATGTCCAACCTTGAGGTGGAATCACTAGTTTTGGGTTTAAGATGGTTTGGTCTATGGAGGCCTGGTTTGGTGTTGATTGATGTGTTTGATAAATTCCCACATTCATGCTTGGAATATGGCACACGGGCGATTGGCTGAAGTGAGACTTGGCTAAGCTAATCTATGGTCGGGTGGAACGTGGAAGGCCCATCTCCGGTGGGTTTTTAGATCTAGAAATGAAGAGCTCATTCACTTGGTATTTGATATGCTAATGTACTGGTTATTATGTGGATTTCATTGATGTTATATCCATGGTATTTTTGTTGTTGTTTTGTTGGTTATATGCATGTATTTTATCAGTGATGATGTATGGCTCTATCTATGTTTATGCCTGGAAGTGAAAACCCAATGTATCTATGGTCAAATAGACTGTATTATAACTTATGATGTAGGGGAGAAACGCTTCTTAGCTATTCTCAGATTTTTAGGAGACCCCCATGTTTAATTTTTTTGTTTACACCTGTAGATGTAATGTTTGTGACATGTTTGGAGAAATGCATGTCATGGATGGATGGGGTTGGATGAGTTCCCAATGATGTGATTTCTTCAATTTATCTGTTTTAATGTTATTTATCCTCTCCTGAAGTTACATGAAGTTTTGGGCAATGACCTGGGCTCAGGGGCTAAAAATGTGGCACAAATCCCAAAGCCGTAGGCCCATAATTGAGTTTTGGGGCCATAACCACTACCATAACAAGGCAAGCCCATAGATAAGGGTGTATAACCGCTCCCTTTCCCTCACATGCCCTTGGTTAAGCCTCAAAGTGGTTAAAAAATAGTCCCCCCTTAGGGAACAGGGCCCTAGAAGGTTGGGTTACCTCCCGAGGATGTCAATCATGGAGTTTAAGGTATGTTTGTCATGGTTACGTTGGTTCCACTTCCTCATAGTCATCTAGGAGGTTGAATCTCATATTAGTAGCCTCTCGTCACATGTTTACCCAAGTTGACCGATTACTTGGGTAGATGTGGGAAGAGGGTGTTCATTGTAGGATTACCAATATGTAAACCAAAACAAAAATGAAATTAGCAACTACTCTTAGAGGATCCTATGATTTTATATTTAGGTACTAAGACATTTACAACCTTCTCAATATTCTTCGGTTAACAATGTTAAGACCTATGGCTATAAATGACACACACATGGTGTTGGAATGTTGTTAACACACTTGCTTCACACATTGGGAATCAAAGACATTGATAAATAAAGGAAAAGGCATATTTAAATGATAGTTCACGATGATCATGAATGGGGTAAAGAAGAAGAAAAATACACAACTAATCTAGGAAATGAAATGATACATCTACCTATATGAAAATAAACTAGTAAGGCAGTGTATACTAGAGAGAAGGGACATTTCCGCCCTTGTCTTACACCCCCAAGGAAGGCTATAGAACTCTATTCATAATATACAACAAATAAAGTTTATTTCATCGTTAAAAAATTACGAAGCATAGACTTTACACCTTAAACAAATCACACCAACGCTCTACATAGATTTTTATATATGTAACTCGCCTCCTTACTACATTTCTCTCTTAAGATGGATGGATTTCCCCCCTTTTTGAACTCTTGATCTAGTATTTCCCCTAATATTTATACATAACTTACATTCCGTATAGGAAAAGAGGTTACAACAAGATGAAATCAATCCATCAATATGTGGATCTCACAACAAACACATATATGATTTGTCTTTATTATGACAAAGATGGTTTGTGCATTGTTTGAAAGAATTAATTTAGTTGTCTATGGTTGGTGAGTATCATGGAGAGATCTAGGGCATTCCAATCCAAATAATATGCTCAAACATATTTGTGTACAAGTGTTGTCTAGAAGTTTGACCAAAGATTCACAAATCATTTGATGAGGTTAGATATGAATTAATAGCAAATAAACCATATTGATATCCATATTAACAAAATCCATATGCCCGATTTTACTCTTATTAAGTGCAACCAAACCAAACCAATCAATAAATAATTAAAAAATAATTGCTACAATTTTTTTCTAAAAATTATCATAAAAATCCCCCTTCGAAATTTTCCATACATTTTTTTTAAATCTACCCTCTCCATACCTAAATTATCATATTCGAGACAAAAACCCATGTCTTGAAATTTCCATTGTTATTATATCTAAAAATGCCATGCAAATATAGTCCTTGAAAACAAGGTGCGAATTTACTATCGGATTTCTGAAAAAGGTCACGAAGATGGTTGACACTTTGCAAGTAGTTAGGTAATCACGAGACCTATTCTAAGTAATCACGAGAACATGGGGAATTAATGAAAATTAATAATAGCGCCTAACAAAAGGAGCGCATGGAAATCTTTATAGAAAGTTTCTATAATGAATATGTTTCAAAAGATTTTATAACGTGATCAAGATTTTTTTTATTTTTATTTTTAAGGGCATCTTACTTCATTGGTTGATTATAAAGCTAATAACAAAGTTGTTCTTCAAAAGTTTTAAATTAAATATTCAATGATGTAATAGTTATAAAGATTTTATAACGTGATCAAGAAGTTTTAAATTAAATATTCAATGATGTAATAGTTATAAAGATTTTATAACGTGATCAAGATTTTATTTTATATTAGGCATTTTACTTTATTGCTTGATTGTAAAGCTAATAACGAAGTTGTTTCTCAAAAGTTTTAAATTAAATATTTAATGATGTAATAGTTATCTTAATTTTTATTAAGACAATTTATTATTTTTAAAGTTGAAAATGGAAAGGTGAAAGATTAAATTTTAAAGTAAGAATATTTTTCAATAGGTTAAAATATGTTAAAATTTTGGGTTGTTACAATTTTTATGTATATCATATTTACTTTTATTGTTATTTAAATTTATGTAATTTTATGTAAATAATTGTATAAATTATGGTGGGTAGTAATTCCTAGTAAATATGTTTAATTATCAAAATATAAAGAATTCATTACATTTTTATTTTTTTACCTCTATTTAAATTTATGCAAAGAATAACATAAATTATGGAGGAACAATTTAACAAAGTCAAACATTATGTAGATGGATTATAACCTAATTCGTGTTGATCTTTGGGTAGCTGTCGCACTAAAATTTAATTTGCAAAGAGACATGCCTCTTTGGGCACCCTAATATCACTATAAAAAGACACTTGAGCTTCTCATTTACTCACTCACTCATCACTCACATTTCTCTCTCCCCCCCTCTCGCTCACGTGGGAAGTAATTGGAGGAAGAGGGTGAAGTTTCTAAGTAGTCGAATATAGTCAATGTTTGACCAATTAAATTTTCTGAGTGTAATTACTTAATGATGTTATGAAGTGTGTTAAAGTAATATCAAATATCATTGGAAGTAATTATTATTTTTAAAAAATTGTGTTGGTCTAATTAGCACTAGAAAATCAACATGGTATATGGTGAAGAAAGCTAATTGAGATCATCCCTTGAAGACACCCATTCTGCAATTTGATCTATGACCAAATCCTTGACGAGATGACTCCCTTTATCGAGCCTAAAGATAGCTTGGAAAGTGCAAAAAATTTTAGGGCTTGGGGGACCAGAATGGATGACATTGTTGAAGAGAATAATGTCATGGAATATGTGGAAGACAAGATTACTAAACCTTAGGATGATGAGGGAAAGGCCAAGCACAAGAAGATGGAAACTAAGGCCAAGAGGATTTTGATCGAATCCATCAAAGACCATTTGATTCCATTTGTTGTTGGGTTGAAGGCTTTAAACCAAATATATGATGCCCTAGTAGGGTTGTATACAGTCAACAACATTGGTCAGAAGATGATCTTTAAGAATCAACTTCATGATATTCAGATGTCTAGATTAGATATTGTGGCTTCCTACTTCATGAGGATCTCTTAGTTGAGAGATCAACTCAAGGCCATTGGAAAAAATATTGATGAATCATAACTTGTGACTGTGACCCTTAATGGGTTTATGCATTCATGGGATTCAATTGTATGAAGCATTTGTGGTATAATTTTTTTTCCAAAGTTTGATAAGTTATGGGCTTCCTATACCTAAGAGGAGTCTAAGCTATTATTAAAGGGAAAGATTTAGAGACCTTAAAATGGTGATTTTGTAACAACCCCGGGTTGATTTTCCATGAAAATGGAAGGACATTATAAAGGAAAAAAATAAAACCAAGGTCATGGGACACATATTCCAAGCTGAATGGAGGGAAAACATTAAAGTGGGTATCACTTGTGGTTAATTAATAACTATGGAAATTGACATTGGCATTGGTAAAGACAAAACACATTAATTGACAAACAATTTAAGGAATAAAGGAAAATAGGAGAAAGGGAAGACAAAGAGACAAAAATATGGATGCAAGGGAAATTAGAGAGAAAATAAAGGAAAATGGAAAAAAAAGGGAGCTGAAAGGAAGAGACACGAGACATCCATGATAAAAAGGCATCTGAGAAACAATTGAAAACTTTTGGGATTAGTTTCAGAAATTGAACTTCAAGAGGAGAGAGAGAGCACATGGACACAAGCAATCAAATAGACAATCAAAGGAAAGCAATGTAGCGCAAGAAAAATATTGGAGGAGCATCTACAACAGAAATATTTTTGTTGGTAACAGGTTGCATATGTGATTTTCTTGTTGGGATTTGAATGCATGGTGCATGCAATTAGTTTAGATGTTATGTTTATGTCATTAGCATGGGATTTGTTTGGATTAGAAATGGTTTCAACCTTGCCCTTCCATTTCCTGGATAGCCATTGTCTGATGAGATTCATTCTTGGTTGAGCTTTGGGTTGCTTGAATATTTTGGATCTGGGAGATGTGGTCTCTAGAAAATTTGAAGGGTTAGGGGTGGAGATGGTTTCTCTGGGAAGCCCTTGACATGTGGGTGGAGACAGGGAAATTCCTCTAGGTATGGTGAGGAAATTTCGAGGTACCCAATCTTGTGTTGGTTTTGTGATTTCTAGACAGGTTTAGGTGAAATAACTATGGTTGAGGGTTGAGGTGGTTTACCCTCTAGATGCCCTGGTTGGTTTTGTTTTGGCTTATCCCATGAGATCCCACATTCATGCTTGGAATATGTCACAGGGGTGATTGACCAAAATAAAGGTTTGGTTCAACCCAATCTATGGTTGGGTGGTACGTGGAAGTCCCTAACTTGGTTAACATTTGCATATGTTATTATGTATTGATTCTTATTGAGAATAATACAAGTTTTGATTTTATGTATGATTTCATGACTAGTTTACCATGGTTTTATTATGGTTAAGTGTTGGTTATATGCATGGCATATTTCCTATTTTATGATGTGCTATTGTTATGAACCCATTCCATGGTTTAATGAGTTATTGGCTATGTGATATGAATGCATATGCTAATGTATGTTATTGCAAATAGTAATAGAGGGCAACAAGCCTGCTAGGTGATTCTATGGTTAGCTATGCATATATGACCTACATGTACCTTGACCACAAAGTGTTTGTCTAAATGATTCTCATGTATTTGATAAGTTTGAGTAGGAAATGAGTCAAGACCAGTGAATGAAGCTTTCTGTAGGTGATTAGGGAAATTTTAGAGAGTTCTGGGCTATTCTAGGTAGATGGCTTGGATCTAGCCCTAAAAATATGGAATAGGGTTTATATTTGCACCCTTTGAACTGGGAAATTTCGACTACAATCATACAGCGGAAGTTTTGTGCATGTGGCTTGAGCTTTCCAACCGCATGCACAACTTGGCATGCATGCTGCTGAGAGGTAGAGTTTGGTAAAAGAAAGTTCCAACCCAAGGTTTGATCACCATGGTTTTTGTTTGAAACCTAGGTGATCTGGTGTCCCTGAGAGGTTTCAGTAAGTTTTCGGTTAGTAGACCCCACTTCCATAACTGGAACTTGGTTGTCGGTTCATGTCATAGTAACTCTCAACTCATGTTTACCTTGGAGAGTTTGTGAAAGCAGGTAAATGTGGGGTGGGGTGTTATAGGGTGGTATTAAAGCAATTCCATTCCTTGTAAACCTTTTTATGGTACTGATGCTATACAATGGTATGAGAGTGAGGTTTACAGTACTGGACCTTGGGGTAAATGCAAATGGTTATGGTTATCATGAATGTGGTAAATGTTATAGTTTTGTATTATTACCATGTATGAATCATGATGTTGATATGTTGTTGCTATTACTATATATCGTGCTAATTTGGACTGACTTATGGAGATGTAAAGTCCTCCCCTGAGATACACTCAGGTATGATTTTGATTATGTCTTCTATTTGGTTTATCTAACATGGTATGTTTTCAAGAAATAGAAGGCCAAAAGATGAAGATCAAAATGGTGGATTATAGTTCACATGAACCCCCGTACAAGCCTAAAGTGAAATCAATGGAATGGGAAAATTTAGTTGAGTAACAAGGAGAGGAATATTCTCCTGATATATCAGATAGCTTTAGGAGTATGAGGGCAGAGATTAGAATTTGTAAAGAAGATAATAACAGATTAATTAAGGCACATGAAAGACTTGTAGAGGCTCAGGAAAATCAAGCTAAAGTCAATGCAGTGATTCTTCAAAGCCTTTCATACTTATAGAAGTAAGGAAAATTGGGGATCAACCATGGAGATAGGTAGGGGGAAAGGACTAATGGGGCAGACGAAATCGGGTCTTTGAGAAGGTACATGATGGAAACTTATGATACAATGAAGAGTGGTAGACTCTTGGATACACCTGACAAGAGGACTAGTGGTGAGCCTTGGTATTGCACCAAGAGTGCTGCAACTCCCAAGGGCTGCCCTACTTTACTTTATCAACCCGGGGTTCGTAAAAACTTGGAGGTGACAGTGCTATATACACAACAGATGCATTCTTCTCATGGCATCCTATTCTGCTTTACGAAAGGGTGCTATTTATTAAACTGTGATAAGGTCTGGAAAGTAAATTTTTGGAAGGAAATGAGAGAAAGAAAACTAAACTAAATTGTTGGAAAGGAATGAAACTAATTTAATTTGTAGAAAAGGAAATGACTAAAAAGAAACTAAACTATATTGCTGAAAAGAAATGACAGGAATGGAACTAATTTAATTTGTAGGAAAGAAATGACAGAAAGGAAACTATTTCTAAACCACACTTAACTTGGCCAAACGACTAAATGCACTCTATTTATCCTATGGTCTATCTACCATGCTTCTACCCATGCAAATAAGCTATCCATGACTTAATCCTAATAGAAAAAGTGTTGATTTTGCAGCTTGGAGGAAAGAAAAGGGCTAAAGAGGTTAATGGAGGGCTTAACACATGAAACAAGGCTTAGAAGTGGAAATCGGAGGTTCAAACCTTATAATATGGTGCAAAGATGCTTTGGAGAGGAATAATTTGAAATATGCGATGGAGGCAAAAGTTGCGATATGCGATATTGCAAAATTAAAGGGATAGAAGAAGTGTTGTTCGGGAGCGGGAGAAAAGTGAAAAATGCGATGTCGAATGCGATGCGAAATGCGATTGTGGTATTTCTCAATCGGGGTTTAGGGGCGGAAGGTAGTAAGTGAGGTGCGGGGTCGAAATGTGATAATGCGAAATGCGAGAATTGCGATAAAGGCTAGAATTGCGAAATGCGAAATGGGATGATTGCGAAATGAGAAAAGGCGATCAGTCAGATGATTTGGTGGTAGGATAGGTGGCAAAGCGCTTTAATAATATTGTAATCGGCAGAAAGGAGCGGTAAGTGTTAACGAAGGCCAACAGGAATTGTGAATTGGGATAAAGTGATGGGCTTTTAACGAAAAGGTGGAGTAAGGTTCTTTCAAAGGTTTTTGACATAGAAATGAGGAGCGAAGGAGAAAGGAGGGAAAAAGGAGTATCGCAATCGGGGTCTGGGAGCAAATTTTTTTAACAAGGACCAAATGGGAAATTCGATTTCGAAAAGGAGCGATGGTAAGTCCAAAGGGAAAAAATGTGATTTCTAATGTTTTTGATAAAAGAGCAGCAAAGGGAAGTAGAAAGGGATATCGCATTCGGGCTTGGAATGAGAGAGCGTTAACAAATATCACAAGCGATTTACGATTTGCGATGGAGCAAGGTACAACGAGCGGGAGTTTCGAGGAGAAAGGGCGAAGGTCTAATTCTAATTCTTTTCGAGCGTTTTGGGAATGAAAAGGGGCGATGGATGCAAATAAGAGAAAAAAGAGGGAAATGGAGGCAGAACAATAGTGCTCGGGCATGAAAACAGAGCTGGGAAATGAAGCGGGATTGCTTGATGATATTCCCGGGGATTTTGATGCTTATTCCTACAAACAAAGCTGCAGATTCATGTACAAAAAATAGAGGAAAAACGTGACAAAACAGTGAACAGAAAGCAGTTTTTGGTCCTCTGGGAAGGTTCACCCTCCTTGAGCTCTATTGACAGAGATGAGAAGGGGGTCTTGATCCACAAATTTTCTTGGTTTTTCTCCTCTATTTTATCACTCACAAGCAAATGAAAAACTACAACATGAAACTGAAAGAAAAAACTAAGTAGCGATGAAACTATGAGAAGAAGAACTAATTGAATGATAGAAAGAAAAATATCTTAATGGAAGAAAGGAAAAGATAGTAACAACAGAGAAGCTGAGGCACATGGATTGGGCCCTAACCCACGAGCCTAGCTCTTTGAAACTTAAATAAGTCTAATGAAATCAGTCTACTCATTTCATAAAAGAATAACCTCATACATCTCTGAAAGTTTTATCACTGAGTAAAATAATAAAAAGCTCAATAGCTTGCAACAAAGTTCCAACTAGAATCGACTAAATCTTCCTAGCTCTAGCTCTGCTCTATTTATTCTACAAGGAAGCTACCAAAAACTCCCTTGAAAATGGTGACCGAGCCCACTTGACTCCAAGTAAACATAGACTGAGTGCACTCCTCTTGGAGTTGCTTGGCTTCCTCTAGAACTCGAATTGCTGGAGAGAATGATTGAGTCAACTTGAATCCAAGTAAACATAGATTGAGTGCACTCCTCTTGGAGTTGCTTGGCTGCCTCTGGAACTCGAATTGCTAGAGAGAATATTTGGGGTGTTTGAGTCCACTTGACTCCAAGTCTTTATGATAAAATCCTTATAAAAATGCTTAATAGTTCATGATTTTCTGCACTGAACCTCATATTAGGCACTCAGAGTATGTTAGCCTTAATCACCACCTATACCAGCATCATAAAACCAAATAATAATAAAAATGCAAGAAAAAGAGATCTAAGAAGGCAAAAAGGTGACCATTAATCCCTCCAAATATGTCTAATGATGGAGCTCATCAAGTGGTATGCATGGGTTTCATTCTAGCTCTTCTTCTAGGATACATCATCGCCATCACCCCTAGCATCATAGGAGGAGTGATTTTTTTCCAAAGGAATTCAAGAAATCAAAGCCTCCTATTTTTTACGGGGAAATGAAGAAATCAAAAGATGTAGAAGCATGGCTACTTGGGATGTGGAAATTGTTTAGATTGCATGACTACTCAGAGAACGTGAAAGCCAAGATAGCTACCTTGAGTCTCAAAGGAAAAGTAGACATCTGGTGGGAAGATATTAATAATGTCAAAGGCATGAAAGAAGAGAAGTTGATTTGGGATGAGTTTAAAAGACTCTTCAGGAAGAAGTAGATGTCTAAGAGATATTATGATAGAAAGGCTAAGGAGTTTTATGAGCTTAGGATGGGTTCCATGACAGATGAAGAGTACACGACCAAATTTCTAAAATTTTTGAGGTACGTGCCCTATCTCAAGGATGAGAAAGAAAATATCCAAAGGTTCATCAGTGGTTTTCCATTGTCATTTAAAGATCAGACTGAGCTTGATGAGCCTCTGGCATTGGAGGAAGTTGAAGCATTGTTATGAGTGGTCAAAACACAAGCTTGAGTTCAACCGTGACTTGAAAGGTAATGAGAAGACTAAAAGAAAATGGCCCAAGAAGTGAGGAAGATCTTAGGATGCAGGATATAAATAAAATGCAACCCCTTGTAAGAAATTTAATGCAACTAAGAAAGGACATGGGTCTCAACCTGAAGAATATCAGAATAAAGACAGTGGCAGGGAACCGTTGAAGTGTTGGATTTATGGTAAAGACCATCGTAAGAAGGATTGTTTGTTGTACCAGGGTGGTAGGACACATATCTACAGTGATTGGGAGGCACAAACAGTTGGGGATGTTGGTCATTCCCTAGATCTATGCAGCACTTAATAATAGGCAGGAATACCATCATGCATCTATTATTGAGATAGAAGGTAAGCTTTATGATCAAGTTGTTTCCATTCTGATTGATCTTGGATCTAATTATAGTTATATTAGTCATAACTTGGTGGATTAGTGTCATTTGAATAAAGAAGTGCATGCAGAATCTTGGCTGGTGCAATTGATTATAGGGACCAAGAGAAGAGTTCATCATTGGGTGAAATCTTATGCATTTGAGCTTAATGGTATGCTTATGACAACACATTTAAATGTGCTTCCTTTGGGTTCATATAATAGGTGTTTGGGCATGGATTGGTTTTTTATTCATAGGACCAAGACAGATTGTCATGACAAGGCCATTGAGTTCCTCGATGACGATGGAGAGGAGAGTCTTGCATATTAACTTGGTACCAGGAGCAACACCAACATCTAAGGCAATGTACAAGATGAGCACTTTGGAGTTAGTGGAATTGAAGTTGTAGCTTAAAGAGATGCTTTATAAGGGATACATAAGGCCAAGTGTGTCACCTTGGGGCACGCCAGTTTTGTTTGTAAAGAAGAAGGATTCTACTCTGAGATTGTGCATTGATTACATGAGTACTCTATCGTTATTTGTTGGTTGATTACTATATATCATGCTAATTTGGACTAAATTGTGGAGATGTAACCCTGAGATACATTGAGGTATGATTTTCATTATGTCTTCTATTTGGTTTATCTAACATGTCATGTTTGCAATAAATAGAAGGCCAAAAGATGAAGAGAAAAATGGTGGATTATAGTTCACATGAATCCCCGTATAAGCCTAAAGTGAAATCAATGAAATGGGAAAATTGAGCAACAAGGAGAGGAATATTCTCTTGATATAGAAGATACATTTAGGAGTCTGAGGGCAGATATTAGAAGTTGTAAATAAGATAATAACAGGTTGATTAAGGCACATGAAATAATTATAGAGGCTCAGGAAAATCAAGCTAAAGTCAATGCAATGATTCTTTAAAGCCTTTCATACTTACACAAGGACAATTGGGGATCAACCATGGAGATAGGCAAGAGGAAAGGACTAATGGGGTGGATGAGATCAGGTCTCAGAGAAGGTACATGATGGAAACTTATGATACAGTGAAGAGTGGTAGACTCTTGGATACACCTGACAAGAGGACTGGTATGCATGGGTTTCATTCTAGCTCTTCTTTTAGGAGACATCATCGCCATCACCGCTAGAATCATAGGAGGAGCGGGTATTTTCCAAAGGAATTCAACAAATCCAGGCCTCCTATTTTTGACGGGGAAATGAAGAAATCAGAAGATGTAGAAACATGTCTGCTTAGGATGCAAAAATTATTTAGATTGCATGACTACTCAAAGAACATGAAAGCCAAGATAACTACCTTGAGTCTGAAAGGAAAAGTAGACATCTGGTGGGAAGATATTAATAATGTCAAAGGCATCAAAGAAGAGAAGTTGATTTGGGATGAGTTTGAAATAACATGTCTGAGAGATATTATGACGGAAAGGGTAAGGAGATTTATGAGCTTAGGATGGGTTCTATGACAGATGAAGGGTACGCGACCAAATTTATAAAATTGTAGAGGTATGTGTCCTATCTCAAGGATGAGAAAGAAAAGATCCAAAGTTTCATCAATGGTTTTCCATTTTCATTTAAAGATCAGATTCAGTTTGATGAGCCTCTCGCATTGGAGGAAGTTGAAGCATTGTTATGAGCAGTCAAAACACAAGCTTGAGTTCAAGCGTGACTTGAAAGGTAATGAGAAGACTAAAATAAAATGGCCCAAGAAGCGAGGAAGATCTCAGGATGCAAGTTAGAAATAAAATGAAAGCCCTTGAAGAAATTTAATGCAACTGAGAAAGGACATGGGTCTCAGCTTGAAGAGTATCAAAATAAAGGCAGTGGTAGGGAACCAATGAAGTGTTGGATTTGTGTACAGACCATCGTAAGAAGGATTGTCTTTTGTACCAGGGTGGCAGGACACAAATCTACAATGCTCGAGAGGGACAAATAGTTAGGATGTTGGTAATTCCCTAGATCTATGCAACACTTGATAATGGGCAGGAATGCCATCATGCATCTGTTATTGAGATGGAATGTAAGATTTATGATCAAGTTGTTTCCATTTTGATTGATATTGGATCTAATTATAGTTATCTTAGTCCTAACTTGGTGGATTAGTGTCATTTGAATAAATAAGTGCATGCATAATCTTGGTTGGTGCAATTGACTAAAAGGACCAAGAGAATAGTTCATCATTGGGTGAAATCTTGTGCATTTGTGCTTAATGGTATGTTGACGACAACACATCTAAATGTGCTTCCTTTGGGTTCTTATAACAGGATTTTGGGCATGGATTAATTGTTTATTCATAGGACCAAGGTATATTTTCATGACAAGGCCATTGAGTTCCTGGATGATGATGGAGAGAAGAGAGTCTTGCATATTAAGTTGGTACCAGGAGAAACACCAACATCTAAGGCACTGTACAATATGAGCACTCTGGAGTTAGGGGAATTGAAGTTGTAGCTTAAATAGATGCTTGATAAGGATACATAAGGCCAAGTGTGTTGCCTTGGGGCACGCCAATGTTTTTTGTAAAGGAGAAGGATGCTACTATGAGATTGTGCCATTATATCCTTCTTTATTTGTTGGTTGTGCATATGTGTCTTCTAGCATGTCCTCCTTATCCATCTCCTTCTTTATCATATTTCCATAACATGATAGAGTATTGGCATCTACAATCCACTCATGACAAGATGAAATCAATCTGATAAGCCCCTAGTTTAATATGGTGCATATTGAACCACTAATTGAGCCAGAACCGAGTGACAGGTTGGGAAAGAGGTTCAGTAATTGCGCAATTGCACAACTTAGGCAGTTAGGAGTGAAGCTTGAGCCTTGAGACTGCGCAATGCACAGTTTAGGATGGACTGAGGAAGAAAAATATGCAATTTGGGAGCTTAGTGTAACAGGTTGAGAGGTTTTGCACTGTTTCAGCCAAATGCACAGTTTTGTAAGGCAAAGAAGACTTGGTGATTACATAGTTGTGCAAATTATGAGCTCAAGGGATGGGCTTCAGGTCTGAGACTACACAACACGAAGTACAGGCTTGGTTGGAGGGCATGATTGTGCAGTCTCGGAGGCGAAGGCTTAGGATTTAGCACTGAAATTGTGAAATGCACAATACTAGAAGGAAAAGAGGCTAGGTGATTGCGCAACTGTGCAGTTAAGGATCTAAATACTGAGGCTTGAGGATTGAGATTGTGCAATGTGCTGTAATGGCTTGGTTGGGGAGAAATATTGTGCAGTTTTGGGACTTAGGGACTAGGATTGAGCACTAAGGTTGCGAAATGCGTAGTTTTGGGAGGCAAAGGCTGCGCATTACGCAGTTCCAAGAGGCAAGGTTGTTGCTTGAGGGATGAGACTGCATAATGTACAGTTTAGGAGGGATGGATGAGGCTAGGTTGTCCGGTTGGGAAGTTTTCCAAATTTGAATAAGTGTGGAATCCATGCAACTGATGTGAAGATTGACAAGACTTGATTGTGATCACACACTTGAAAGACTTTGATGACACACCAACATAGATCATCCAGAACACGTTAACAACATATTTCTATTAATGCGACAACTTTGCGACGACTTTACGACAAGTGTGACACTAAAGGTACACTTTGTGAAAACTATGACGACACTTGTGCGACAATGCTTAAAACATTGGGAATGAGTGCGACTGATGTTTACATGGTTTGACCAAGTAATTCACACAAAGATAACCCCTTGAAATCACCATAACAAGCATACATACATTGTGCAATAACTAACATGCGAAAATACGATAATTGCTAAAGTGTGAATGACTCTTGCGATATGTGAACGATAGTGAGAGTAACACATGCCATAGCAAATATAACATGAAAATGACACTAATTAGAGTTAAAGCAAGAGAAAGGGGCAACCAAAAACATGAAAATGACACTCGCGAAAAAAAAGGGTGCGCATAAGCGACAATTTGAAAAACTCACCGAAATTGAAATACAAACGCAGCTAGAATGTGAGAAACTATAGTACTTGTTAGTGCACATTGATTTTCGACATGGATTTGAAATTGCATAGGCAAAATCTTGATGGAACATGATATGCTTGTCCAATATTGTGTAAAAGAATGCGCTCATGCACTTGTTATGGACTGAGCATGTGTGAGAAAATGACTTCGACACTTACAATCCAAAAAAGGGAGCTCAAAAGCATCAATTGACCAAGAAGTGACTATGGAATGATTGATCGCAAGATCTATAGTAGGCTCCAAAATTCGAGTGTTTGCAAAATTTTGGAGGGTGTTTTTCGCAGTGACAACACTTGGCGACACATTGATATAACTCCAGTTTCTCTGCCTTGGTCAACCTTTTCATGTAGAATCTAGTTCTTTAGGAAGTATCTATTCATTTTTCATATTACAATGGCTTCCCCACTTACGCCATGCATAAACATAGTCCCCTTCATTCATTTACTCGGTTAAACACAAACATAAGACCAACAATCATACAATGTTTCGAATCGGGATAGGGTAATGAAGTTTGTGAGATTTATATTTTCAGAGTATATTTTTTCATCTCTAGTGTTGCTCCACTTCCAATAGGCCTGGACAATACCCCAACAGAGTCACTTCAGGAACACAAACATTTCTCTTCTGCCAGCGAGCCTGGATAATACCCCAATAAAGTTTCTTGCTTCACCTCTCTGTGCATGAAGCCTTTCTCTTCTTTCACATTTATTTATTTATTTATATAGGATTGTGCATCAACACTTATTTATTTCATGAGCGGAAGAGGGATCCCAAATTATTGAGAGCAGGAGAGGTTGTCCATTCAAAGAAGCAAATATAATACCTATGATATTGGTTTGATTATTTAGATTTTCCCCTTGTCCTTATCTACTTGATTGGATCAGCCCGAAAACACCGAAACATAAAGACTCAAGTGTAGGCATGAGGTTTGTAGAATAGACACAGAGATCATGGTTGAACACAAGGATTTCTTAATGCAAAGATCGTATTTTCTGTCGGAACATCATCGAAAAAAAGATGTAACCAAGAAAAGGAAGAATTATAGAGAGCTAGCCAAATGCTGCGGTGTCACAAAGTCATTTTTCTGTTTTTCCACATTCCATTTTGGGTCAACATATCATCTTCATGCAAGGTATGGCAAAAAGAAAGGAAATACAACACACAATGAAGAAAACAAAACAGAAGGCAAGACAGAAAGTGGCTAAACCAAACATGACGTGAAGCCAAAACCAAAAAACACAAACAAACCGTAGGATGAATGTACATGTAAACTAAAATTCCACTAGACCTACTACTAACCTAACCAACTAGAAGGCTAGGGTCACATATAATGGAATTTCCAATGTATGCACCATAATTGTTCCTGACATGCAATGACAGAGATGTGATCGATTAAAACAAATATAAAACTATGTGCAATAGAAAAGATAAGAACTTGAATAGCTTGCACAAAAAAATTAAGGTATTTCTTGTTAGAAGAAGGATAGGCCATAACCACCACTTCTAAAAAGTTATTATTCTTACCTTTTTGATGAAAACCATTATTCAACAAACCTTGAATGCTTCCCGTGAATGTTGTTGGAAATACTGAGAGGGGGGGGGGGGGGGGGTTGACTCAGTTTTCCTTTCAATTAGAGCATTAGTTAATCTTCAATTATTATCAGTGTTTGTAAAATGATAGCAAAAAACAAGAGGAACACAAATGCACACAATTTTTAAGGTGGAAACCCACTCCGAGACAAAAACCACCTAATGATTTTCTAATAATTCTTTAATATTCAACTCCAATTGAAAATAAAGCTCCAACTTCCTAGAATATAGAAAAGGATTATTCTCCAGCTCCCACTGGATGGACGGTCCAATGCCCGAGAGCCTTTAGTAGTCAACTGAATGGATGCCCCAACACCCAATGAGCTACAACTCACCCTAGCAACATCCTACCACCCTATAGAAGAATAAAATAAGAATGGACTCCCGTACCAGGGAAAATGGTCCACTTTACAATGATATAGAATGATGTAGAAGAAGAATATATACTAGAACATAACCCCAACTTTGACACAACTGCCTAATGATGATCCTAGACCTCCCAACACTGCCTCTTCAACCCTTGGCAGATAGACACTAGTACAATTTGTACAATAATGTATTTACAATGACTAAGTACAATGATACCTTTAAAATGATTGTATACAGTGCTGCCCACTTGAAGACTTCATATGATAAAATTATTGCTACTGTTATGCACCTTGGTTGCTGCTCTTGTCATGTTACCCTCTGCTGCACCTTGCTTTGCTTTGCTGCCGTATAAAGTCTGGTCCTTTGCAACCCTTGATAACACATGATCTAGCTTTTTCTTGCCTTCTAGGAGCTCAATATTGAATCTGGTGTGTCTCTGTTATTTCAGATCCTCAATATCTGATTTTCAGTCCTGTATAATTCCTATGAGTCTTCTTTCCAATGCCATAGGTCTGACCCACTTTGGATTCTTCAAGAGAGAGTTATACCCAATCTCTCACAATTCCCTAATTATGGACTATTTCAGCAGAGCGAACTTGTACAACATGCCACGTGTCATTGTTTCTTCATTTAGCTCTAAAATTGATAGAGAAAAAAGTATAGACTCTGCACTATCTGCCAATTTTTACAGAATTCCAATCTGATACTCAGAGAGAGAGTTATGACGAATTTACCAAGGTCACTTCTTTGAGATGAATTTCATGAGCCTGCAAAAACCCTGACTTCCACAGATCATATCTCCAAAAATATTGCGCACCTTGATCTGAAATTTTTACAGCAGCTTCCTCAGGATTTCGGCTTTGCCTCATAAAAATTTCAGCTTCTGAACCTTCGTAGAAATTTTTTTTAGAGCGCAAATGCCACGATGATCTGTTTCAGATAGCGAAATCCCTTGCCTAAGGAGGAAATGAAGATCACAATTTATATAAATTCTTAGGTTGAGAGGGGCTTCAACAAGTGAATGTGGGAGGGATTTTAGGAGCTTAAAAAATATTAATTATGAATTTTCAATGACCCATGCCCCAACCCCATGGGGTTTTAGCCCACTAACTGGGGGTACAAACTTCAAACATGAATATCTCTCAAACCGTGAAGAATTACATGGCGTGCCATATATCAACGGAAACATCTCGACAAGTAGAAACCATAAAAAGCATTATTTACCTATAATATATTAATTTGGTAGGTCAAAAATCCCATGCAATATTGGGTTAGCCCCTGGTGTTGCTTGGGTTGACATCCATGACAACTGCTGATCAACAATCTCCCCCTTTAGCATTGATGGCAACACAAGTACTCCCCCTGCGATCATGACACCTCTTCCTACAACATTCTCTCCCCCTTTGACATCAATGGCAAAGGGTAACTCCCCTTGAAACACAACCATCCTGCGGACCTGTACACACTTCCACTCCCCCTGACACACAACCATCCTGTAGACCTGTAATCTACTTCCACTCCCCCTTTATATTCTGAAAAAGGAAAATCTAATGAGAACTTGGGATAATCCCAAGCTTCTGGCGAAGATATTCCAATGTTGGCGAATATTTAATATGTGATTCTTTTGGTGCTGCTTGGAATCTTGCTACTTGTCCAACTTCTTGCATAACATCTGGTCGAGAGGCTGTTACATATAGAAGACTACTAATCAGAGATCTGTACAACCTTTGATCCACATCCTTAGATGAGTCGTCTATGCTCAATTTGCAACCTGTTACCATTGGAGTAAGGAGGTGTTTGAAATCTTCCATTTTAAATTTCTTAAGCATTTCCTTGATGTACTTGGCTTGAAATATAAATATTCCTTTCTCTTGCTGAGATATTTGAAGCCCTAAGAAGTATGTCAGCTCACCAAGTAAAGGCATCTCGAAATCACTTTGCACCTTTGTAGCAAAATTCTTACTTAGTCGATCATCATTGCTACCAATTATTGTATCATCCTCTTTAGCTATTAGACATGCTTTAGTTTCTTCATCCAGAACATATATGTCGTTTGGAGCTCGACTTGCTATAGCCACAATTTCACCATACACACCTTTCCTGATTTCACATTTCGTGGAGTTGAATAGTATTGTGTGTCCTTGATCACACATTTTTCCAACACTGAGCAGATTGTGATTCATGTTTTCAACCAATAGAACATTCTTGGCTAGAGCATCTTTGCTTCCGAGAGTGACAGTACCTGATCCTATAACATTTGAAGATCCATCATTTCCAAAGGACACAGTTCCATCCTTCTTCTCTTTCAGAGATACAAATTTATTTCTATCTCTAGTCATATGCGTTGAGCAACCGCTATCAACATACCACACATCTTTGTTCTTTTGTTTTTTTGAAAGCGAGAGCACAATTATCATTCTTCTTCTTCTTCCATGTTCGTTGGTTCTGTGGCTTCGAAGATTCTTCTGGAGGATTTTAAAGTCTGCAGTCTTTGGCTATGCGTCCAAAGTTTCGACATTTGTAACATTCAATATTATTACTTAAATGTTCAAATCTATTGATGTTTCGCTGAGCCCTGGGAGGTTCATATTTGACAGATCTCCTGGAATTGTATTCGTTCCTAGGGTACGTGCGACATTCTACAACTTTATGACCAAATTTTCCACATGAATAATAGTAGCCATAAAAAATATGTTGGTACCTGGATGTAAATTTTCTTCAAAGAATTGTCTTCCAAGGCTGTTCTTGCGAATCTTGTCCAATGAAGTCTACATGCATGTCAGATCTCATAGGTTCATTGTATTTTTTTGTAGAAGGTCCTGCTTCTTCTTCTTTGTAACCGATGTCAGTTTTGTTGTTGTAAGATCGTCGATTGTTGATGAGTTCTTCCAATTCCCTTGAGCTGTTGGCATAGTTTTGGATAGTTTTTCCTTTCTTCACTTCCTCACACAACGAGACTACTTCGGCTTCTAATTCTTCCCTTTCTTGGTTGCTTTCTTCCAACTTTTTTTGAAGTGACTCTTTAATGCATTTGTGTTCTTAAACTTCAATTTTGAGACCTTGAACTTGTTCTTCAAGAGTATTGGAACGGATCTTCTCTGCCTTGAGATATTTTATAAGCTTGACTGCTTCCTCATAAAATTCTTCTATGGTCCATCCTTCTTCTTCGTTGTTTGATACCTCTTGTTTATTGTGCTTGGCCATAAACAATACTCTCTCATTGGATTCTTCTTCACTATCATTGTATTCATAGGATGATGAGCTATCTTATTTAGAGAGAAAGTTCCTTTTGGATCCTTGTTTGTTGAATTTCTTAAAGCCTTTCTTTCCTTTTGAGTTGCCATTACTACTGTTTGGAAATTTTGCTGCAAAATTCCCAACCTCATTACAGCTGAAACATATCAATGGAAGTTTACCTTTGAATTGTCCCTTACCAATTTTTAGTTTGCTCATGAAGTAAGCATATTCTTCATCTGAAAGACCTTCTTCACCATCTCCCTTTTCTTCACACTTGCAGGTGCATGTCTTTTCAATTGAAGGTTGTTTATCCTTATTGGTTTTCTTAGATTCAACGAATGCAGTTTCTAGATGCGAAGTACCCTCTTCTTCATCAAGTATCATTTCATATGCTATGAGAACTCCATGTAATTCCTCTTTGCTGAGTTTGTCCAGATTTGCACTGTATTCTAAGACCGATACCTTTGCGTTGAATCTCCTTGGTAACGTTATAAGAATCTACCGTATAATAGTCTTCTCGTCAACTAGCTCTCCCAATCCTTCCAGAGTATTGGTTATTTCATCAACGTATTGGAATTATGCAACAATATTGCAATCTTCTTTCATTCCGAGTTGCTCAAATTTTTCTCTATAGATTTCAAGCTTTGCTTCTTTAACATTTGAGTCACCTGCATATATATTCTCAAGCTTGTCCCATATATTTTTGGTAGTTTTACAACCCAACACCTTATGATAAGCAGATTCAATAAGTCCACTGATAATAATATTCTTTTCTTTTACATCATTTACCAAATTCTTCTTACCTTGTTCATCCGTAGTTGATGTAAATCCATTTTGAACAGTGTCCCATACTTTGTAACCTTGCGCCAAGAGATAGACCTCCATTCTTCCTTTCCAGAGTGCATAATTATTTTCATTGAATAGAGGTACACCATTCTTGGTATGCTCCATGGCCTCTTTCCAGCTGTTAAACTACTATTGAAGGAACCAAGCTCTGATACCAATTGTTGGAAATACTGAGAGGGGGGGGGGGGGTGAATCAGTGTTCCTTTCAATTATAGCATTAGTTAATATTCAATTATTATCAGTGTTTGTACAATGATAGAAGCAAACAAGAGGAACAAAAATGCACACAGTTTTTAAGGTGGAAACCCACTCCGGGACAAAAAACACCTAATGCTTTTCTAATAATTCTTTAATATTCAACTCCAATTGAAAATAAAGCTCCAACTTCCTAGAATCTAGAAAAGCATTCTTCTCTAGCTCCCACTGGATGGACGCTCCAACGCCTGAGAGTCTTAAGTAGTCAACTGAACGGATGCCTCAACACCTAATGACCTACAAATCACCCTAGCACCACCCTAGCACCCTATAGAAGAATAAAATAAGAATGGACGCCCGTACCAAGGAAAATGGTCCACTTTACAATGATATAGAATGATGCAGAAGAAGAATACATACTAGAACATAACCCCAACTTTGACACAACCACCTAATGATGATCCTAGACCTCACAACACTGCCTCTTCAACCCTTGGCAGATAGACACTAGTACAATTTGTACAATAATGTATTTACAATGACTAAGTACAATGATACCTTTACAATGATTGTATGCAGTGCTGCCCACTTGAAGACTTCATATGATGAAATTCTTGCTATTTTTATGCACCTTGGTTTCTGCTCTTGTCATGCTACCCTCTGATGCACCTTGCTTTGCTTTGCTGCCATAGAAAGTCTGGTCCTTTGCAACCCTTGACAACACATGATCTAGCTTTTTCTTTCCTTCTAGGAGCTCGATATTGAATTTGGTGTATCTCTGTTATTTCAGATCCTCAATATCTGATTTTAGGTCTTATAGAAGTCCTTTGAGTTGTCTTTCCAATGCCACAGGTCTGACCCAATTTGGATTCTTCAAGAGAGGGTTATACCCAATCTCTCACAATGCCCTAATTATGGACTATTTTAGTAGAGCGCACTTGTACGACGTGCCATGTGTCACTGTTTCTTCATTTGGATTTGAAATATATAGAGCTAAAATTACAGACTGTGCACTATCTTCCAATTTTTATGGAATTCTAATCCGATACTCAGAGAGAGAGTTATGACGAATTTACCAAGGTCACTTCTTTGAGATGAATTTCAAGAGCCTGCAAAAACCCTGACTTCCACAGATCATATCTCCAAAAATATTGCGCACCTTCATCTGAAATTTTTCGCCTCATAAAAATTTCAGCTTCTGACGCTTCGTAGAAAAAAATTTAGATCTAAAATTCCACGATGACCTGTTTCAGATAGCGAAATCCCTTGCCTAAGGAGGAAATGAAGATCACAGTTTATATAAATGCTTAGGTTGAGAGGGGCTTCAACAAGTGAACGTGGCAGGGATTTTAGGAGCTTAAAAAATATTAGTTATGAATTTTCAATGACCCATGCCCCAACCCCGTGGGGTTTTAGCCCACTAACTGGGGGTACAAACTTCAAACATGAATATCTCTCAAACCGTGAAGAATTACATGGCGTGCCATATATCAACGGAAACATCTCGACAAGTAGAAACCATCAAAAGCATTATTGACCTAGAATATATTAATTTGGTAGGTCAAAACTCCCATGCAATATTGGGTTAGCCCCTGGTGCTGCTTGGGTTGACATCAATGACAACCGTTGATCAACAAATGTGTCTCCATCTACACCGAAATCGTTAGCAAGCGTGAGGAAAGATTGAAACTTGTTATTTGCGATGAAGCTTGCAAAGTAAGATTGTTCCAACAATTCAATGGTTGGATCGTAAAATTAATGGTAAACTTATCCTGGTCTTCAAAGCTGATTTGAATATGATTGTACCCATTGAACCCATCTAAGAAGGAAAATAAATTCTTCCTTGCAAGGCCATCCAGGACTTGGTCTATAAAGGGCAAAGGGAAATGGTCTTTCTTGGTGGCTTTGTTAAGTTCTCGATAATCAACAGAAATTTGTCACTTCCCATTCTTCTTTGGGACTAGGACAAGAAGAGATACCCACTCACTGTCAGATATAGGATATATGAACCTCGCATCCAATAGTTTCTTCAGCTCTTCTTTTACTATGTACTTTAGAGCCATGTTCATTCTTCTTTGGGGTTGTCTCACATGCTTGCATCCTTCTTTGATGTAAATGTGATGTCTGCATACTGAAGGATGCACCCCTTTCATGTCCTTGTAATCCCAAGAAAATGCTTCAAAATTTTCTTTCAAAAGCTGGCATAACTGCTTCTCTTCTTCATTTGAGAGGTTTGGGTTGATTTTCAGAGATCTGGATGGGCAAAACTCGACAGCCTTGGTGGTTTCAGAGTTTGTCTCAATTGATTGCACTTCCATCCAAGGTTAGATTTCAGACTCTTTGACTAGGGTTTCAAGAGGAGTGTTAGTGGAGGATTGGTTTTGAATGGCATGGTCGATGAATTCATCTTCATCAAGCTGCCCCCCTCTAAGGATAACAACTATGGTACACATAGGGGCAGTGTTATATAACTCATCTTCTTCATCCTCCAACCATATAGGGAGATCATGATCAATGGAAGGCTGGGCTGGAGGATATAACACTAGATGTTTAGACAAGGGCCCATTTTTTATAGTCATGTTTCCGGCCCGACAACTAATATAAGCATATGCAGTGGCTAACCAGGGTCTCCATAAGATGAGAGGATAACCATTAAACTTGGTTTTTGGCTGCAGGACTAGGAAATCTGTAGGATACTCCCAAGTGTCATTGGTAACCATAACATCCTCAACAATTCCTTCTGGAGTTACTGTGGACCGATATGCAAGCTGCAGAACTGTTGTGGTTTTCCTCAGAGTCCCTTGGAGATTAAGTTTCAACATAGTTTCCTTGGTCATGATATTGATGGCAACCCCTAGATCAATAAGAGTGTTGGGGACTATGAAACCATCTATATGTACATAAAAAATTGGATTACTAGGGTCCAGGTATTTTGGAAATATCACCTTCCCCAACATCAAGTCAGACAGTTGTCCTACCACATTGATGGTGGGGGTTCTCTCTTCCTGCTTCCAGGTTTCTTGAAGAAATTTTATTTGATGAGCCTATTATAGATAGGGACATCCTTAATGGCCTGGAGAAGTGGTATATTTACACACAAATTTTCCAATTCCCCCAGGAGTGCAGTCTCCTCTGGGGTGTGCTGACTAGGGTGGATCAAACGCTCGGGAAAATGAGTGTTGGATCTGAGTGTTATCTTCTTCCTTTTCCTCCTCAACCTCTACAGGTGGAGATGGGGGATGATTTTCTGGGAGTAATCTTCTTGACCTGAGATTAACCTTCTGTATCTCCACAACATAAGCTGAATGGGATTTTTCTCCACTCGGAGCCTGTTGTGCCTATCTATTGTTCAGGTTCGGATTGGGCTGTGCAGGTATAGGTAGCCTAGGTGGAGCAACATGAGTAAGCTGAGGTTGAGGTTGGGGTGGAGGAATTAGAGCAGGTATTTTATTTTTTTAGGCCTCCACCCTTGGTATGGATTGTTCCACTTAGGTTGTTGTGGAGCCTACTGCCGAAATGGTTGGTTTACAGGCTGAGGATGGTATGAAGGGTTGGAAGGCCAAGTAGGAGGTGTAGACTAGGATGGAGGAGTGGGGGTGTACCAAGGTTGCATGGGTGCACTCTGATTGTTGTAATAGTAAGAGTGAGGTGCCCCTTGCATACCTTGTTGATATGGCCGAGGGCCCTGAGGCCTTCACTGGTTGATGAAACAGAGTTGCTTTGGCATTGTTTCCCCACCTTGATATATAAATTTAAGTCCAGGTAAGGGGGGACGCTTGTCTGTGGCATGATTCTCTTCACAGACTAAGCAAACCTCTATGACATTCAGTGGACATTCATTTCTTGGGTGTTTCCTGGTACATATAGGACAAAATATGGCCAGGGCTCTCTTTGCTTCCTCTTTCTTCCTTTTGACCTGCATTGTGTCCATGTGCAAAGCAAAGGTGTGCAACATGTCACTCTTGAAGTCCTCTATCATATTTCCAATCTCATGTTTTATGAAGGTGGAAGAGGAAGGGGTATTAGATGTACTTTGGCTAGCTCTACCCTTTTTCCTAAATGCCCTAGAATGGTTCCAGAAAATAGTTTTTATTGTTTCATAGGGTTGTTGGTAGATATCTCCTCCTGATAACATATTCAAGGTTTCTATCATCTCTTCACTGATCCCTCGAAGAAGTACAAGTTTGAGTGTGTTAGGATCAAGAGTACAATTTGCTCTCTTATAGTTCAATTGAAACCTCTCTTCATAATACTCTAGGGATTCATCAGGCCCTAGAGTCATCCTAAATATCTCATCCTTAGTTTCCTTGGACCTACAGTAGTCTTTGTACTTGATTCTGAAGGTCTCTTCCATCTGTGCCCAGGTAGTGATGCTATCCCCAAGCATATCCATGAACCAGTGCAAGGCTACATCCTTAAGAGTGGATGGGAATAGCCTCAACTTCTGGTCATAAGAGGTGTAGTCATATGTCCTACAGACAACAGAAAATTCAAACATGAATATGTCAGGGTCCTCAGAGGTAAGTCCATGGAAGTGTGGAAGAGGGGAGGGGCTAATGTTTTTCATATTAGTGTCCCCATCTACGTCTCTTATGGGAAAGGCTCTCTGGGTCCCAACCATGGTTAAGATAGGTGAAGCAGGTCCCTTAGTTGAAACATGGTCTTCTTCTTCTTCCCCAATAGGATCCTAAAAATATTCAGAAGGCTCTCCTGTAAGGGGTCAATCTCACTTCCACTAAAGAAGAGTGAAGGGTGGCTAGGAGGTGAAGTGGGGGTTTTAGGTAAGGTTTTTCTTTGAGTATTCCTAGTCCTACGAGGCATGAAAATCAGATTTTTTTTTTGTACTTTTTCAATATTTCTGAAGTGACATGAAAAGAAAGGAAAGCAGAAAATAATGCTAAAAAAAAATCAAAATATCTACTAGACACCTCCTTGGAAATGACGCCAAAAAGTGGTGAGCCCTGGTATTGCTCCAAGAGTGCTGCAACTCCCAGGGGCTGCCCTACTTTACTTTATCAACCCAGGGTTTGTACAAAATTTGAGGTGACAATGCTATATACACAACATATGCATTCTGTTCATGTCATCCTCTTCTTCTTTACGAAAGGGTGCTATTTAAATTACGAGAACAACTGGAAAGTAAATTTCCAAAAGGAACTGACAAAAAGGAAATTAAACTAAAGTGATGAAAATAAATGACAAGAATGAACTAATGTAATAAAAAAGGGAAATGACTGAAAAGAAACTAAGTTAACTTGCTGAAAATAAATGGTAGAAAAGAAACTAATTCTAAACCATACTTAACTTGGCCAAACGAATAAATTTTTTCTACTTATCCTATGATCTATCTACCATGCTCTTATCCATGCAACTAATCTATCCATGACTTAATTCTAACTAAAAAGAGTTAATTTGCAGCTTGGAGGAAGAAAAAGGGCTAAAAGAGGCTAATGGGAGGTTCAACACATGAAACGAGGTTTGGAAGTGGAAGGTGGGGGGTCAAAACCTTAGGAAACTTGATTATAACGTGAGAGATGACTTTGGAGCGGCGATAATTGTAAAAGGCTTAGAAGCGGAAAGAGGGGGTTTAAAACCTTATTAGAACTTTATTATAGCACAAAAAGGCTTTGGAGCGGAAAGAACTCAAGAGCGATGTGGCAGAATGCGATGGAGGTAAAAGTTGTGATGTGCGATGTCACAATTTCAACTTCACAAGTTTGAATGGATAGTGGTAAGGACTTAATGAAATGAACTAAAATGTGCGATGTGCGATTTGCGTTGTGGTAAAGGTCGCGGGTTGCTATTTGCGATGTGGTAAGAACTGCGGGGTGCGATTTGTGATATCGCAATCACAAGAATGAGCGGTAAGCGTTAAGGGTAAGATATAAAGGATGCGAAGTGCACTTGACGTGGCAGTGGGACTAATAGCGGGGTGAGATCGCACTATCGCAATCGGCCAGAACAACGGTAAGTGTTTAAGGGTGAATGGTGAATGTTGCGAAGTGCGATTTCGCAAGATCAAAATCGCAAAGAGAAAGCAGTGAGAATTGAAGGTAAATGGTAAATGTTGCGATCTGCGCAGTGCAATGTACGGTGGCAGGAATTTCGAGGAGGAAGGCAGAGGTCAGGTTTCAATGGTTTTTCAAGTGTTTAGTGTTAAAACGAGTTTGGTGACGGTGATCGATGGAACAAAGGAATAAGGCGGGCAATCGGAAAAGGAGAGCGGTAAGTCTGTAAGATAAAAGGTAAGAGTTGCAGAGTGCGATTTCACGAATAGGCGAAGTACGGTAGTGGGAGAATCGAGGAGGAAGGAAGAGGTTGGTTTTTTTGGCGGTTTTGAATGATTTTCATGCATTTTTCATAGAAAGAATAAGGTGTCCGTGAGCGAAGAAAATAGAGAAATAAGGCTTTGAAGGACTAAGTGCGTTAGGCAAAGAAAAGGTAAGTACAACGTTGAGATGAGAAGAGAAGGAGGGGAATGGAGGCAGAATAGAAGTGCTCAGAAATGAAACACACCTGCGGATTATGCACGGGAGACAGAAAAAAATGCAATATGAAACAATGAAGGAAGGGCTTGGACTTGGTAACACAAATTATTCCCAAAACTCAAACAGAAAGCAATTTTTGGCATGTGGGAAGGTTTGCCCCTACTCGAACTCTATTGACAGAGATGAGAGGGGGGAGACTTGACCACAATTTTGGTGTTTTTCCTCTATTTCGCTATGCATAAGCAATTGAAACTACAACAACAAAAAAACTAAATAGAAATGTAACTTATCAGAAGCAGATCTAACTTAAATGGCAGAAGGAAAACTAGCTAAATGACAGAAAGGAAAGTATAGTAACAACAGAGAAGCTGAGGCACATGGATTGGGCCCTAACCCACGAGCCTAGCCCTCTGAACTTAAATAAATCAAATGAAATCACTCTGCTCATTTCATAAACGAATAACTGGATACATCTTTGAAAGTTTCAATCCTTGAATAAAACAAAAAGCTTCAATAGTTCACAACAATAATTTTGAATGGAATCGAGACTAGGATAGACTAGCTCTTCCTAGCTCTAGCTATGCTCTATTTATTCTATAGGGAAAAAACCAACAACTCGCTTGAAAATGGTGATTGAGTCCACTTTGAATCCAAGTAAACATAGATTGGGTGCTCTCCTCTTTGAGTTGCTCGACTGCCTCTAGAATTCGAATTGCTGAAAATAATCCTTGGGGATCCTTCAGCTATTTGTGGATTTCAAATTGCCAAAGAGAATATTTGGGATCCTTCGGCTGCCTTTGAGGGTGGAAAATCCTCCTATATTTTCTCGTTGCTGTCTCCTCCAGGTATTTTTGATAAAATCTTTATTAAAGTGCTTAATAAATCATGATTTTCTGCACTCAACCTCATAGTAGGTACTTAAAGTACGTTAGCCTTAATCACCACCTATACTAGCATTATAAAACCAAATAACAATAAAAATGCAAGAAAAAGAGATCTAAGAAGGCAAAAAGGTGACTATTAACCCCTCCAAATATGTCTAATGATGGAGCTCATCATCTCCTGATTCACAAGAGTTGTGGAAGTAGAAAAATCAGGGGGTTCAATTTCATTGTGTAAAGAGATAAGAGCCAAGCGCTCAAACTCTCGTTTCACAAAATCCAAATCCATATCTTCTTTATGAAATTCATAAAAAAGGTGAATGAATCGATTAGAAAAATCCTCAACTGATTCATTAGGCTTCATTCTTAAGTGATTGATTCTCTTACAAACATCTCGGTAATTATACCTATTAAAGGCTTGGTGAAGCTCGCCAAGGAAATGATGAAGAGAATGGATGGAAGGAGGTGGCAAGGTATGGCACCATCGATTAACATGACCTTCAAGGGTGAGGGAGAAAAGCACACAAGAAAAATCTTCATAATAAATTTCGTAATATTCACAAAATTTAGGAAAATAAGAAATGTGCTCACTTATGGATGTTCCATCCTCACCATCAAACTTTAACTAAGACAAGTGATAGAGAGGTTCATCGAGGAATGAAAATTTAAAAATGGATAAATTAGAGAAACACCCCAGGAGTAATATTTGAGGATGATCCATTTTAGATAAGAGGTTCAAAACATATTTAACGTGCACACCTTATCATCTGTCCCTCCTTCTAGCGCCATTGTTTACGGTGTTGGAAATCTGTCAACTAAGGGGTCTCCTAGATGTGAAGTCTGAAATAGACCTCACACCATTTGGAATAGGAGCCCCACCAGGAGTGTCAGCCCAATTTCCATGTATTCTTATAGATTTTCCTCGGCTCTAACGATCAACAAGAGAGAAGAATGCGCATGTGCCTTCGAAAAGCAAGTAAGTGTGCCTGGTGAGTGTTCGGTTGCAAGTGTGTCAAATTTATTCTACCGCAGAGGGAAAGAGTAAAGTGAGTCTCTAAGAGAGAGGTAATAATAGCACCCAAGTAGAAACATGTGCAAACAAGAAGGATTTGTCTAACATCCAGCGGAATAGACCACAAAAGGATGTAACGGTCATTACAACTAGTCAATGAGAAATATATGTCAAGTATCATGCAGAATAGTCCACAAGGATGGGACAATGATAACAACCATTACAACACATTCTCAATAAGATAAGTACTAAAATAACCGCAAAATTTCAACTACTTTAGCATAGATGAAAGCAAACATGAAATACAAACATCCACAGAATAGTCGTTGGGCCTCCAAAATGTCATCCTATTTTACCCTCATTTCCATCATTTTACCATATTCCGTAACTCTTTACCATATTTTGTAGCTCCATAACCCTACATTAATAGCCATTTTCATGAACATATGGGTTTATCATTATTATTTTCCGAGTCATTTATTTTAACTATTTTAACCAAATTTATGATTAAATATTAGGTAATTAACATGTTTTCATATAGATCTAAAAGTGGTATGAGTTTTATGATATTGTAGGCCTATTTGAAGATTCTAGAAGGGTCCTATTTGGCCACTCAAACACAAATTTGAATTTCAATTCCAAATCATGAATATTTGTGGAATATTTGTAGAAGATTTAGATCAATGACTAAGCACATTCAAAGGAGAAGAACCATGGATGTTTCGATATGTGTCTCCTATCAAAACTAGGAGATAATTTTGAGAGGATTTGTATCTCATATTTTTAGGTGACTAGTTGTAACCACAAGAGATAAATGTGGATCTATATTTATTGATTAGTTATCTTAAGTTTTTGTATAAATAAGAGTTCATCCTTCAAAGGAGCCCCATCCAAGGGTTCCATTCCGAGATGTAATTTTTAAAGTGAGGATAGACATGAAGAGAGTTGAATTATTGTAATATCTTTGGAGCTTTAATCCAACTTCATTTTATGAAATACATGTTGCTGTTTTGATCTCAAAGCTTTGATAATCGTTTAGTGTGCTTGCGGAGGAGTGGAGGGCTCCCATCAATCACAACTTGCACACCTCTTTATTTTGTTGTAAGTATTTGTGTTATTTCATTTATGCAAGTTTAGTTTAGTTTCGTTTATGTTATTTTGGTTTCATTAATGTTGCTTTGATTGATTTAATTTCCGTATGTTTGGATTGGATTGGGTTTGGATTGATTTAATTTCTGTATGTTTGGATTGGATTGTAACATTAGTAATCTCACACTAGTAAGTTCAAACTAGTAATCTCAAGGATTATAGTCCATTGAGACAAAAACTCACTGAAAAAGAACATGCTTGAGAAATAACACATGCATTTGATTTTCATTTTCTTTCATTATTTTCTTTGTAATTTGTTTCAAGTTTCTTGCATTAGATTAATCTATTCTGAGAAATAATCACCTAGTACATATAGTACAGTTATACCTCATCAGTTCAGGAACCCTGCGTTGACAATTTAAATGACATGGATTTAACTCACAATTAAATTACCGAAAATTTTGGTGTCATTGCTGGGGAGGTATACATAGGTGCTTATTTTGAAAGTTTAGACAACTCATGATATTTACATTCATTCTTAGATGCATGGTTAAAATAATTTATGATGCATATTAAATTTCACTAAATTTTCAATACTTTGTACTGATCTGTGTGCAAAATAGGAATTATCAACTAGTTGGAGTAATTCACAGACAATTAAGAGTTTGAAGAATGTACTTCCAAGAACTTTCTCTAATCCTAGCGACAACTCAGATATCTGCTTCTCAGGAAGAGTATATTTTAAATGCATTTAGAAACTTGTCTGTCTCTCCACCTCCACAAGAATATCTTCTAGTCTCTTTTGATTCCTCTTGCTAATATGTTAAGCAGACTAAAGAATCATGGAATACTTTTGATGGGGAGCAACCACTAGAATCTAAGATTGAGGAATGCAAAATAAAGGAGGATATTCAATGTGATCTAAACCAATAAAGGAATCATGAATGTCACAACTTTATTGAAATATGGTTCCAATTATGGATCAAATCATATCACTCTTTCATTCTTCCTTATTTCTTGATTGCATTATCGAAACAATGGGAAATATGCATACACTTGACCAATTTTTCTATTTCCAGTAGAGTAGAAAAAAACAATAAATAAAACCAAGTTTGGTGATGTGTTTCTTTTCTTTTCTTTATAACTATAATTATAATTATAATTTTCAAGTTAGATTTCACTTTATTTGCAATTTTTTTTTTGGTGGTGCAATAAGAGCCACCTCGCTTACTAATCATTTTGCAGGAAAATCTAGAAACAGAGGAGAACAAACAGAGTTTTGAGAGATAAAATTTAATGTTTTAGATCAAATCTTTTTATTTTGTTTTTCAAATTTTAGAATAAAGAGTTAACAAAATTCCAGAGTATGCTCTCTTCTTGCACCTTGTGCGACCTAGAAGATCAGAAAGGAAAATTGAATTAAGTTAGCTTTTAAATTTTGTAATAAAAATCATAGATCTAAAAAGTGGATAGAAGATCAAATTTATTATTCATTCTAAAAATACTCAAAATTTAATCTCCAAATTTCAAATGGATCTATCTCAAAATTTGCTATAATATTTTTTTTTCTTAAAAAAAAAAATTCTAGAAATTAAACTGAAGATATTTCACAAACAAGGAACTAGGTTCTCGTAATTTTTTCACAAGAAGTACATAATATTATGATGAACAATCCCTGAAAATTTCAGCTCAATCCTCTTCACAGTTTTCAAGAAAATGAAGATAATCACATACAACCATTTCGATTATATCTCAAGATCCGTGCATTGGATCGATTTGATTTTCAGTTTGCAAAAGCATTAGGACCATAGAAACCTTCATAAAAAATTTCATCCCAATCCTATCTGTAGTTTGTGAAAAAATCGTTTCTGAAGTTCACAACAATTTTGATTACATCTTGAAATCTGTGCATTGGATGATGTTGATTTTTGGTGTGCATAAACATTAGAACAATAGGAACATGTTCAAAAAATTTGAGAAAAACACAACATACAATTTGTGAGAAAATGACCCACCATTTTTTTTGTATTACACCTTGTAGCGACCTGCAACATTAAAAAAAATAAAAATAAAAATAAACTAGCAATTGCACCAGATGTTGCAAAGGAAACGCCGTAAATCGATAACATAATATGGAACTTGCATTAAGAATAAAATTGTGTTTTGCATTCGAGACAGGGTTTTACTCATCATTAATAAAATATGTATTAGAAATAATAACACCTCAATAAGGTTTTGTCAATTATTTTCTTAGAAATGTGAAACTTCTTTTTCCTTGTAGCAACTTGTTAAATGACATTCTTACCATAAATTGAATCCTTGGTAGAGGAATGGCCCTAAACGAATGAGAATGAAAACTACATCTCGTTTCTGGAGACTACACATGTACACATATTTTGCTTTTTCCTTGTAACAACTTGTTAACTGACATACTTACCATAAATTGAATCCTTGGCAGAGTGGCCCTAAAAGAATGAGAATGAAAGCTACATCTCTCTCCCCCTTCCTCTCCTTCTCTCTATTTCTCTCTTCCCATAATTCTATCTTTCTATGTCTTCTTACAAATCTCACTCCTCGTCACAATCTCTCTATATTCATATATGTATAAATATGTATATTTCTCTCTAATCTTCCCTTTATCGATCCCCTCCATGTAAGTCTCTATCTCTCTCCATTTGTCACTTAGAAATTAAATAACCAAGAAATGAAATGGAAATATTGAAAACACAAAAAAACATTAAACAAAAGAGACAAAGATATAAGTGGAAGGAATTCAAGGGAAAAAAAAGGGGAAAGAAGAGCTACAATTACTAAATTTGAAGCAAGTAATATCACTCATTAAAATTACATCATTCATAATAATAATAATAATAACTTTAAATTCACTACCAAACCAATGTCAAATGCCAAATTTTTGTATGAGACCTCTTTGTTAATAATAATGATTACTTTAAAGTCACTACAAATCCAAATGTCAATTTTTTGTATAAGACCTCTTTGTTTGTGAGAAAGAAAATAAAGATTACCCATACACATAATTATCAAATATAAATCTATCATATTCTTGATTAAATAAAAAAAATGTATATAAACAACTATGAAAGAAATGATCAAACTATTTCCATAAGGAATTTTATAGCAATGATTGTGTAGGGAGTGGGGGCCACTTTTTTCCTAAAGAAATTTAATGATAGGAGTGCTTGAATTTTTTTTATTTTTTATTTTTATGATGGAAATAGATTCAATAGAATAAAAAACTACCAAAGCACCCAAAATGTTGGAGCTTGACAACTCTTAACACAATATAACTCAGATTTCTAAAAATAAATTAGCTTAATTTTACCAAAATCTTAGAGGAATTTCCATTGTTTTTCTTCCTTACACTACACTTCAAAAAAATATATATATTAAAATTAAAATATATTATTTCTTTAATAATTAATTAATACAACCTCATCATTAGAAAAAAATTAAAATAGACCGACAAACATGGTTAAATTAAAACAGAAAGAAAGATTACATATTCTAAAATAGACCGACAAACATGGTTAAATTAAAACAGAAAGAAAGATTGCATATTCTTGATCTAACGCATGTTACTAAGGTTTAGTGAGTTAATTAATTAGTCTAGACTGCATTTGTATTAGTAAAACTATGCCACTTCATCCAGTGACAGTGCCAACCATATTATTAAATAAATAATATCAAATTATACAGTAATTTTCAAAGGTCGTTCACAGATTTTGGATAAACGATCCAAACGATCATAACTGCACGGTTAAAAGGTTATTTTCATAGAAAATACACAGCACATAGTGAGTTAATTAATTAGTCTAGACTGCATTTGTATTAGTAAAACTATGCCACTTCATCCAGTGACAGTGCCAACCATATTATTAAATAAATAATATCAAATTATACAGTAATTTTCAAAGGTCGTTCACAGATTTTGGATAAACGATCCAAACGATCATAACTGCACGGTTAAAAGGTTATTTTCATAGAAAATACACAGCACATGATGTAATAGCAGAGAGAAAATAAATTGATATACTTCCAATCTAAAAAAAAATTGCATGGTTTGTTACTTATAAATTATAATGGCCTTTCGTTATCTATGGATTCTACATTAATCTTGCGTCTACCAAATTGCAAATTGCAAAATTAGTGTAGTGGGCATGATCCCAGAAACGAGTAATTCATCTTCAACCCTTCAAAATTGCCCGTAACATTTTCAGCGGAAATTGTAATGCTGCCCTTAGTGTTTTAATCTAAAGTATGTTACATATTTTTCTGCCAAACTGTCTCCTCAGCTCAAATAAAAGTGTGCTATTTCTGGTCTGCTTGTCTCACATTGATCAAGAAAGCCGATAACAAAGACCTGAAATTTTTTAACGAACAAATAACAAAAAGTCTACATACCTGCAATAGGGCTTAATATTTCACCACATGAATATGGAAATGTTGAGATCATGGCTGGTCCACCAACGTAGCCTGGTCCAATTGTCACAACCTCCATTTGCCCACTGTTTAACCCATACTCAATGGCTGCTTTCTCTGCCAACGTCCTGGATATGTAATAGAACTGCACACATGATGAGCACGACCTGTAAGTTAAACCATGTTTGAGATGCAAATTCAATGATACTACTCACACTCTATATACGTACACTAATAGGGCAAGCTTTCCTGCGCATGAATTCCACTGGAGTCTAGTTTGACTCGTTGAGAGTGGAGCCAGTAATAAGCTCCCCTTCTTCATTCAGCGGAGAAGCTGCTGCCACTGACGAAGTATAGACCACACGCCTCACCGATTTAGCGCAGGAGCAGGGTTTCAATACATTCAATACTCCTTTAAAAATCATCCTGTCCCACAATTTTATAATTTTTATCAAGATTATCTCTCAAATTTTTTGAGAAAGACAAGTTAAATTGCATAAATCAAGATGAAAATATTAAAGTCACAACAAATATAAAATTTGTACGCTGTTAAATCCATTTTAATACCTTTCATACTTCACAAATCAAATGTTAAGAGAAATTTATGTATAATCAGTACCTCAGAAGGCTTGGAGAAGTCCATAGGACTGGCCACGTCGAACACCCCATCACAACGCTCCACCGCGGAATCAAAGGTCGCCCTCTTCGCTTAAATCCGCTTGGAAGAGCTTTAGTCTCTCTGCAGCACCAGGCAGCGACAGCAGAGGCCCAGTTTTTGCCTTGTCATCTGCAGAGACAAAAGACAAAAATATGAGAATAGCTCAGACCTAATTTGTAAACAAAGTGATTAATTAATGAATAAGAGCGAGCAGAATCTAGTACTACGTATTACATACTAGGGTTTCTGAGGGTGGCGTTAATAGTGTAGCCTCTCTGGAGAAGATTCTTGATGAGGCATGATCCGATATACCCTCCTGCTCCTGTAACCGTTTCAATTTCAATTTCTGTAACTGGTTTCTGTAACTGTTTCAACCCGACGGCAGAGAATGGTTTAATCGTCTAACATGTGAACGGACGCTGCAGACAAGTCCACGGTGGCAAACAGGTATGTTGTTTTCAAATAGGTACGACTTACGTCGTAAAAATAAAATAAAAAATAAATAAATAAATAAATAAATTTATGAGTTGTAGCTTCAATGTTTTCCCATTTTTTATAGAATAAATTGGTTGTGATATCCATTCTTTTTGGGAAGAGGATGAGTTCAATTGAAAATAAAATATTTTGGTGGCATGTAATTGATTGAAAAGTGTGCTTAGACACTTGATTTTCTCCTAAAAATCTTGAATTTTGTTTTGCTAGGTATTTGTCAAATTTTTGCCTCGTTAGTCAAATTTATAGAATGATTAATATTTTTAACTTTAACTAACATTTTTATGAATCTTATTTCACAAATTTGAATTGTGTTTTATTGGTAAGTATTTGAATTTGTAAAAGGGAGATGATGAGTTTAAATCCAATAAAAGCCAAAATTTGTTAACTATTCTACAATTTTGACAATTCTTAACTATGCAACAATTTCGTTACCATGTGGTAACGTATTATTGGTCAATATTACACAGTCATTACCCAATTGTCCACAATGTCACCTTGAATATTCAGCTCGCCACGTCCTCATGCCATGTTGTCCACCCACTTTAGCATCCACATGGCACTCCTTGATACTGCCATGTGGCACCCATGCACGATTTTTTTCTTGTTTCATAAAAACTTCAAACATTCATAACTCTTTCCTACGACATCAGTTTTCGATGATTCAAACATCATTGGAAAGATCTCGATGAGATATACGCGATGCAAGAGTTCTCATCAACATTTGAGACTGTAAAAAAATGAATAAATTACCAACAAAACACCAACATGTAGTCCAAGGTACTGCTTTCCAAACAAGCAAAAGTGTATTTAATTTTTCTTCCTTGAATTTGTTTTATTAGTGCTATTTATGATTTTTTGTGTATATATCAGATGAAGAGAGACTAATCACCTCTCTCTCTTGATATTCTTACATTTTATTGCAGAAAAGTGCTAAGTTTTTTGCAGGTTTGAAAACGATGAATGACAATCACTATATGCACGAGTGCCTTTTAAAGACCAAAGTTATTTCAAAAGAGCATGTTCATTCCATGCCAAATCAGATCCATTACACCATTGCTACTAAAAAAGGCCTCCTAGATACAAATTTTACCATTGCTACTCATTCTAAGTCTATAATCGATCCATAAATTTCCATCTCTCTACTGCCAAATCATGATTTCAAAACTCATTTTTCCTTTGAAATCTTCATACTTTACTGCCTCATTTTCACTCACCTTTAACCCCAAAATAAAGTCATTTAGCTCCCTTACAAAGCTGAGTCACTCCATTTTCCTCTTCCTTTCTTTCAAATAAAACTTGCTTCATAATGCAAATATTTCATTTATGGCCCTTCAAATTATTATTTTATACTCACGTTAGATGATGGAGGATTCATTAAGGCCTCCCTTCTAACAAGTCTTGACCCATCAACTTCGACACAACATATGAGATCAAGACTAGAAATATTTCGAGTACCTTGAGACTTGCATGCCTTAATGACAAGTTCTCTCACCAATAAACAATGGGAATACATCAATGTCCCCTGTTTGTCGGATCTTCTAGGTGATTCGACTACAACACATCTATTCGTACCTAGTAAGATGTACTTAGGCATTTTAACTCTCATTTACATCAATGTTGAGTAGTATCATGGTGGTTAATGACATTCATTAATGGCCAATAATCCAACAATTTCTTTTCTATGTTTGACATTGACACATATATTCTCATAGATAAGAAATATGCCACTGTGTGGGAATGAATGAAGACTATATGATTTCAACAACTTGCAACAATATTTTAATAAATTAGGACTCAATTCCAGAGTTCAGCAGTCGTGGCATTTTCCTAGCAATAAAGATTCCAATTTCAGATCAGATTCATTATCTATTCATACAACCAAGAGAAAGAGGAAGCAAATAAGATTCTTTTACTTCACATTCAATGATCCAACAACAACAACCACACTCTTATATATATATATATATATATATATATATATAGCTTGTCTACTTTTTAGGTAGGGGAAGAAGGTATGTTGTTTTCTAATATTTAATCATGTAATTCATAAAATGCTAAAACTATGATTTTGGAAAATCCTTCACCATATTTAGATTCCCTTTCTCATTTGCCAAAAACTGAAAACACCTTTAGTTGTGGGGAAGGGATATCAATTCATATTGACATGTCACATTTCATTTCATCGTAACCAACATATTTTTTTGATTCAACTATTATTGCATTTTGATTCAAAAATTTATATGTTTTGCAAAGATTAATTGATGAGCACATTAAATGGCTGACAACCACTATGATGCCTTAAAAAGGAATTTTCAATGTTTTCAAGTATTTTGATGCAAAAAAATAAGAAAATTATTCTTGCACAAGAACCAAAACTCTTAAATTTTTGGTTGTCACACAAGAACCAACCATAAAAAATATGTCGCAAACAAATGTCTTTCAAAGTACACTTTGCAAAGAGAATAAAGTTATCAAATGATATGATTATGCGAATTTAAAACAAAATCAATACAAAGCCAATGTTCATATAGAAGCAAAACATTTCAAAAATATCAACTTATGATTAAGGGAATTAATGCAATTTTGCATGAGGACATGCAACATCTTCAGTTGGGAGGAAATGTTGGGTCTCCAAAATGTCATCCCATTTTATCCTCATTTCCATCATTTTACCATATTTCGTAACTCTTTACCATATTCTGTGGCTCCATAACCCTACATTAATAATCATTTTCATGACCATATGGGTTTATCATTATTATTTTCCATGTCATTTATTTTAAGTATTTTAAGAGAATTGATGATTAAATATTAGGAAATTAACATGTTTTCACATATCTAAAAGTGGTATGAGTTTTATGATATTTTAGGCCTATTTGAAGATTCTAGAAGGGTCCTATTTGGCCACTTGACAAAAAAATCGAATTTAAATTCCAACTCCTGAAGATTTGTGGAATATTTGTAGAAAATTTGGATCGTTGAATAAACACATTCAAAGGAGAACAATCATGGATGTTTTGATATATGTCTCCTATCAAAACTAGGAGAGAATTTTGAGAGGATTTGTATTTCATATTTTTAGGTGATTGGTTGTAACCACACGAGATAAATATGGATCTAAGTGATCAGGAGCTCAAATTTGAGCTTGGGAAAAAGCTCAAAAATGAAAGTTCTCAAAATTGATTGAAACCAATATGGTTACATAAGTCTAGTCTTCCTGATTCCGGTTCCACAAACGGTTCGAAAAACGGACACCGTATGAAGAAGTTATTGCACTTTTAGTGAAGTGGGTCTGGCGGAGCACGGAGGGGCCAGCGCTCCTCCCATGGAACCTCATCATATGACCAGTGTGGGAGCTTAATGTTAAGAGCGCTTAAGGAGCCTAATATAAAGTTTAATATTTAATTAAGCTTCAATTAAGTGGAGTTTAATATGGCAGAGATTCTGGAGGCGCTCCCAAATTTAGGTGGACTTCCACTTTTAGTGGAGTTAACTGGCAGTTGCCCCACATTTAGTGGAGGAAATTGGGGCAAAGTTGTTTTGGTCATAAATTTTTCATTACTCAACCTTTTGGAACGATTTTTTTTTTGATTTCGTATATTCTCAGCCTTTTGGACTCAATGGCGCATGTTTCAGAGCCATTGGAGCTCATTTTCGACCTGTTTAGCTTCGGAGAAGATTTTTGAGCCACTAGGGCCATTTTGGGTTTTGAGTTTGGTTGAGCTGTGGGTAACCTTTTTTGGTGAACCAAAAGTCATTTTTGACTATTTCCTACATTACAGAGCCATTGGAATAGATCTTAGCTCTGTTTGAAGTTTTTTAGAGGCCGAAAACCTTTAGGAGAGTTTTCAGGGCCACAAGGGCCATTTTGGGTTTGGAGCTATTTGGAGTTGTGGTTATCAGTTGGATGTGAACCAAAGCTCTATTTCAGATAATTTCGACCTTATGAAGCCATTGGAAGAGGTTTTAGAGGCATTTGAGGAATTATACAACGTGAAAAGTTGCAGAGAAGTTCAAAGCACCAGTAGGAGATTGATGAAGAAATCACTGTTTATGGTAATCTTTCACTGTTTAGTGAATTTGAAAGGGCATTCTTAGCTTTTTCCTACCTTCTGAATCAGTTTATATATTCAGATTTGTCTATTGAGACACTTATAATCTTGTATTGCATTTGAGAGCTTTTAATACAAGAGGACAAGCCCATTTTGGGAGGCTTGATCCAGGAGATGTAGCCCAAGAGTTGGGGTGAACTCCTATATCATATTGCTGTTGTGTTTTGACATTATATTGCTGAATATTGTTGCTGATTCCCATGTTAAGTTTCAACAAAAACAATTACACTTAAGATACATAAATAGTGAAAAGACATACACCATTTGCAAGCTAAATTTCCGCATAACATCAAGTTTAAAGCAAGATTATTTTAATTAAATCTGAGTGATTACTTCTATATTTTCTTTAGGCAGAGTCTGTAAGAGGGCCAGGTAGCCTCTGGATTCATCCTTTCTTTGAAAGGTGAAATATCCGGTAAATTCCCCTACAGTCAATCTCTGTATTAGAAATATGAAGTTCTCACATTTTCAGATTTAAACTTAGAGTATTTTTGTACTCATTTACATAATTGAAAATGGATACCTTGCACCCTTTTCAAGTACCTTCCATTTTCAGATCAGATGGTATCAGAGCTTCGGTCGAGCATTTGTTGTTGTGCAAAATTTTTTAAAACAGTGTAAGAGATTTACTGTTTTATTGGTTGCAAAATGGTTGCATGTATGAGTTTTCTTGAGTTGGAAGGATAGTTGTTGTTAGCTGAGTCTTGGAAAGGATTGAAGACTATTTTCCTTACCCAATTTAACTCAAGATTATCTTTGGAAAAAAAACTCCAATAGTTTGTGTTTTATGGTTGCTTGAATGAGAAGGGGTCTTTACCGACATTTGGCTAAAAGCTTGTCGTTTGTTTGAAAGCTTTGAGGACTTTTCTTTGGAAGTTCCTTTTGGTTTCTTGAACATTTACATGATGTCAACTTCTTCTACAAGTGAAGTTTCCTCCTTCACGAGATTCTTCAATGATGACATGAAGAATGAGTTTTTTAAGGTGAAGGACATGGTGCAGATTCTCATTGAGGATCAAAGAGAAAGCATTAAGCTTCATGCACAATTGCTAGCTATGCAGGAAGAGAAAGAAGCCATTCTTCAAAGACTGCATGATACGGAGTTGCAGCTTCTTCAAGCTCAAGAAGCTTTGTCCAAGAAAATTCTTGAGGAAGAGATCGTCTAAACCTGTCTTCAAGTTCCTCCATTGAAAAAAGTATGTTGGTTCTTTGAAAAACATACAGGTATAGGAGCTTATTTGAAGATGGGCTATTGCAAGGCAAGCATGCACAAGATATCAAGGGAGCCTAAGAAGAATATTGGTCTTAGCTATGAGCAAAACTTAATGGCTTAAGCTTTGAGCACATGCATCCAAGAATGTGATGCAAATTTGAAGAGAACTTTTTCCCAAGTTCTTCAATATATCAATAATATGATGTCAATATTCCTTACCATTGTTTGAAGCCTTTGTTGCAGCAAGAAGATGGTAGACATGCAGCTTATGGCAAGCATGCATGTCTACCATCTTCTTGCTGCAACAAAGGCTTCAAACAATGGTAAGGAAGATTGACATCATGACATTGATGTAATTGAGAACTTGGGAGAAAATTTCTCTTCAAATTTGCATCACATTCTTGAATGCATGTGCTTAAAGCTTCGCCATTAAGCTGCTCATAGCCAAGACCAATATTCTTGGGACGCTCCACAACACAAATAGGCTCAACAATACCTTGTGCATGCTTGCCCAAACCTTTGCCTTCTTGATAGCCCATCTTCAACATCAATTTGGACCCAATACCTCTTGTATGTTTTTCAAAAGAACCAACATACTTTTCAATGGAGGAACTTGAAGACAAGTTGGAACGATTATCCTCTTCCTCAAGAATTTTCTTGGACAAAGCTTCTTGAGCTTGAAGAAGCTGCAACTCCATATCATGCAGTCTTTGAAGAATGGCTTCTTTCTCTTCCTGCATAGCTAGCAATTGTGCACAAAGTTTAATGCTTTCTCTTTGATCCTTAATGAGAATCTGCACCATGTCCTTCACCTTAAAAAAACTCATTCTTCATGTCATCATTGAAGAATCTCGTGAAGGAGGAAACTTCACTTGTAGAAGAAGATGACATTATGTAAATGTTCAAACAACCAAAAAGAACTTCCAAAGAAAATTCCTCAAAGCTTTCAATCAAACGACAAGCTTTTAGGCAAATGTCAGTAAAGACCCCTTCTCATTCAAGTAGCCATAAAACACAAAATTTTGGAGTTTGTTTTCCAAAGATAATCTTGAGGTAAATTGGGTAAGGAAAATAGTCTTCAATCCTTTCCAAGACTCAACGAACAACAACTATCCTTCAAACTCAAGAAAACTCATACATGCAACCATTTTGCAACCAATAAAACAGTAAATCTCTTACATTGTTTTAAAAACTTTGCACCATAAGGAATGCTCAACCCGAGCTCTGATACCATCTGATCTGAAAATGGAAGGTACTTGAAAAGGGTGCAAGGTATCGATTTTCAATTATGTAAATGAGTGCAAACATATTCTAAGTTTAAATCTGAAAATGTGAGAACTTCATATTTCTAATACAGAGATTGACTGTAGGGGCATTTACCGGATATTCATCCTTTCAACATAAGAGGATTTGTTGCACATTTTTTGGTCGATTTAACCATCATGTTTCGAGATGCTGGATGAGGAAGAAGGCACACAAGAAGCAGATGAAGCAAAGACTACTTTCAAAGAAGGTGCATATGATTTGCACTTTTTGCCAAAAGAAGGGACATGTTGTCTCTCATTGTTGGAATTTGCATCCAACTCGTCGTCCCACGCACATGCAGCAAGAGGAAAAAAATATTGGCGAAGGTGGAATCATGGATTCCATTATTGATGTGGAAAGGAAAGTTTCACATGAGGAAAATTTGCAGCAGCAAAAGTCGCCATGGAAGTGGCTTGGTGAGAAGTGGATGGACTTCTTATTGCAGTAAGTCATTACTCATTTTGTACATGCAAATTTCAGTTTGGTATGCATGTATTTCAGTTGAAAAGTTGATGCAAGATTGCATGTAAAAGCAGTTTCAGTTGAAGGAATTTCTTTTTTGTTGCAAAATTTCGCCATGGAGGTGTAAAAGATGAGCATGATACTCACTTATGTTGCAGCAATGTCTTTTGGTTCAGCTCTTAATCACCCACATGTTTTTGGGATGAGGTACTTGTTGGTATTTGAAAAGAAGAGTTGAAGTTGCACATGTACATAGAGGTTGTATGTGTAATTAGCGAACTGTATATAGTTCATTGTACATGATACATACACATATGTTTTTCAAGATGTATCTTGTTGTTTATCGACTTGTGTCGATTGTGTCATACATGTTTATCGACTTGTGTCGGTTGTGTGCACATTTTTTTACAGATTTTGTGTGTCATTTGTATAGCACATTTCATTGTCAACTGGTTGTTGATGTCGTATGTTGTACAAGATGCCTTTGGTGTCGTTTGATGCAGAGAACGAAGTGTCAGTGCAAAGCAGTGCAAGATTCCATGAGTTGGAAAGACATGCAAGCAAAGAGGGCACAAAGTTCAGCAAGTGTCATTGCTGGTTTCAGTATGGCAGATTGGTATGGCGAGAAAACTTGGTCGAGATTCGGCGCAAGTACGTGGCTCATTCAGCAAAATTCGCCATGTGAACAGTTGGCAATTCAGGAAAATTTTTGGAGGTTGAAGAGAAGAGGATGTATTTATTCTCTCATTTTCTGTACTATAGTTCAGTTCTTCATTTCAGTAAGCTTTTGGGGACCAAAAGCCTCTCATTTGGGAGGTGTGATCAGGAGCTCAAATTTGAGCTTGGGAAAAAGCTCAAAAATGAAAGTTCTCAAAATTGATTGAAACCAAGATGGTTACATAGGTCTCGTCTTCCTGATTCCGGCACCGCAAACGGTTCGATAAACGGACACCGTATGAAGAAGTCATTGCACTTTTAGTGAAGTGGGTCCGGCGGAGCACGGAGGGGCCAGCGCTCCTCCCATGGAACCTCATCATATGACCAGTGTGGGAGCTTAATGTTAAGAGCGCTTAAGGAGCCTAATATAAAGTTTAATATTTAATTAAGCTTCAGTTAAGTGGAGTTTAATATGGCGGAGATTCTGGAGGCGCTCCCAAATTTAGGTGGACTTCCACTTTTAGTGGAGTTAACTGGCAGTTGCCCCACATTTAGTGGAGGAAATTTGGGCAAAGTTGTTTTGGTCATAAATTTCTCATTAATCAACCTTTTGGAACGAATTTTTTTTTGATTTCGTATTTTCTCAGCCTTTTGGACTCAATGGCGCAGGTTTCAGAGCCATTGGAGCTCAGTTTCGACCTGTTTAGCTTCGGAGAAGATTTTTGAGCCACTAGGGCCATTTTGGGTTTTGAGTTTGGTTGAGCTGTGGGTAACCTTTTTTGGTGAACCAAAAGTCATTTTTGACTATTTCCTGCATTCTAGAGCCATTGGAACAGGTCTTAGCTCTGTTTGAATATTTTCAGAGGCCGAAAACCTTTAGGAGAGTTTTCAGGGCCACTAGGGCCATTTTGGGTTTGGAGCTATTTGGAGTTGTGGTTATCAGTTGGAGGTGAAAAAAAGATCTATTTCAGATAATTTAGACCTTATGAAGCCATTGGAAGAGGTTTCAGAGGAAATTGAGGAATTATACAGCCCGAAAAGTTGCAGAGAAGTTCAAAGCACCAGTAGGACATTGATGAAGAAATCACTGTTTATGGTAATCTTTCACTGTTTAGTGAATTTGAAAAGGAATTCTTAGCTTTTTCTTGCCTTCTGAATCAGTTTATATATTCATATTTTTCTATTGAGACACTTATAATCTTGTATTACATTTGAGAGCTTTTAATACAAGAGGACAAGCCCATTTTGGGAGGCTTGATCCAGGAGATGTAGCCCAAGAGTTGGGGTGAACTCCTATATCATATTGCTGTTGTGTTTTGAAATTATATTGCTGAATATTGTTGCTGATTCCCATGTTAAGTTTCAGCAAAAACAATTACACTTAAGATACATAAACAGTGAAAAGACATACACCATTTGCAAGCTAAATTTCCACATAACATCAAGTTTAAAGCAAGATTATTTTAATTAAATCTGAGTGATTACTTCTATATTTTCTTTAGGCAGAGTCTGTAAGAGGGCCAGGTAGCCTCTGGATTCATCCTTTCTTTGAAAGGTGAAATATCCGGTAAATTCCCCTACAGTCAATCTCTATATTAGAAATATGAAGTTCTCACATTTTCAGATTTAAACTTAGAATATGTTTGCACTCATTTACATAATTGAAAATGGATACCTTGCACCCTTTTCAAGTACCTTCCATTTTCAGATCACTAAGAGAGATTTGTGGATCTATATTTATTGATTATTTATCTTAAGTTTTTGTATAAAGAGGAGTGCATTCTTCAAAGAAGCCTCATTCAAGAGTTTCATTCCAAGATGTAATTTGTAAAGTGAGGATATAAATGAAGAGAGTTGAATTATTGTAATATCTCTAAAGCTTTTCTCCATCTTCATTTTATGAAATACATGTTTCTATTTTGATCTCCAAGCTTTGATAATCGTTCAGTGTGCTTGCTGAGGAGCGGATGGCCCCCATCAACTGCAGCTTGCATGCCTCTTTATTTTGTTGTCAATATTTATGTCATTTCATTTATGCAAGTTTAGTTTAGTTTATTTTATGTTATTTTGATTTCATTAATGTTGTTTTGATTGATTTAATTTTTGTATGTTTGGATTGGATTGGGTTTGGATTGATTTAATTTCCGTATGTTTGGATTGGATTGACACATTAGTAATCTCACACTAGTAATTTCAAACTAGTAATTTCAACGACTATATTTCATTGAGACATAAAGTCACAGAAAAAGAACATGCTTGAGAAATAACATGTGCACTTGTTTTTCATTTTCTTTCATGATTTGCTTTGTAATTTGTTGCAAGTTTCTTACATTATATTAATCTATTCTAAGAAGTAATCACCTAGTACATATAGTACACATATGCCTCATCAGTTCACAAACCTTGGGTTGACAACTTAAATGACAATGATTTAACTCAAAATTAAATCACCCAATAATAGTCTTACAAATATTCATAATCCATGCATGAATAACATGTTGGCCTTGAAGGCTTCTGTTATTAAGTAAAATTTCCAAGGCGCATGTAAACAATGAACATCACTAGCTCCAATAGGGGAGTGTTAGAGCCACTCCTTGCTCCACAAAAGAACTAGTCTGTCTCTCTAATGCCTTGTGGGAGGAGCCAATGTGAAAAAGTCCCTTTCTCATACAATGAGGGTGTATATATAACCAAGAGGTGATGCTTCACCTTCCTTGTGACTCTTTGACTACCCTCATGATTTTTTGACTTCCTATGACTTTTCGACTTTACATGACTCTTCATACTCTAAATGTTTCCTTTGGACTTCCACTTTAAAATACATTTTGAATAGGTAATTACATAATCCACAATAATGATGTGGCATATGATGAATTGTGATAGGACATGACATGACACTGATGACATGGACTGCATGATGATGTGATAGTGCCAAAATGTCCTTCTTGCTGCCTCTTTCTTTGTGCCTTCTTAAAAAGACGATACATGTTTTTATTCTTCTTCCTCCTTATGACTTGAAGATGAGAAGTCTTCCAAGTGATCTTGATCTTCATATTCTGTTATAGTCCAGTGTTCCTTCATATTCTCGCCTAATTATAATCTCATCTCTTCAACTCCATATGTCTTCTAGCATGTCCTCCTTCTCAATCTCCTTCTTCATCATCTTTCCATAACATGACATAGTACATGCATCTGCAATCTAGTCATGAAAAGATGACATAATTCCGATAAACCCCTAGTCTAAGATGGTGCATATTGATCCACTGATTCAGAAAAAAACTAGGTGATAGGTTGGGAAAGAGGCTTAGTAACTATGCAATTGCATAACTCATGCAGGCAGGGGTGCAGCTTGAGCCTTAAGACTGTGCAAAGTGCAGTTCAGGCTAGAATGAGGAAGAAACCTGCGCAATTTGGGACCTCAGTGTGATAGGCTGAGAGGTTTTGCACTATTTCATCCAACTGCGTAGTCCTGAAAGGCAGAGTAGACTTGGTGATTGTGTAGTTGTACAACTCAGAATCTTAAGGGATGGGCTTGAGGTCTGAGACTAGGCAATGCACAGTTCTTGTGTGGATGGAGGGCGTGATTGCGCAGTTTCAGATGCGAAGGTCCGGGCTTGAGCACTAAAATTGTGAAATGCGTAGTACTGGAAGGAAAAGAGGCCAAGTTATTGCGTAATTGCATATTTTAGGAGCTCGACTGAGGTTTGAGGAATGAGATTACGCAATGCAGAGTGCTGGCTTGGTTGGGGAGAAAGATTGCACAATTCTGTGACTCAGGCGTTATGCTTGAGCACTAAGGTTAAAAAATGCACAATTATGTGAGAAATAGACTGCACATTGCGTCATGCCAAGAAGAAAGATTGCTGCTTGATGGATGAGACTATGCAAGATGCAGTTTAGGAGGGCTGAATGAGGCTAGGTTTTCCGGTTGGAAAGTTTTCCAAATTTGAATTAGTGTGGGATCCGTGCAACTGATGTGAATAGTGACAAGACTTTATTATGATCACACACTTGAAACACTTTGACAACACAACAACATAGATCATTCAGAACATGTTAACAACATATTTCCCTTAATGCGACAACTTTGCGATGACTTTATGACAAGTGTGACACTAAAGGTACAGTTTGCAATGACTTTGATGACACTTATACGAAAATGATTAAAACCTTGGGAATGAGTGCGACCGATGTTTACATGGTTAAAACAACTCATTCACACAAAGATAACCCTTTGAAACCACCAAAACAAGCATACATACATTATGCAATAGCTAACATGCAAAAAGAAGACAATTTCTAAAGTGTGAATGACTCTTGCGATATGTGAATGATACTGAGAGTAAAACATGTCAGAGAAAATATAACATGAAAATGACACTAATTAGAGTGAAAGCAAGTGAAATCTACAACCAAAAACATGAAACTGGCACTCATGAAAACAAAGGTGCACGAAAGAGAAAATTTGCAAAAGTAATCGAAAAGGAAGTACAAACACAACTAGAATGTGAGAAACTATCATTGTTAGTGCGCATTGACTATCGACATGGATTGGACATCACACAGGCACAATCTTGATGGAACATGTTATGCTTGTCAAAGCTTGTGTAAAATAATGTGCTCATGCACTTGTTACAGACTGAGCATGTGTGAGAAAGTGACTTCGACACTTCTAATCCAAAAAAGGGAGCTCAAAAGCATCAATTGAACAAGAAATGAATACAGAACAAATGACCACAAGATCTATAGTAAGCTCGAAAATTTGAGTGTACGCAAAATTTTGTAGTGAGTTTTTCGTAGTGACAACATCTTGTTATGAATCCATTCCATGGTTTAATGAGTTATTGGATACTTGATATGGATGCATAGGATAATGTATGTTATTGCAACTAGTAAGAGAGGGCAACAATACTTCTTGGTGATTATTTAATGAACTATGCATTTATGACCTATAGGTAGCTTTACCATAAAGTGTTTGTCTAAATTATTCTCATGTATTTGATAATTTTGAGGAGGAAATGAGTCGATACGAGTGAATGAAGCTTTATGTAGGCGATTAAGAAAATTCTGGAGAGTTCTGGGTAGATGTCCTGGAATTGGCCCTAAAAATATGGAACAAGGTTTCTAGCCGCACCCATTGAATTGGTAAATTCTGGCTGCAATAACACATAGGAAGGCCTATGCATTCGGCTGGAGCTTTCCAATCGCATGCATAACTTGACATGCATGTAGCTGGGAGATAAAGTGATCTAAATGGAGAGTGGAACCCACCCATGGTATTTACCCATGGTATTGTAGCTGCCCATGGTATTGCAACCCAAAAAAGTCTAGAAATAATGAGCCTCACTTCATAACAGGACAAATTTATCCACACAATGCAGATGTAATAACATTTCCCTCTCATTTAATAAATAATTGAGTTTTATGGAATACCTTTTTTCTCTTCATATTTTCTTTTGGATGTATTCAATTTATTCATTTTTCATCAATGTTCTAGTGTTGGGTTCTCTCCTCCCCTCCCAACATTATTGGTTTTGGATCTAGCCTCCAGATCTAGATTTGGATCATAGAGTCTGGTAAAAATAAAGTTCCAACTTAGGGTATGATCAATAGTTGTTTTTGTTAGACACCTAGGTGATTTGGTGTCCTTGAGAGGTTTCAGTAAGTTTCTAGTTAGTAGGCCCCACTTCCATAACTGGAACTTGGTTTCAGGTCTTTTCATAATAACTCTCAACTCATGTTTACCCTGGAGAGCTTGTGAAAGTGGTTAAATGTGGGGTGGGGTGTTACATAGTCCCAAGCATTTACAAATTATATGAACACTGGTAAAGGAAGAAGAAATTTTGGAAATTTTCATAAAAGGAATATATGTAGAAGACCTGCTCTTGTGCAGAATCAGAAGAAGAAGGAAATGTCAAAGATTCAATGTTTCAATTTCACAAGTTTGGTCACTATAAAAACCAGTGTCCTGGAGGGAAGAATGATAGGAAGAGAATGAGGAAGCAACATGCTTCAAAAACATACATTTATGATTATAGGCATCCACATAAGAAGATATCCATGGATGACAATAAAAATGATATGGATTACATCTTCTTTTGTACCCTTACAAGAACTGTTTCATATCACAGTGACATTTAGTTAGTGGATAGTGGTGCCTCCAGAAAAATGACAGGCGACTATGACTATCTCAACAAATTGGTAGAGAGGAAGTCAAAACAGAAAGTGAAACTTGGTGATAATACTGAGTAGGTGGTCAAAGGTGTTGGGTTAACATCTTTCCAGTTGGAGTTAGGAGAAAATATTCCTGAAAATTATGTGTTGTGTTACCGAGTTTAAAAAAGAACCTAATATCTACTTCATTCTTGGAAGAAAAAGGGTATAGATTTTCATTTGTTGATGGAAAATTTCTTGTATGGAATAAGGTCTTAGGCAAAGATTCTGCAAAGGTGATTGGTGTTCAAGAGGGAGGCTTGTAAATACTCCTAGGATGATCAACCCAAGAATTGGTACATGATAACACCAATCTAAGTGAGTTATTTCATCAAATATTTTCTCACATTCACTACAAATTAGCTTTTCCAGCATTAAGGAAGATGGTTACAGGTCTTCGAGAGCTCCAAGTAACGCATGAAGGAGTTTTCAAGGGTTGTGCAATTGGTAAGAATGTTAAGGGATATTTTTCGAGCAGTGACTACAGGTCCAATGGGATCTTGGATCTAATACATTCATATGTATGCAGACTGATGAAAATATAATATTTGGGTGGTTTCTTGTAATATGTGACATCCATTGATGGTTTCTCTTGGAAAATGCGGATATACTTCATAAATACCAAGGATGAGGTATTCAGTAGACTTTAAGATTTCAAGGCTCAGGTAGAGCACTTAACATGGAAGAACATCAAGGGTCAGATAATGGAGGAGAGTATACTTCCATGGACCTCATTTCCTTCTGGAAGGAAGAAAGGATTAAGAGTGTAACAACCCTAGTTAAAAATCCATGTAATAAAGCTAATAAAGGCAAAATAATAACCATGGTTATGGGACACGTATTCAAAGCTAAATGTTGGGCAAAAACATAGTGATGGGGATCACTTGTGATTAATTAATGGCAATGTAAATTGGAAAAGTTAATGGAAAAGGCTTTAGAAAGGAATGATACATTTATTGGCAATTTTTTATGAAAATAATGGAAATAGGAGAAAAGGAAGGTGGAAGGTCACATGTTACATGTGAGGAGGAAAAGGAAGGAAAATAGTGGAAATTTGTAGAAAAGAGATACCTCATTAATAAAAAGTCTTCCGAGGATTAGTTCATGGCTTTTGTCAGTGTTAGCTTTTGTCAGTTTAGTATTTGGAGCTCTCATTCTATTATCTCTCTCATACTCTTGGACACTTAGAGTTTTCTTGGAGCACTCGTGAAGGAGTGTGGAATACTTGGGATTTTGAGCAAGAAGGAAAAGGAGGAGCAAGAAAGTGAAAGAGGAAATCAAGATAAACAACTACAACGAGTTTTTCTTACAGGTACTGAGTTGCATGTATGATTTCCTTGCTAGTTTTGGCATGCATGGCACATGCATGTGGTTTCTTGGTTATGATCTGTCATTGGCATGGAGGATTTCCTGGATTGATAACAATTTTGCCTAGCCTTTCCATTTCCTGGATAACCATGGTGTTGTGGGTTTTTTTGTTTTTTTTTGGTTGGTTCTCATGTTCCTTTAGTTGTGGGTTGAGTTACTATTTCTTAGAAGCCTTCATTGGACAAATGCTATGGAAGCGCTATAACAGCTTCAGCTGAGTTACTAGTCCTGGAAGCCTTGGTTGGAAAAATGCTCTGGAAGTCCTTGGTGGGTTGAGTTACTAGTCCTGGAAGCCATGGTTGGACAAATGCTCTGGAAGCCTGACAACAAATTTGGGTTGATTTAATAGTCTTAGAAGCCCTAGTTGTAACAAACTGTCTGGAGCCCTGGAAATCTTGGGTAGAGATCGATCTGGTGATGGTTAGTTATCTTCGACTGTGAGGTAGAATAACTAGTTGAGGGTTGAGGTGTTTTGGCCTTTGGAATCCCTGGTTTGGTTTTGTTTGAGTTGTCCCATGAGATCCCACATTCATGATGGGAATATGGCATGGGGGTGATTGGCTAAAAGAGAGATTTGGTTTAGTCCAATCTATGGTCGGATGGTACATGGAAGTATCGGACCTGGTTGTATTTTGCATATGTTAATAAGAGCTCTTTCCCTTGGTATTTTCATGAGTAAATGTGCTTGTCATTATGTGGCTTTAATGATTGTTTCCTCATTAATATATCTTTGGTTATTTGTTTGTTATAAGTGTGTTTTATGAAATTTATGATGTATGGCTCTCATCATGTTTTGGTTAGTATATGAAATGTTAATGAATGAATGGCCTCATAGATAACATTGCAACTATTGGGAGGAGACATCAGTCCTCTTGATGATTCTCAGTAAAGTAAGAGACCCCTATGATTAGATATGCTATTATGACTTGTAGATTACATGTTTGTGATATGTTTGATGAAATGTCTATAATGGCTAGTAGGGGTCAAATCAAGTCCTTGTTCAAGTGTTTTAATTAGTATATTTGTTTCGATGTTATTTTTCATTTCTGGAAGTTTCATGAAGTTCTGGGAAGTGGCCTGAGTCTTGGCCCTGAAAAAGTGGCTCAAAATATGGGGTTGCTGGCACATAACTGCCTGAAAAAGGCCACAATCACATGGATGCCTTGTTGTGGGAGCGACTGAAGGGTTCCATTCACATGCATACCTTGTCAAGGGAGTGGTTAAGGCCTTAGGTCAGTGAAAAAGAAATTTCTCTAAGGGGTTGGTTGGATATTGAAGGGTCTATGGCTCATGAGGAGGGTTAGATTGGTCTTGTCATGTCGGTTCCACTTCATTAACTATACATGGGGAGGTAAATTATATCATAGTACCTATTTGTCACATGTTTGTAACACCCTCCTCCCAGATCTACCCAAGTAACCAACCAACCTGTGTAAATATGCGACAAGAGTCTATTATTAAAAGATTCAACCTCTTAGGAGACCTTAAGGAAGTGGAACTGACAGAAACACAACACACATACCTTGTACAACAACCATAACACCCCCAGGAGTTAACCCAACCATTCAGGCCTCTTACCCCTGGGTCACATTGACATTTTGACCTATTTGAGCCATAGACGCAGGAAAAAACTTACAAGCCAACATCCAAGAGGCTATAGAAGTAAGAATAACACTGCATGCCAGCGTCTAAGGACCAAATTCCACAGTGTTGTGCCAACATCCCCGAGATTTGAGCCATATTTTAAAGCCCAGAACTTAGTACTTTGCCCAGAACTTCATGAAAAGTTAATTGGTGATAAATAATAACAGGACAATGATACATAAGTAATCACATCAATAAGAACTCAAATGGACCCCTCCTAGCCATGACAAGATTTTTTTCAAACATGTCACAAAATTGAAACTACAGGTGTAAACAACATATCTGAGCATAGGGGTCTCATACTTATTTGAGAATCACTAAGAAGCATTGTCCCATTTTTTATGCAGGTAAATCCTCTCTGCAGACAGAGACGATCCCTCTAGCTCTAGAGTGGGTCTAGTAACAAAGGGACACGCTAAAGTGTAGGTTCCTAATTAACGAATGAAAAGGATGGGGTAGATTGACCTACCTAGAGTCCAATGCTGTTGTCGCGGCTGTAGTGGTGGTGGCCTCTTGATCTCTATCTCAACAGATCACGATCCTTCTGAAACGATGCTCAAATACCTGCACGAAGATAAAAAAAAGAGAGCAGCATACGAAATAATGATCTCATTCATAATTACTAACCAGTCAAGGAAGGTTAAGCATATTGCATCAAATAAATCATATTAACACAAGATGGGAACCAGAAAATAGTCATGTATATGTATAAATAGAAGAAAGAGTTACAACCGGAGCCTTGACGTCGCAACCTCCTTTAGCGGGGTTCAGCCAAAGTGCGTCTCGAATGATCTTCGAGAATTAGGACAAGGCAAGGACACAAGCCTAAGCTCTCTCTCAACAAAAGGTCTTTTCCTCTGCTCTATCTCTCTATCAAAATGTTCAGCAATTTAGCTAGGATTGTTCAACTCTCTATTCAACTAGTGTGTGCATGAGAGATAGCTTTATTTATAGAGGGAAAGGAGGAGGATGGTATCCCTACAATGATGGAAGGGAGGCCTTATCCTTTGGGAGGTTTCCCCAAAAGGTGGAAACAAGAGGCCAAAGGAGGGAGTCCATGGTTATTCAGTCAAACCACTCCAGCTGACTCGCCCACGAAGTTGTTAGGATAGAAACTTCACCTCTATATTTAAAAAAAAATACATAAACAACTTGGTGTCGATAGCTAACTAGGACAGAGCGCCAAATGACGCGGGGCCCAGTGTTAATCTTCCTCATTGGGGAGAGGGCATAACAGTCTACTAGCGCCAAGGAAAAAACATGTGTTTCTGAAGGTTTGCTCAGGCAATGGTCAACAGAAGGAATGTTGTCCTCATGGCAAGGGATGAAATGATGGTCTTTGCAAGGCATGACACTTATTATTATTCATAGTAATGATCCTCTAATGTGAGGGATGGGGATTTCAGGGACGGTGATCACAAAATGATGTGTAACTTATGCCCCCAAAATCATGAGGCCCGAGAGAGAGGGAGGGGTGAAATGATTTATGAGATTGCATTCGAACCAAAAACCATTGTAGGAATACGTGCAATTGCAAATACAACTGATATCTCCAATACATGAATATGTGGTATGGGAACAACCATCCATAATAGAGTACATAAAAATTGAGATCCGAGGCATGGATGAAGCCATCCAACAGTAATGATCAAAAAATAGACTCAGGTATGGTCGCAGACGTCCAATCAAATGAGTCATGCAATAAGTCATAATAAATTACAATATCCCACAGCCTGAATCTTATCAGACAAAACCCAGGGTCTTGCACTCCATCTCGACCCGAAAAAGTACAAATACAAGCATGCGAATATGTGAGCTGAAGTCGAACATGCAAGAAAATCACCCGATTACCATCCAATAATGAAATTTGTTAACATGCACGAGAGAAACCACCATAATGACGATGGCCCTCAAGGTACGACAGGTACAATCCATGGAATGTGAATAGTGATCTGGCATCTAACACCCACATAATCACTCGATCGAAGGCCAATGATGTGGACCTGTCGTCAAATGCGAAGAACCTCCCATTGAGGCATGCAGGCTCCAAGGTACCAGAAGGGAGTCTCTAGATCAACTTCTTGGATAATGAGCTGAAGTCGACAGGAAGTGACCCGGTCGAAGGAGGGCCATAATGTTTCCCACATTATCGACATGAGACAGAGGAACATGATGATAGTGAATAAGGACTAACAGAGAATCAAAGGGAGGTTGAAAACTACAGAGGAAAAATTTTGTTGAACATATCAGCGACACGACTCTGGATTTGGCAGTATTTTACATCAAGGGATCTGAGGTCATGATGATGGGGAAAAGAGAAAATGAGAGGTCAAAAGAGATTACCCAAACCCATGGAGGAAAAAATGATGAAATGAGATGTCCCCAACCTGACACGAATGCAGACGAGTGTCATGTTCAAGAGCGACATATTTCCAACACAACTAAAGACTGGTTCCATTTTACCCCGCCATTTCTAGCGAGTACCCAAATTATTTTAAAAAAAATCTTGAAGTGATTAGCATATGCTTGCAATGTAAGTTTGTCCTTTGAAAAAATCCATCCTAGTACATTTTACGAGCCCTAGGAAGGAGGAACTTGTTTACATCATGGTGACGATTTCCGATGTCATCAGGGTTTAACGAGTCTAACAAAGGGAGAACTCGACATCTTATCATGTTTAGAGAGTTTCAAAAGAAGCGGAAAATAAAACTACAACATGCCCCTTTTCATAAATATTCCTTCAGATTCGAAAAGGTAGAAAACAATAACTGAAAGAACCTCTTAGTCGCGATAGGCTAAGGTATTCCTTTTTCGTAAATAATCCATCCCAGCCTGAAAAAGTAGTAAACGTATATTGGGTAGATATTGTTTTGCAACCATTTAACGAGTTCAAAATGACAAGAGTATCAGAAATATTTTCAGTTTTGGAGTCAGAAAATAGCTGAAAGATGACTCCAATAGTGACTTTTTCGCGTATTTACTGAGTCCGAAAAAGTATAAAATACAAGTCGTTACTTCATCACTATCCATTAAAAACCTGTCGCTGCACAAGAGATGCACTTAAAACCCATTTCTTGAAATAACATAGTGAAATAATCGAAAAACATGTCTTAAAACCTAATTAGGGCTTTGAAAAGTTATAAGATGACAAAAATGGTTACAAATAATTACTTTTCACTTTTACCTCTTGTGGAGCAATAGTTACCCTTTTTACACTGCGATTTTGCGGTGACGATAGTAGACGTTCTAGCAGACCAATCTCGAATCCGTCAGTTCCAGGTAAGAGACGACATCCTTCCCTGCATTTTAATTCCTCTTTCATTACCTGTAACCCCAAATTTTTAATTCTATGGGGGAATTTGTAAAAACTAGGGCACGATGGTTGGCGCGAGTATCGGGCATGGACTCGCGCCAATCGCCCAATTTTCTGAATTGGGGCGCGCCCATTGGCGCAAATATTTCTAAAAAAATCTCTCCAACTGCGTAAACCTTTGTAGACTCAAAATGTAATTCAATAGGCCCAAATTCAATGAATCAAAGATTTTAATTTGGCTATTAATATCCATGTGAACATGTTTGTAGGTGTGAAGTGGAAAAATGGTGATTGAATGGAAAGAACGGGAACACAGTGAAGAAGACAAGCTTGCCATGGATAATGAAATATGCATGGAAGATCTCAGAGACTGTGGACTGAAAAAAATATTCATGACACCGTGCCTCAGATCTCAATCGGAGCTGCTACAATACTTGATCAGTATCTAGGATGAGGATTAGGAAAAATTCATTCTTCAGGATCAAGAACTCGAGATTGATGTCTCATATGTTTATTTCATATCAGGATTGTCGCAAAGAGGGGCAACACCAGTCTTAACTGGTACCCGGCCTAGCATGGAAAACGTGAGCATGGTGATCGACAGGCTATGTCGAGGGGCACGGAAAGGATCAGGAAGTGGGAAGGTGGATATCCAGACTATCTCAGATTTGGAACTAAAGGTAGTGATACAAACCATTACATGAGCTGTGGGATTGTAGGCACCACACGAAGCAAAAAATACACAACTAATTCTTTCTGTAGACTTCTTGACACCGACCATCTACAACTGGGAAGAGGCAGTGACAATCAACATGAAACATCAAATGACAAAGTGCAAGAAGACCAAATTGAAACAGTTTGGCTACGGGTCTATCATGGTATCGTTCTTCTTGGAACGACTACCAATCTTTCAGTGTCAAGAGGTGATAGTCCTGACACCACCAGCACTAGAACCACAGATAGCCCGATGGGCAGCTCTGATGCCAAGGTCAGGGGGAGGTCAATAGATGTCCTGGAGACCGGAGTTCTTTGATTGGCTTCACCGATAACTGATTGTCATGGAGGACTGGCCCTACTTTGGCATAGATTTCACTAGTGATCCAAACCTCCCACTCCCAGAAGGAGAGGATTGGGATGAAGCACTTGGTAAGACTCATTTTTTATTTTCATGAGTATTTATGATTTTTTTTGTTATGTATGTTCAGACATTAAATCCACGTGTTTTCAGATGTTGGCATAGAGAGACCTGTAGGCATGTCTTCGATAGCAAGACGGATCCCTCGCGAATTCGATATTGCCCCTCATGGTGAGGGGGGCGAGGAGGAGGAAATCATGCGCAACTTGGAAGGAATATCACGCAGAGTCCTAGACTATGCATGATTTGATGATGTTCCTTGTGCATACCAGAGAAACGATGTAGGGGTGTCAAATCGAGTTCATCGCTTGCTGAGGCAGATTGTACAAGCAGTGACATACTATCTTGAGCGTCACATTGATTAGACACATAGGTTTTATTTCTAAACATTTTTGAGAGACATGATGTCTCAGGATGTAACATAAACATGCATATTTTTGAACTTATGATGCACACCTATGCAAACATTCGATACATATATATATATATATATATATATATATATATATATATATATATATTTCTCATGTGATGATGATTTTACAGATTACGCAAATGTCTATCTAATACAATGTTAGCCACTGTATTAGTTAATGCATTCATTCGCTAGGAATATGTTGATATGTGATATAACCAAAATGTCTTTCCAGCAAACGAACACCTAAATACAATCTTAAAATGTGAGGGTTTCTAACTGAATAATGTCCATTAAGTTGGAGAACAACAAGATGTGAGTCTATATTTACAACCAATGCACTAATGCTGAGGGTAATCACCTTGGTTAATAGTTCAATAATAGCACTATACTTAGCGACATTGTTTGTAGCTTGTCCTAGACAAACCTTGCAGATTTATCAACTCACCAGCAGGATCATAAATCACCCAGGCTGCCGAAGACAAGTTCCAAGTACTGCGGGAAGCACCATCAGCGAAACCGATATAAGGGGTAATAGACATCTGCATAATAAGCAGCTACCCAATAAGCAAGAAAATTCTCGCAAAGCACACCAAGCCAAAAAATGTACAAAAATGAAAAAAACACCTATGTACACAAAACATGCACGAATGAATCATGCATAATATTTTTTGAGATACAACCCATTTCTGGGCTGATCCAAAGGATTACCTTCGTAATCAATGAGCTCATAGGCCCCATTATGCAAGACACATTTAACAATGTAGGGCCCATGCCGCATGGGTTGAAATTTTCCTGCCCCCAGCTTATCGTGAGCTTGGTTGTACAAGAAGACGAGGTCTCCTTCTACGAAGGAGTGAGGCGAAACCGACTGGTCAAAATGAGCTTTGACCCACTTCTTCTCTGCTTCTATGACCAAAGCAGCAAAGCGACGAGTTTCATCCAACCTTTCTAAGTAGAGAAGACGCTCTTCTTCTGGTGAAGTGTTTGGCAGCAATTCAACAGCCACCTTGAGCGAAGGTATTTCACACTTAATCAGAAGGGTAGCTTCCAGACCATAAACAAGCTGAAATGGAGTGAATCTGGTCGCATCCTTAAATGATGTTCGGTCTGCCCAAAGAGCTGAAAATAACATGAGATTCCAATTAGATTTGTGCATCCAAATCATACATTGAAGCATGGTGACAAGAACTTTATTCACAGCTTCAACCTAGCCATTGGCCTGAGGATAGTATGGCGTTGAGCTGTCGTGACGTAGACCCAACTTAGAAGTCAACTCCGCCACCATGTAATGTCGAAAATGGGAACCATGATCGGTAAAAATGGCTTGAGGGATACCAAACCGAGAAATGATGTGATTAAATATGAATTGAGCTACTGTCTTATCGTCAGCTGCAAGTGTAGGCATTGCTTCGGCCCATTTGGTGAAGTAGTCAACGACTACGATAATATAAGCATGCCCCCCAGCCGAGTGAGGGTTACACATCATAAAATTGATGCCCCACTTCGCAAAGGGACCAATGATAATGACAGAGTGGAGATGTGCAGGCGGTGCGCACATCCTGCGCTGATAGATCTGGCAATCATGACATTTACGAACAACGACAATGCAGTCCTTGAAGATGGAGGGCTAGAAATACCCAGCACAAAGAATCTTCTGTGCAGTGGCATAACCAGACAAGTGACTGCCACAGGCGCCACTGTGACAATCATTCAGGGCTTTCTCAGCCTCTTCGAGAGTCAAACACCGATGGATAATGGAATCAACTTCGATGCAGTAGAGTGTATATCCGATTATACGATAAGGTTGCGATCGATGATGGATGCGTCGGTGATCATCCTTAGTCAACTCAGATCTAAAGGTAGAAGTATGAAGATATACGATGATATCACTGTACCAAGGATCGAGGGTTACAATCAGAATGATCCACTTTGAGTACTTTCCCCCTAGTAATTGTTGAGACAATATATAGGTCATAGGGTTGCAATCATAAATCACCGTCACAGTATGCAACAAAATGTAATGACGAAAATGTTGAACCGCTTGAACGACGGCCAACGCCATCTTCTCGACATGTGCATAGTGCATTTTAGGATTGAGAAGGTTACGAGATAGGTAGTAGATAACATGCTTGTCACCGTCATCATCGTCTTGCATAAAAACCATGGAAATTGTGCTGAAAGCGGCGACAAAATAGAGGGAAAAATCGTGATGATAGTTCGGACGAAGCAACAGAGGAGTGTTGACGAGCAACATCTTCAGTGTGTCGAAAGACTTCTCGGAAATATCATCCCAAAGGAATGGAACGCCCTGATTTAATAATCACGTGAATCCTTTAGCCAAGCGGCATAGTTAGGTATAAACGTCGTAAAAAATTAGCCTTCCCCTGCAGACTTTGCAGCTGATGTAATGAGGATGGAGAGGGGAGATTAATGATAGCCTCAACTTGGAGTGGATTGTGGTGAATCCCGTCTTTGGACACGATAAACCCCAAGAGTATACCAGAATCGAAGCATAAGATGCACTTGTGCGGATTTAGTCGGATGTTGTAACATCGACAACGAAGAAATATCTAACGAAGATGGTCAAGATGGTCCTTGTGCTTAACTGTATGAGCTGGACGGTCATCCAGATAAGGCTGAACGATGTGCTTAATATCATGAAAAGAATACGACATCGCTTGCTGAAATGTGGCCCCAACATTTTTTAAGCCAAAAGGGAGCTTTTTATATGCGAAAGTCCCCCAAGGATAGATGAAGGCAGTCTTATGTTGATCATTCAGGAGAATTTTAATCTAGTTGTAGCCAGAAAAGCCGTCCATGAGGGAAAAAATACCACTCCCAGCACAATCATCAATGATTTGATCGATAAAGGGAGTAGGATAATTATCCTTAGGATAGGCCCGATTGATTTCACGATAATCAACACAGAACCGAACGGTACCATGTTTCTTATCTACAGGGACAATGTGGGACACCCATTCTGTCAAGGGAATCAGATAAATCAAACCAGCTTTGAGAAGTTTTTCAACTTCACCCTTAATGGAAGTAGCCTTTCTAGGGTGCATAGGACGAAGATGCTGGTGAACAGGCTTTGAACCAAGGTAGGTAGGAATCTCATGCACCACTATACTGGGATCGATGTTGGGCATCTCTTCGTAAGACCATGAAAAGACATCGTGAAACTCGCGGAAAAGGCTAGTATAAACCTGAACTTTATCGGAAGAACATATGACCCCGATATGGATGTTCTTGAAGATTCTCGGTTTCACAGAAATGTTGATAGACATCGTTTGTGTGATATTAATCAAGTTACCCTCCATAAAAACTTTATGTGTCAGAAGAGGCATTTGAAGTGAAGGAGAAGGAACCTGAGATGCAAAACTCTCAAGACATGTAGACATGGTCCCGAGACCAAGCATGAAAGAGGAACAATGATGACTATCATCCCATGGAAGATCCTCGAGAGACATAGTTCCCACGATGGCTTCATCGGAAGGAAATATCTCTTTCAAGGGATCTGGTGAATCCGAATCGTCGAGCCAAGGGGATTGAGAATAAGTGTCAAGAGACATGCCCAAAGGAGCATGATAAGGAGGCGGAAGCTCCGAGGCCGAAATAAGTTCACAATAGTCAATCTCGATCGGACTTAACGACATCGAATCTCCAAAATAATTGATCTGTTCAGACGAAGGGATGATCCACGGGTTGTCAGACCGAGAGATCATATTGATCTGAATAATATTGGGTGGAGGAAGGGGAAAAATATCCATGAGGGTGGGATCTTTGAAGAGACCCGGCCCTATGATTTCGTAGGGAGTAGGAATCTGATCCACATACGGAATGTTGTTCTCGTAAGAAGAAGTGAAAAATGACAACTGATCAACAGTAACAATCTTTCCTTCGTGCGGGAATTTCAGAACACGAAAGAGAGTGGATGGAACACACAACATGGGGTGAGTCCAACTGCGACCGAGGAGAAGATTATAATGAGCTTGGCGTCATCTACTTCAACCTTGACATTGACTGTCTTCCCTTCTAGAGTAATCGATAAACTAGCGAGAACACCTAAAGGTTTAGATTCCCTTCCATCAAATGCTTCAAGGGCATTTGGCGATGAATTCAAGGTCGAAGAACCAATGGCTTTCCGGCAAGTAGATGACATGACGCACGTAGATGCGCCCTCGTCCACAACCGCTCAATGGATATTTAGACCATTAATACCAACGTGTATGATGAGCGCAATTTGGTGCGGGAGTTGTGGGACGAAATTCTCTAAATCAAAAGCGAGAAGGCTAGTATCAACAGGATCAACCCCACCGATCACAGATAACAAAGCCTTCCATTGAGACAGACAACTCTGAAGTAATTTTAATGTAGACATTGCAAATGGTGCCTGAGCCAAATCCTCAACAATATTGTAATGATGAGCAACACGGGCGTTGGGATTGTAAGAAGACTTCCGAAGTACACTTTTGGAAGGTGGCCGTACAACGGGCTCAGTACTGGGCCTTTCAATCTGAAGAGGGCTAGAAGCAGGCAGAGGAGGAGGACCATCAGCAATCTCCTTCCTTGCTACCTGACACGATCTGTTATAATCTTTCGATTGAGTAGCAATGGAAACAGATGCAGAACCATTCATCATGAACACCTGAGAGCCAAATGGGGCAGAGGACTGAGGTTGCTCTACCATCTAGGTCTGTTGTGATGGAAAAACTTCTTTGAGAACAATCATAGTTCCCTAGGTCCCTTTGAGCAATCTGTTCACTTCGTCCTATCAAGGATAGTCCTTGGTGAAGTGCTCTTCATCAAAAATCAAACAAGGGTACTTTGGCTTACACTGTGAACCATCATCAGCACGAGATTTCTAAGAATCCTATTTTGGGGTATCGGCTTTGGCGTTACCTTTACCCTTATTTTTTCCCTTAGAAGTCTTATCCGCTAAATTAGCCTGAACAACATTGACTTCCACATTTTTTCCAGAATTTGGGGTGGGCTGAGAAGTAGTATCATTGGAAGGATTAGATTTTTTCTTCCCAGGATTCGAAGGAGAATACTTCTGAGAATTCTGAGACATGGAACTGATAATATCATCGATGGAGGGTGTCGCTGGTGATTTGGAGGTTCCAGGTCGAGGAGCATCAAGTAATATATCATACAACGTGCCAGACTGAGAGTACACAAGATCAAGGTATTGGGCACGAGCAATGGCCTATTCTTCGGTTACACATGCCCCCATAGCTATGTCTTTAGCAATTTGATTGAAAAACGAGGTAGTGAACCAATCAGTTAGAGGCTGATAAGGAATATTAAACTTGATTAAGTGACGACGACGCCTCCATTCATGAATATGATCCGAGATATGAGTAGCTCAGTCTTGTTTCAAGAATGTGAGGAGGTGCATCCTGGTCTCATAACGAACTGGTAACTAAAAATGCGTAAGGCACGCCATGGCTAAAGATTTGAAGTCTTGAAAGATGCCATGAGATAGCTCAATGTACCACTTTGCAGCAACACCAGTAAGAGTCCGTTGGAAAATACAGAGTCAGATGGAATTGTTAACCCAAGAGTTAGAGGAGCACCACAAGTGGTAAGTCATAACATGCACTTGGGGGTCTTCTCTGGACTTGCCCTCAAACTTAGGATAATCACCAGGAGTATTAGTCGAAACTGGAGGCCAATACGAGTTATGAAGAATCAGATCGTTCGTTAACTTTGACACATCAGGCAGTTCCAATGTAGCAAGAAATGGTAATTGAGGATTAAAAGGCATCAGAGGCCTTTGATAAGGACCTGTGTTAACATTCCACCCAGGCAGGGAGAAATTCTGCCCCCATATGTTTTGTCCTGGAGGATTTTGACCATATGGGTTATAAGCCTGATAGTTCTGCCCATACTGGGGTTGAGGACCAGGATAATGATTCAGAGCATAACATTGAGGTCCTTGCTGAGCAATGTATGGATTCTGTTGCGGAATGTAAGTGTTTCCTTGGGGTGGATTATACACCATATGGGATTGATTTTGAGGGTAATAAGTAAAACCCTGGGGCGCACTATATACCGCCTGATATTGAACTTGAGGAGGGTAAGTAGTGCCTTGAGGTTGAGCAGGTGGGCCCTGCTGAGCAGGTTGAGTGGGCTGCTGAGCTTGTTGAACAGGTTGAACCGGCTTCTGAGCAGGTTGAACTAGCTGCTGAGTGGGTTGAAATGGCTACTGAGTGGGTTGAGAAGTTTGAAGCGGCTGCTGAGGTTGGGCAGGCTGCCCCTGTAGAGCAGGGTGGCCTGAATGCCGAGGGCCACTAGGTTTCCCTTGTGGAAGAGGTTGGCCCAATGGTTGCGATGGACCAGGTTGCCCCTGATAACTAGGTTGAGCCAGAGCAGGACCGTAGGGTTGTCCTTGTTGTACAAAGTTTTGGCATTGTGGAATGTAAGGCTGTTGCTGCTGCACAAAAGGTTGTCCCTGTGGTGGATACTGTAGAAATTTCTGAATCTTAATTCTTATGTAGAAATTATTACTATTAATCTGGTTAAGATTCTTCTACTTATACAAGTTATTAACTGAATAAATTCAAGTTAACATCAAAGCAAAAAACATAACAGATATCTACCAATTCAGATCTAGAATAAGCATATGCACACATAGACAAAGTGACATAATTATTTCTAGAAAAAATATCCTCGAAAAAACCCAATGTGCGAAAACCGGTCTCTGGCTGCTGGAGGGTTCTATTATTAAGAATATTTCTGAATACACAACTCTGGTTTCTAGATCTGGAAAAACCAATAGAGAAAACTCTAGATCTGCAATTCCTGGCTAATCTAAGACCAAAAATACATCCCTCAAACGGGATTTATAGGACTCAGCCATATCTAGGCCTAGAAACCCCAGCGTTGCCCCTGAAATACACTGCTGCTGCTGCTGCTGCTACCTTTCTCTGCGCTGTCCTTACTGATCTCTTCTCTGCTTCTTATGTATTCTAGACCCCGGGATCAGATCATCCCCTTGGTCTAAATTCCCCTCTCTACAACTAAAGAACTTTTGATAATTCTTATCAACCTCGCCCTAGAATCTCAGCTTAACTTCAGTGCTCTGCCTCCATGTGTTTTTTACAAATGACCCCAAGCCTTTCCTTTATACTTTTCTCATTGAAAAATCAATGACCAAGATTAAATATTTAATAAATGACTAAGATTAAAAGAAAGCTTGATCCGTGTGACTTAAGATAATTTCATCACATGTTTAATTAAATTCACTTTAATTATTTTATTTTCCTAAGTTTTAACTTAGGAAATACATTAAAATAATTAATTAATTTAATATCTCCTAAACCAGATGAAATTTCTCAAATCCATTTCTGGGTCTTGTAGATCCAGTGTACGCTAGTCCCTCCACAAATTTTGGGAGCTAGAGCATAACTGATGCTACCCCAAATACAAAAAATCTCAACACTCCCTCTTAGCATCAAGGGTGTGCTCTAGCAATACATCACACTCATGCATTACATGATTTTGGGCACTGGTTTTGTGCTGTTGAAGCTTGGCCTCCTGCCACTCAAATCTGCACTGTTGCTGTTATTCTGTACTGCTGCTCATGACTTTTCCACTGCCACTGCAACCATTGTACTGCAGCTCCCTCTTCTTCGGAAAACCACCCTTTCCTCTAGTGGAAGGGGTTCTCGATCATTCCCATATTCTCTTTGAATTAAGTGAACTTAACCTTATTCAGAGCCTTTGTGAGAATGTATGCTACTTTTTCACCTGTAGGAGTGTATCGTAACTGTACTGCTCCCTTCTGAACATAGTCTCGGATAAAGTGACACCGAATGTCAATGTGCTTTGACCGGTCATGAAACACAGGATTCTCAGAAAGCTTGATGCAACTCTGATTATCACACATGATCTTGGTCGACTCTATTCGTTTCTTAAGTAGGTTAAACATTAATTTGCGGAGCCATATGGCCTCACATGAAGCCATGCTTGCTTCCATGTACTCTGCCTCGGCTGAGCTCAGTGCTACAGAATTTTGTTTCCTACTACACCAGGAGGTCATTCCAGATCCGAGACTGAAACAATACCCGCTGGTACTTTTTCGATCTATTGTGCTTCCAGCCCAGTCTGCATTTGTGAACCCACTTAACTGAATTTCATTTTCCTTCGTGTACTTTAGCCCATACTCGATTGTCCCTCCCAAGTATTTGAGAATATGTTTAGCTACTGCCCAGTGAGCCCTCCTTAGTTCCACCATGAACTGACTTAGGGTATTTATTGCATAGAAGATGTCTGGTCTTGTGTTGACCAGATACATCAATGACCCGATGAGCTGTCTGTACAAGGTGGGATCAGCCTTATCATCCTCTGATGTGTCTATCTTCTTCCAGTTAGTGATCATTGGCGTGGCCATGGGTCTACAGTTTTCCATCTGAAATCTTTTAAGAATCTTTATCGTGTATCTTCCTTGCCCTGGGAAGATTTCCTCTTCATGCTGCCAAAATTCTAACCTAAGAAAATAGTGCATCCGTCCCAGGTCCTTCATGTCAAATTATGTTGCCAGGTTCTCCTTGCAGTCCATGATGAGCTTGGATGACCCAGTAAAAAACAAGTCATCCACATATAAAACAAGAATAAGTGGCTCATCTCCTACTCTCAAGTAGTATAAGTTGGGATCTGCATCACTCTTGACGAACCCCATCTTCTGCAAGTAGCTATCAATCTGACCATACCATGCCCTGGGGGATTGTTTCAAGCCATACAAGGCTTTCTTAAGTCTGCAAACATGATTCTTCTGCTCATGTGTCTCGAAGCCCTCTGGTTGCTCTATGTACACTTCCTCCTCTATCACACCGTTCAAGAACGCAGTCTTGACATCCATCTGGTGAATCTCCCATCCCATCTGCGTTGCCAAAGAGATGATGGATCTGATAGTAGTGTACTGTGCTATTGGAGCAAAGGTTTCTTCATAGTCAATGCATTCTTTCTGGGCATACCCCTTTGCTACTAATCTTGCTTTGAATTTCTCTATGCTACCATTTTCAACTTGTTTGATCTTGTAGATCCACCTGTATCCTACAACAGACCTGTCCTATGGTCTAGGGACTACTTCCCAAACATCATTTGTCATGATGGAGCTATACTCCTCCACCATGGAATCTACCCATACCTGATGCTGAGCTGCTTCCCGAAAGGTAGAGGGCTCTCTAACCTGAGCTACTAGTGACTGATATCTGTCAGATTGTTTCCTTATCCTCTTCCCTTCTCTAGGTGTTCCAACAAATCCTTCTGCATCTCTAAGAATCTGTTGGAGTTCTCTGCTCAGTCTCCCATCAGTGGTGGGTGGTCTCACTTGTTCTTCCTCCTATTCTTCGTCGGAGGAGCTTCCTTTAGAACAATTGTTCCTAGGAGAGGCACTTGACCTCTCCTCCAGAGGTTGTTGAGGCTGTACCAATGGATCTTCCTCAATCTGCATATTTGTGGCCATCTCTCGAGATTTCCTAAAGGATATTTCTTCAAGGAATTTTACATCCCTTGTTACCACAAATTTCCTGCTCACTAGAATATAGACGCGGTATGCCTTTCCATTCTCACTGTAGCCCATCAGAAAAACCTTTTCTACAGTTTGATCCAGTTTCTTCCTCTTTTCCTCTGGAACATGGAAGTATGCTACGCTGCCGAATATCCTGATGTGGCTCACTTTAGGCTTGTGTCCTGTGAACACACTTTCGGGAGTCACCTTTCCCAAAGCCCTATTTGGAACTCTGTTCTGAATATAGAATTTTGTGTTGCAGGCCTTTGCCCATAAGAATTTGGGCATTTCCTGTTTGTACAACATTTCCCTTACAGCTTCTATTATGGTTTGATTCTTCCGTTATGCAACTCCATTTTGTTTTGGATTGTAGGGAGCTGTCCACTCTCTCTTGATGCCTTCCTACACACAAAAATTTGTGAAGTCTTTACCGATATATTCTCCACCATTATCTGACCTTAAATTTTTGATCTTCTTTCCTATAGAGTTCTCCACCAATGCTTTGAAATCTTTAAACCGATTAAAGGATTGATATTTGGTCTTCAGAAAATATTTTGGTCTCCATCATTAATGAAGGTGACAAAATATTTTGCCCCACTGAGAGCTATTGTAGACATCAGACCGAAAATGTCAGAGTGTATTAACTCTAATACACCTTTGGCTCTGCTGTTGCTTCTTGGAAACGCTACCTTAACGTACTTCCCTAGTACGCATCCTCTGTAAACATCATCTTTCTTTGTGCTGAGTTCAGGAGCCCCTATGATAGTATTTTTGAGAATCCCCAAGGCTCCATGATGTAGATGCCCCATCCTTCTGTGCCATAGCTCATTCAGATCTCTATCATCTGTACTGTCGATTAGGGCCACCGGAGATTCAAGCTGAAGTTTATACAGCTTTTGACTCCTTACTCCAATTTGTGCCTTTTTACTCCACTTAGGATGTTTGACATATACTTTGTCTTGAATAAAGTATACACCATAGCCCTTGTTCTGAAGTTGAGACACCGAGAGTAAGTTCATCCCCAACCCTTGTACATGTAGAACATTCATGGCTCGAATCTTGTGGCCATCTTCTATTTGAAAAGTTACGGTACCTCTCCCAATGGGGGTACATTTTCCTTTGTTTCCCATAGTTATTTGGAAATTCATATGCTCCTCTTGATAGCTTGAAAAACATTCTCGAACCCCCGTCATGTGAGTAGATTCTCCAGTGTCAATATACCAAACATCAGGAGGAGCTATGCTTAACACACATGCAAGATCCTCCTCCAATCTGGATGCCAGCACTTTCATGTCATGTTTCATCTGCATTTCTGCATGCTCTGGAGGACTGCGTGAGTCCTTTTGGTTGCATGAACCCTTCCCTTGGTTCATGTTAAATTTTTCCTTCCTGTCAACTGCGCTTCCCCTTCAGATTTGTAATTTCTCTGATACCATGTAGAAATTTCTGAATCTTAATTCTTATGCAGAAATTATTACTGTTAATATGGTTAAGCTTCTCCTACTTATACAAGTGATTAACTGAATAAATTCAAGTTAAAATTAAATAAAAACACATAAAAAATATCTACCAATTCAGATCTAGAATAATCATATGCACACATAGATACAGTGATGGTTATTTTTGGACAAACTGTCCCTTGAAAAACCCAATGTGGGAAAACTGGTCTCTGGCTGCTGGAGGGTTCTATTATTAAGAATATTTCTGAATACACAACTTTGGTTTTCAGATCTAGGAAAACCTACAGAGAAAACTCTAAATATGCAGCTCCTAGCTTATCTAAGACCAAAAATACTGACTGATCCACACCCTCAAACGAGATTTACAGAACTCAGCGAGATCTAGGCCTAGAAACCCCAGCGCTGCCCCTGAAAGACACTGCTACTACTGCCGTCTACTGCTACTGCTGCTGCAGTTGCTGCCGTCTGCTGCTGTTGTTGCTACTGCTGCCACCATCTCCTATTGCTGTTGGTGCCGTCTACTGCTACCACTACTGCCTTTCTCTGCGCTGTCCTTGCTGATCTCTTCTCTGCTTCTTGTGTATTCTAGACCCCAGGATTAGATCATCCCATTGGTCTAAATTCCCCTCTCTATAACTGAAACACTTCTGAGAATTCTTAGCAACCCCACCCTAGAATCTCAGCTTAGCTTCAATGCTCTGCCTCCATGTATGTTTTGCAAATGACCCTAGGAATTTCCTTTATACTTTTATCGTTGAAAAATCAATGACCAAGATTAAATCTTTAATCAATGGCTAAGATTAAAAGAAAGCTTGATCTGTGTGACTTAAGATAATTTCATCACATGTCTAATTAAATTCACTTTAATTATTTTATTTTCCTAAGTTTTAACTTAGGAAATACATTAAAATAATTAATTAATTTAATATCTCCTAAACCAGATGAAATTTCTCAAATCCATTTCTGGGTCTTGTAGATCCAGTGTACTCTAGTCCCTCCACAAAGTTTGGGAGCTAGAGAAAAATTGATGCTACCCCAAATACACAAAATCTCAACATATACATTTGCCCATAGGAATGTAAGACGCTTCTGGTTGATATTGAGGTTGACCGGAAGTGTCGTAGGGTTGCTGAACCGAAGGTTGACCCTGTAAGGGTTGTCCTTGTGGACCATAGGGTTGTCCCTGTTGGATCAAAGGTTGTCCCTGTAAGGGTTTTCCTTGTGGACCATAGGGTTGTCCCTATATCACTGGCCCTCGATGAGGAACGATCTAATAGGGATAAGCCGGAGGCAGACAAAAAAACTGATTAGGATCAATAGGAGGAAAATATACAGGATTACCTAGACATCATAATGATGTGGAGGATTGACATGAGCTTGTGGATGCTGAGAACCCTGAGTGTCTTGCTGCTGAACAACCAACATATACTCTTCAAAAGTAAGGCCACCAGGAATCATAGGGGAAGTCATATCCACACTAGAAGCAGGCGTGGTCTCCACAACGCGAGGTTGCGATTTACTCGGGCTGGGATTGATAGGCCACGTAGGATTAAGAAAGATAGACCTGCGAGTGTGAAAATATCTTGACGACTGATGCGTAACAACAGGTGCAGATGAATCCACACAGATGGTAGGTTGGACCGGGACATACGTAACAGTGACCGATGAGCTAGGTGTCGAAGGCGAAAATCCCAATGAAGGAAGGACCGAACTCCTTGGAGGAGTTGATGTGCTGGATTGTGCCATGGACGCAACACCAGAAATACTCTGACTCAAGGTCTGATAACCAGGTGGAAGTGACACCGATTGAGGAGAATACTGACTATAAACACGTGGGAGATATTCCGAGAAAATTTGATATTCCCCTGTAGAAACAGGCATTCCTTCACTGCCAACATGACTCGAAGAATCTATGTCTGACGAAGCCGTAAGATCGTCAAAAAGACGACGAGGACTAGGAGGTATAGTAATGGCTATAAATGGTGAACCCGAAGTAAGAGGAGGGAATTCTTCCTCGCTCCAAAAAATAGACCAAGCACCCTAAGGAGGCCAATTGAACTCAACTGACTCTTCAGGAGGAGATCGAGTAGCAAGAGGCAAGACAGTCAGGAGATAGGCCGCGAAAACTCGAGAGACCTAGTGGACTGAGGGGTTTCAAAAGAAATGTCTGGAAAAGAACTACCACTAGGAGGCAATGAAGAATATGATGAAACTAGTGGTTCCGCCACTGTGACAATATTTCAACATAGGAAAGAAAATGAAACAACAAATTCAAGGCTTCAAGAACAAAGTGTAAGGAAATACAAAAAAAATCCAAGTAACAAAATTTTAATGGGCATGTGATCGTGGGTAATTAATTTTATGACATTGAAACCAGACTTCGCTGTTTCATGTTTTAAGAGTCGAGAAACAGAAAAAAGATGACACTAGTCACTTTCAATTTTAAACGAGCATGAAAGGACAAGTGCTTGATGATCTCTTCTCTTTTTAAGGAGTCACGAAAAGATCGAAATGACTACTCAGGTAATCTAAGCAAGAGGGTGTACTAAGTTTCCATGAACTTCCATATACATCTTGGTGATCAAATGAAAGAGAAATGACCAAGGAATTAATGTACGTGCAGGTAGTCTCCCCGAATGCTGTGTTCGGTGTATCACAGTTACAGGTTGGCAAAATTGGCTTTCCATGGATAAAGGATTTGAACCTATGAGGGTCTCCCTTTATATATGTGACGGTACGGGGAGCACAAGCCCATACTAGCGCTGTCTAAAGCCAGATGGCGAACGAAAGCTACTAGGTTTAACGACGCTGGAACACGTCACTAGCCTAGACCTCTAAAAATGTATGCGTTAGGTTCCAATGCTTCCTTAGATTAATTCAATTGATTTTATAGTTGATCTTGAATTAATGTTTGAGTTTCACGACCCTACCGAATTTTGATCTCAAATTTCCTAAATTCAAGCTATATGCAAAAGAATACCATTTTCCATTCGATGAATGCTAATTAAGAGAAGGATAGAGATCTTTCAGCAAGTAGAAAACAATGAAATCATGCAAATAAGTCCACTAATGCATCTAATACAATCAAACAAAAAACTAAAAACTCTTTCCTAGTTCATCAAGCTCTAGTTATGCAAAATAACTTTTCATTTTCGATGCAAACGAAAGAATGAAAATTTTGATTTTTCAATGAAATGAAGCACACAATGCACTAATTACATTAAAACAAAGCGAACACTAGTTATAAGTATTGCAAATGTAGAGATCTAAACTGAATGATTTAATAAAAATCAATACAAACACAAAAACACACCCAAACCAATGATGCAATCTTCCAAACAAAGAGAAGGGTTTCAAAATGACCCAAACGAGCAATGTGATCTATGCTCGAAGATGATGAGATGGAGAGTCAAACGGAAACTGAATTGATCATTCAACAGACCAAACATAAAGGATCAAGAAAGACTAACGTAATCAATCAGGGAATTGAATTGACAAAAATAAAAAAGACTCGATCTTCAATAAGAAAGCTCAGTTAGCGAAAGAAACCTAGAAACCCTAGGGCTATGAATTGCACCAATGAGAGAATAGAAAAATAGATGAGAAGAGCAAGCCTACAACAGTAAAAAAAATCCCAAAATCTCAATTTAAAACCAAAGGAACAACCCAGAGTCAAGTACAATTGACCAAAAACTCAACAAAAGGGTCAAACCAAATCCTAAAGGATTCGATGTGAGTATGAGGTGGTAATCTGCGCCAAACAGGGGTTGGCACTACTGCAAAAAAAGAAACAAGTGCCAATTGGCACGACTGTTAAAAAAAAAAGATGTGCCAATCCGGATAGCTATGGGAAAATGGGAAAACCAGTGAGCAGAGGTTAATCTTGACACTCTGGAGCTGAATAGGAGGATTCCAAACAATCAGGCAAGCCAAAAAAGATAGACAAGAAAGCAAACGAACGAAGTCAACTCGACAAGGACGAGACAAAAAACTCACATTGATCCCCAACAGAGTCACCAATTTGTTATGCAGGTAAATCCTCTCTGCAGACAGAGATGATCCCTCTATCCCTAGAGTGGGTCTAGTAACAAAGAGACATGCTAAAGTGTAGGTTCCTAATTAACGAATGAAAAGGATGGGGTAGATAGACCTACCTGGAGTCCAACGCTGTTGTCGCGGCTGTAGTGGTGGCAGCCTCTTGATCTGTATCTCGACAGGTCAAAATCCTTCTATAAAGATGCTTGGATACCTGCACGAAGATCAGAAAACAAGAGCAGCATATGAAACAATGATCTCATTGATAATTACTAACCAGTCAAGGAAGGTTAAGCATATTGCATCAAATAAAACATATTAACACAAGATGGGAACCAAACAATAGTCATGTATATTTATAATAGAAGAAAGAGTTACAATTGGAGCCTTGACGTCGTAGCCTCCTTCAGTGGGGTTCAGCCGAAGCGCGTCTTGAATGATCGTCGGGAATTGGGATGAAGCAAGGACACAAGCCTAAGCTCTCTCTTGAAAAAAGGTCTCTTCCTCTGCTCCATCTCTCTAGCAAAGTGTTCAACAATTTAGCTAGGATTGTTCAACTCTCTATTCAACTAGTGTATGCATGAGAGATAGCTTTATTTATAGAGGGAAAGGAGGAGGTTGGGATCCCTACAATTATGGAAGGGAGGCCTTATCCTTTGGGAGATTTCCCTAAAAGGTGGAAACAAGAGGCAAAAGGAGGGAGTCCATGGTTATTCAGTCAAACCACTCCAGCTGACTCGCCCATGAAGTTGTTAGGATATAAACTTCACCTCTATATTTAAAAAACATTCCATAAATAACTTGGCATGGGTAGCTAACTAGGACAGAGCACCAACTAGCATGGGGCCCAGTGTTAATCTTCCTCATTAGCGCAAGGGCATAATGGTCTACTAGCGCCAAGGAAAAAACATGTGTTTTTGAAGGTTTTCTCAGGGAATGGTCAACGAAGGGAATGTTGTCCTCATGGAAGGGGATGCAATGATGGTCTTTGCAAGGCATGAAACTTCTTATTAGTCACAAAAATGATCCTCCAATGTGCAGGATGGGGATTGCAGGGATGGTGACAAAATGATGTGTAACACCCTTACATCATTATTTTTCATACAATCTATTTGACCATAGATACATTGTGCATTCATTTACAAGTAAAAACATGGGGAGAGCCATACATCATCACTGTTAAAATACATTCTCATAACCATCATAATAACAAAAAAATACCATGGATACAACAACAATAAAATCCACATATAAATCAATACATTTTCATACCAAATATCAAGTGAATGAATCGCTCATTAATGAATGTAGAAACCAGCCAGAGATGGGACTTCCACGTTCCACCCGACCATAGATTGGATGAGCCAAATATCTCTTCATCCAATCACCCCCATGCCATATTCCAAGCATGAACGTGAAATCCCATTAAACACATCAATCAAAACCAGTCCAAGGTTTCCATGGGAAAAACCACCTCAACCCTCAACCAATGATTCCACCTCATGGTCGAACATCAAAACCATCACTAGATTGGTCTCTACCGAAGATGTCCAGGGCTACAGAGCATTTGTTCCAACCAAGGCTTCAGGACTAGTAACTCAACCCCAACTATTTACGAGCTCCAGATAGTTTTTCCAACCAAGGCTCCAGGACTAGTAACTCAACCCACCTAGGGCTCCAGAGTGTTTTTCCAACCAAGGCTCTAGGACAAGTAACTCATCCCAACAGTTGTTCATCAAGCTCGAGAGAATTTTTCCAACCAAGGTTTGAGGAACTAATGACTCAAACCACAACTAAAGGAATCATGAGAACCAACCAGAAAACAATCAATGGAAATAAACCCACAACACCATGGATATATAAGAAGTGGAAGGGCTAGGCAAGTCCACTTTCAATCCAGGAAATCCTCCATGCCAATGACAGATCATGCCCAAGAAATCACATCATACAACATTCATGCCAAAAATAGTGAGGAAAAAATACATGCAACTCGGTACCTGCAATCAAAACCTGTTGTGGCTACTAATCCTGATGTCATCTTTCGCTTTCCTACTCTTCCTTTTCCTTCTTGCTCCAAATCACCAAGTATGCCACACTCTCCAAGAGCACTCCAAGAAAACTCTAAGTATCCAAGAGTATGAGAGAGAGAGAATATTGAGAGAGCTCCAAAAATGCACTTACCAAATCTTACCAACTGATCCTCAGAAACCTTTTTATTAACGAGGCCTCTATTTTCTTCATTTTCCATTATTTTCCTTCATTTTCCTCCTCACATGCAACCTATGACCTTTCACCTTCCCTTTCTCCTATTTTCCATTATTTTCATAAATAAATGCCAATAAATGCCACTTTTCCTTTCCAAAGCCTTAGCCATTACCTTTGCCAATTTCCTTAGCCATATTAACCAATATGAATACCCATTAGGATGTTTTGCTCAAAATTCAACTTGGAATAAATTTCCCATCAACTGTGGTTATTATTTTTACCTTTATTAACTTTTATTACATTGAATTTTCACTAGGGATGTTACAATGTTTACCTCGATGGATCGATCAGATTGGGTAAATGTGGGAGGAGGGTGTTACAAAGTGGTATAAGCACATGGTTCACCCCTTGGACTATATGGGTGGTGTGTTCGTCATGCATACATGTTAGCGACATATGTGTTCCTTATGCTTGTGGTATATGTGCTTGTTTTATATGCATGGTGGTGGTCATGGTTGTAGTTGTGTCACCATGTGAAATTTGATACTGTGGATGTTGGATATGTTTATCATTAGTATATGTCAGTTATGAACTGGTCATGCATGTCATATTTGTATGTATTGTGTAGGTACGCGTGTTGTATATATGTCATTATGCATGCATTGTGCCTAGTTGGTGTTGTGGTTGTGGTATCATGCATGGTAACTGGATGAGGATTGAGATGATATCTATATGATTTTATGATTATGATTATACATGCATTATGCTACTCTGGTTGGTCTTGAAAACAAGATATCCTCCCCGAAATATACTAAGGTACGTTGGTTTGTTTATGATTTGGTTTAGCTGACATAATATGCCTTACAGGAAGAGAAGAAAAAATATTTCTAGCATAATGGTAGTTTACAGTTCACAAGATTCTCCCTAAGGATTAGATGAGAAACATGGTGATGAGAACTCCCCTCACATAACAAACACTTTGAGAAGTTGAAAGGAAAAAATAAGGAGTTTTAAAGAAGATAATGACAAAATTATTCAATACACGAGAGACTTGCTAGGGCACAAGAGAAACAAGCAGAAGTAAATGCAGTTATCCTTCAGAGCTTGTCATACTTGCTGGTGAGCCTTGGTATTGCACCAAGAGTGGTGCAACTTCTAGGGGCTGCCCTACTTTACTTTATCAACCCGGGGTTCGTACAAACTTGGAGGTGACAGTGCTATATACACAACAGATGCATTCTTTTCATGTCATCCTCTTCTTCTTTACGAAAAGGTGCTATTTCTTAAACTATGATAAAAAATGAAAAGTAAATTTCTAGAAGGAAATGACAGAAATGAAACTAACTTAATTTGTAGAAAGGAAATGACGGAAATGAAACTAATTTAATGTGTAGAAAGGAAATGACAGAAGGAAACTAAATTAAATTGCTGAAAAGAAATGACCAGAAGGAAACTAAACTAAATTGCTGAAAGGAAAATAATTTAAACCACACTAAACTTGTCCAATCAGCTAAACACATCCTACTTGTCTTATGCTCTATCTACCATGCTTTTATCCATGCAGCTAAGCTATCCAGGACTTAATCCTAATTGAAAAAGCGTTGATTTGCAGCTTGGAGAAGAAAGGGGTAAAGGTGCTAATGGAGGGATAAACACATGAAACCACGCTTAGAATTGGAGAGAGTGGGTTAAAACTTATTAAAGCGTTATTATGGCACAAAAAATGCTTAGGAGCGAAATAATTTGAAAAGTGCGACGGTGGAGTTGTGATGCAGGACGGAATTTGATGTGCGATATGCGATATCGCAATCACAATATCGCAAAGATAGAGGGATAACAGAAGTGTTGTTCGGGAGCGGGAGAGAAATGCGAAATGCTATGAGGTAAAAACTGTGAAGTGTGAAGTGCGACGGGGTAAAAGATACGATTTCAGATTTGCGATGTGGTAAAATTTTTGAAGTGCGAAATGCAATATCGTAGTTCGCAATATCACAAAGGTTGAGGGGTAGCAGAAGTGTTGTTTAGGAAAAGTTGCGAAGTGTGAAATGCGCTGGGCGACGTGGCAGTAGGACCGGTGGTGGAGTACGGGGCGATATCAAAATCGAAAGAAATGAGTGGTAAGTGTTAAAGGAAAAAAAAAAGTGTGATTTGCAAAGTGTGATGGGGAAAAAACTTGCGAAGTGCGAAATGCAATGGGATAACACCTGCGGAGTGAAAAATGCGATATCACAATCGCAATATCTCAAAGTTGGAGGGATAGTGGAAGTGCGAAGTGGGAAGTGCGATGGGTGACGTGGTGGTGGGACCGGCGGCAGAGTGCGATGACAATATCACAATCGACGAAAAGGAGCGGTAAGTCTTAAATAAAAAGGGAAAATGATGTGAAGTGTGACGTGCAATGCGGCGGAGTTATCGCAATCGGCGAAAAGGAGCAGTAAGTCTTAAAGAAAAAGGGAAAACGATTTGAAGTGCAATGTGCGATGTGGCGGAGTTTATTGCAATTGGCGTCAAGAGCGGTAAGTGTTAAAGGAAAAATAAAAAACGATGTGAAGTGTGATGCGGTGGAGTTTATCACAATCGGCGAAAAGGAGCGGCAAGTCTTAAAGCAAAAGGGAAAACGATGTGAAGTGCGATTTGCAAAAAGGAGAAGTAAAATAGCAGGAAGTTCGAGAAGAAAGGGGCGGAGGTCAACCTATAAGGTTTTGAGGTGTTTTTTGTTGAAATGGATGCAATAGCCGTAAAATGTCCAAACGAAGGAATAAAAGGCAGACTTAATCGTTTTGAAGTGTTTTTTGAAATAAAAGGGGTGCGACAGCTGCAATAAGTGAAATAGAAGGGAATAGAAGCGTAATAGCAGAGATGGAAGGGAGATGGGAAAAGAAGCGGGGAGGTATTGGAGAAATCTTCTGGGACTGTTCAGACTTATTCCTGCAATCAAACCTGTTGATTTATTCACGAAAACAGACAAAATGTGTGATAAAAATAGTGAACAAAAAGAAATTTTATGGCTTGTTGGGAGGTCAACCCTGCTCGAACACCACAAATTTTGGATTTTTCCTCTACTCTATTACTCTTCGTAAGCAAATGAAGATCTACAACAATGGAGTTGAAAGAAAAGACTAAACAACAATGAAACATAAACGAAATTATCAGAAGAGGATCTAATGAAATGACAGAAAGTAGAGAATGAATACAGAAGAGAGGCTGAGGCATATGGATTGGGCCTTAACCCATGAGCCTAGCTCTCTGAAGCTTAAATCAGTAAAATGAAATCACTTTTCTTATTTCATAAAAGAATATCCTCATACATTTCTAAAATATTGATCACTGAGCAAAATAAAAAAAAGCTCAATAGCTTGCAACAAAGTTCTGAATAGAATCGACCCCTTCCTAGCTCTATCTCTACTCTATTTATTCTATAGGGAAGCTACCAACAACTCCCTAGAAAATGGTGATTGACTCCACTTGACTCCAAGTAAACAAAGATTGGATGCACTCCTCTTTGATTTGCTTGGCTGCCTCTGGAATTCGAATTGCTGGAGAGAATCCTTGGGGATCCTTCGGCTGCCTTTGGAATTCGAATTGCTGGAGCGAATGTATGGGATCCTTCGGCTGCCTTTGAAAGTTAAGGAGGGTGGAAAATCCTCCTATAATTTCTCTTTGCTGTCTCCTCCAAGTCTTTATGATAAAATCCTTATAAAAATGCTAATAATTCATGATTTTCTGCACTTAACCTCATATTAGGCACTCAGAGTAAGTTAGCTTTAATCACCACCTATACTAGCATCATAAAACCAAATAATAATAAAAATGCAAGAAAAAGAGATCTAAGAAGGAAAAAATGTGACCTTTAACCCCTCCAAATATGTCTAATGATGGAGCTCATCATCACCCCCCTACTGAATGGTTGCTCATCCTCTGAGCAACTAATACTCCTCTTGCATTTCCTTCATGGCTTTGATAGCCCCCATGTTTTCCTCAGGAAGAAGTGTGGGAGTTTCCACAAGGGGGTAAAAACCATTATTCTTTTCTGCATTCTCCCATTCTCTATCTTGTGCATATGTGTCCTTTTCATCATCCAACCCCAACAACAAAGGTGAGCCGAGCTTTAGTCCCAACCATTAGATATTTTTGGCCTGCATGGCCCTCTTGTATAATTGTGCCCTTTACAATGCACCCCTCTGTCTTTCTGGAGTATGGTACTCCCTGTTCTTGAGGTTGTGAGGGAGGCTGTTCCATCTCTTCTGGCTGGCTATAATGCACTCATCTTCTATCTGCTTAGAAACATCATCAAAGTGGCCTATTACTTGTGTTTGAGTTTGAAGGTAGCTTTTAGCTAGTGCAGGGTCCCTTTCAATATCTCGATTGTTAAGGATGACTCATCTTGGGCTGAACAATTCTGGTGTGATATATAGGGGTTCTCTAGTTCTTCTTCCCATGACCCTCCATTTGCCTTTTGCTTTAGTGTCCTCATTCGTCATCCAACATGCTAGAGCCATTAGTTGCATATCCCCCATTGTGGAATTGGGGTCCCAAGTATCCAGATTTGTCAGCACAAGGTTACACACATAAAACTCTACCATCTTTGTCTGATCAACCATGTTAGCTTGCTTGTAGAAATCCATGAATTGCCTACAATCTTGGAAAGGTAGGGATCCATGGGAGGCTAGAGTTTGGATTTGAAATAGGAGCCATTGCTCCTTGAGGTACACAAAATATGAATCAGAAGGGAATCTGTGCTGAAGGGTTTCTATGCATAAGTCTACCATGGTGGCTACTTGCTTCCCTTTTTGCTGCAATTGCTCCTTCAGTGCTACATTCTTTTCCTGTGCCTTCTGCAGCTGCTCCTTCAGAACTATTTCTTCGATTATTTCCTCTTCCCTTGGTGATTCTTCAATGATAATCAGGCTCATGGGAGGGGTTTCTAGCTCTCTTTGAGTTACTCTTTGAATCTTGTCAGCACTGAAATACATAGAGGTCTACCTTTTTCTCTTTGTGCTCTGAGGAGATAAGGTGGTAACTACCTCTTTGTCTTGAGAGGATGTGGTGCTGTGCTGTGAGTCTGCTTCTTGCTCACTTTCTGCTACCTCTATGCCTTCTATTTACATCTCTTCCATTTTTCCTTGGCCCTTTGTCTCTTCCTCTCCTTCTGATTCTTCTTCTCTAAGGTTAGGAGTAGAATTCTGCCTTGTTTAAGTTGCTATAAAAGCTTCCCTTGGTCCCTTTCTATTGTGTCTGATGTGCGGTATACTTCAGAAGCTAGCTCAATTGCTGGTGATGTTGTTCTGCTGCTGCTGCACACTGTTCAAATACATAGCCCACTCTCAGTACTGCTGTGCTGCGGTATCCCTTTGATCTATTTCCCTCAAAAATTCTCAATTCACTGGTTTGGATGAGACGATATCTCTTTTTATTATATTGCGCAACTAATTTTGGAGCGCTTATGTAACTTGGCCTCAACTCTAGTTTTCATTAGAGACCATGGTTTCCTTCTCTCTATTAATTCATGATGGACATTGTGTTTCCTCCCCTCTTTCTCCTCTACTCCACTTGATTTAAATTTTTTCTTTTGCATGCCTAGGTGGCGTGATTTTGCAGTTCTCCGTTTTCATACTTCATGATGGTGGCCAAGCTAACTGGCCACCTTTCTTCCCTTAAACCCTAAGTCTGCAAATTTAATTATTTCTGACTATTATGGCTGCATATCGAGGGGTGAGAAGCTATAATTGAGTTTACCTGTTGTTGTCAAGGCATTTGCAGGAGCTGGAATTTGGAGACAAGCCTCTTATATGCTGCGTTCTTCCTTATTTTCCTGTTTTCTGAGTGTGCAGCTTGCTGAATGAGAAACTCTCTAAGTGAGATGCTCATATTTCTTGCTATTTCTTCCCATTGTAGATGCTGTGTGGGGTTTCTCTAGATGCCATGGGTGGCACTCTTGTCTTTCCTCAGGTCTGCTTTATTAACTCCTCCTTGTTTTTCTTTGCAATCCGTGAACAACTTGGTTTTTGAAGGAACATCTTGATGTTTGTAGTAGTTTGTGGCTTGATTTATTTTGCTAAATTGTGCTCAAGAATGGAGGAATATGGTGTATGGAGGTGATGGAAGGAGTTATGGAAATGAATGGAGTGAATGATGGGATGGATGGTAAAATAGAAGGGGAGAGAAGATGATTGCTTCCATGTGTTTCCAGAAACCATTAATAACCTGAAAAACAACGAACACAGAAAACACAGAGATGTAGATGTAATTTTTTTGTTTGTTTGTTTTTGTTTTTAAAGAAAGTGGGCTGCCTCCATGGAGGTTTTCAACCCACAAATTTTCCTTGGGCACCTTAGAGAGGTTTTACATAAGCTTGCCTTGGGTGCCTCAGAGATGTTTTCACCCATGGATCTCATTTTTTTTGTAGGGAACTACGGAGTTCCCCATCGCATACCTCAGAGAGGTTTTCACCCATGGATCTTTTTTTTTTTTTTCCTAGGAGGTGTGGGAAACTATGGTTTTTCCCATCACATACACCTCTCTTCTTATTGAATTTATGAACTCTTCCCTTGATAAAGGCTTCTTGTAAATTTCAAGTCTGTGACCATTGACACACAAGGGGATTCCTTCCTCATCTATGGTTCTAATTTGAACTGCGCCATTATCAAAACATTTTTCCACTGTGTAAGGTCCCAACCATCTTGGCATCAACTTGCCTTTGAAATATTTAAACCTTGAATCATAAAATAACACCCAATATCCTTCTTGGAAGGTATTTTATTTGATGTTCTTGTCATGCCAGACCTTCCTTTGCAACCGAACTACCTCTGTGTGAAGAAGTGCTTGCATTATGAACTCATCCAATCCATTTAGTTGCAACAAACTCTATTTTTGGGCATTTAATAGATCTAGATTTAATTCAGCTGTCTTTCTTAAAGTATTGAATTCAAAATCAACTGAAAGTAGAGCCTTCTTACCATAGAATAGTTCATAAGGAGTGAATAATGTTACTTTCTTCCAAGTAGTGTTGTAGGCCCAAGTAGCTTCTACCACTCTGTCTACCCAATCTTTTCTATTGCTGCTCACAACCTTGGTGAGGATTCTCTAAATCTAGGCTAGTTACTTCTACTTGGCCATTTTCCCGAGGGTGATAAGTAGTAGAAGTTCTATGCTTAATCTTGTGCTTCCTCAAAATATTCTCAATGAGGTGAGAGGTGAATTGTGCTCCCTGATCAGTGACTATTTCTCTGGGATACCTAAAATTGTAAAACACATTCTCCCTTAGAAATTATACTACTTTCTCCTCGGTTGCTACCTTCACTGCTTTTTTTTTAGCCCAATTTGTCAGGTAATCAGTGTGGACTATGATATACTTCTTTTGCCCATATGGTGGATCGATAGGTCCAACAAAGTCCATGCCCCACTTTTCAAATGGCTCAAGAGCCACCTGAGGGTGAAAAGGCATCTCATCCCTTTGCTTGGGTTTCCCCATCCTTTGGCACTAGTCACACCTATTGCTGTATCTTCTGGAATCTTGGTGAAGAGTAGGCCAATAGTATCCTGCCTGCAAAACTTTGTAAGCAGTTCTCTGTGCAGCAAAGTGGCCTCCACATGGGTTGTCATGACATTCATAGAGGATATCAAAAACTTCTTCCTCCCTAACACATATCCTTAGGATTTCATTAGCGCCTAGCTTGAAAAGGTTTCCCCCAATCCATGTGAAAGGGGTGCCTTTTCTAACGATTCTTCTCCTCTCCCTGAATGAAAGATTAGGAGAGAGTCTCCTAACAACCAAGTAGTTGGATATATCAAGGAGATGATCATCTAGCATATGGTCATCCACCATTCCTTCTTCACCTGCAGGGAGAGCTAACTAGGACAAAAAATTTGCAACAACATTCTCCTTTCTAGGTTTATCAACAATAGTCAAATCAAATTGCTACAAAAGTAACAACGATCTAATTATCCTAGAATTAATATCCGGTCTGTTCATTAAATACTTGATGGCTACATGGTCAGTGTGAATAAAGGTCTGATATCCAGTTACATAATACCTGAATTTTTTCAAAGCATGGACAATGGCTAACATCTCCTTCTTAGTAACAATATAATTCAGTTCAGCCTTGGACAAGTTATTGTTGATGAAATAAATGACATAAGGGATTTTGTCCTCTAATTGTCGTAATGCTTCCCCTACAACTTTTTTGGATGCAACAGTGTGGATGTGGAAAGGCATAGTCCAATTTGGACCTTGGAGGATGGGGGAAGTAGTCAACTTTCCCTTATTGAGCTCGAAAGCCTCTAGATAAGGACTAGACCAAATAAACTCAGAATATTTGGCCAGTAACCCAATAATGGCGAAGCCATCTTGCTAAAATATTTGATGAATCTTCTATAGTAACCAGCTAAGCCTAAGAAACTCCTAACATCCTTCTTCTTTTGAGGAGAAAGTACCCTTTCGATGATAGTGATTTTGTTTGGGTTTACCTGTTTTCCTGCTTGGGATATGGAGTGTCCTAATACAACCCCTGCTTTCTTTAGGAATTCACACTTTTCTGGGCTCTATGAGAGATGCATCTCAATGCACCTTATTAGTACTTTACCCAAATTGGAGAGAGATTCCTGGAAGTCACCCCCATATGGTGTGAAATCATGCATGTAGATTTCGACAGAGTCATAGAATAACTTAGAAAAGATGCTCAGGACAGCTCTTTGGAAGGTAGTTGGGCATTGCACAACCCAAAGGGTAGGACTCTATAAGTGAAGGTACCCCAAGGGCAGGTGAAAGTAGTCTTATCTTGGTCTTCAGGGCTGATTTGAATATGATTGTACCCATTGAACTCATCTAATAAAGAAAATAATTACTTCCCCGCAAGACCATCCAGGACTTGTTATATAAAGGGAATAGGGAAATGGTCTTTCTTGGTGGCTTTGTTAAGTTCTCGATAATAAACACAAATTCGCCACTTCCCATTCTTCTTTTGGACTAGGACAAGAGGAGATACCCACTCACCGTCGGATATAGGATATATGAACCTTGCATCTAATAGTTTATGCATCTCTTCTTTGACTATGTCCTTCACAACCAGGTTCATCCTTCTTTGGGGTTGTATCACAGGCTTGCATCTTTATTTGATGTAAATACGATGTTTTCACATTGAAGGATGCACCCCTTTCATGTCCTTGTAATCCCAAGAAAATGATTCTAGATTCTCTTTCAAAAGGTGGCATGACTGCTTCTCTTCTTCATTCGAGAGGTTTGGGTTGATTTTTAGAGATCTAGACAGGCCAAACTCAATAGCCTTGGTGGATCCAGAGGTTGAATCATCTGAGTTCACTTCCATCCAAGGTTGGCTTTCAGACTCTTTGACTAAGGTTTCGAGAGGAAATTTAGTGGAGGATTGGTTTTGAATGGCATGGTCGATGAGTTCATCTTCATCAAGCTGCCCCCCTCTAAGAATAACATCTATGGTACACATAGGGGCACTGTTATATAACTCATATTATTCATCCTCCAACCATATAGGGAGATCATGATCAATGGAAGGTTAGGCTGCAGGATATAACACTAGCTGTTTAGACACATGCCCATTTTTGATAGTCATGTTTCCGGCCCGACAACTAATATAAGCATCTGTAGTGGCTACCCAAGGTCTCCCTAAGATGAGGGGGTAACAATTAAACTTGGTTTTTGGTTGCAGGACCAAGAAATATGTAGGATACTCCCAAGAGTCAATGGTAACCATAACATCCTCAACAATTCCTTCCGGAGTTAATGTGGATCGATTTGCAAGTTGCAGAATTGTTGTGGTTTTCCTCAAAGTCCCTTGGAGGTTAAGTTTCAACATAGTTTCCTTGGTCATGATATTGATGGCAGCCCCTATATCAATCAACGTGTTGGGGAATATGACCCCATCTATATGCACATCAACAACTGGACTGCCAGGGTCCAGGTACTTTAGAAATTTCACCTTCCCCAGCATCAGGTCAGACAATTGTCCTACCACATTGATGGTGGGGGTATCTCTCTTCCTTCTCCCAGGTTTCTTTAAGCACTTTTATTTTATGAGCCTATTGTAGATAGGGAAATCCTTAATGGCCTGGAGAAGTGGTATCTTTATACACAAATTTTCCAATTCTCCCAGGAGTTCAGTCTCCTCTTGGGTGTGCTGACTAGGGTGGATCAAGCACTCGGGAAAAGGAGGTTGTTGGATTTGAGTGTTACCTTCTTCCTTTTCCTCCTCAACCTCTACAGGTGGATATGGAGGATGGTTGTCTGGGAGTACTCTTCCGGACTTGAGATTAACCTCTTGTATCTCCACAACATAAGCTGGATAGGATGTTTCTCCACTGGGAGCCTGCTGTGCCTGTTTGTTGTTCGGGTTCGGATTGGGCTGTGCAGGTATAGGTAGCCTAGGTGGAGTAGCATGAGTAAGTTGAGGTAGAGGTTGGGGTGGAGGCATTAGAACAAGTGGTTGATTTGTTGAGGCCTCTACCCTTGGGATGGATTGTTCCACTGAGGTTGTTGTGAAACATACTGCTAAAATGGTTGGTTTACTGGCTGGGATGATATGAAGAGTTGTAAGGCCAAGCAGGAGGTGTAGACCAGGATGAAGGAGTGGGGGTGTAGCAAGGTTGCATGGGTGCACTCTGATTGTTGTGATAATAAGAGTAAGGTGCACCTGACATACCTTGTTGATATGGCCTAGGGCCTTGAGGCCTTCTCTGGTTGATGAAACAACGTTTCTCTGGCATTGCTTCCCCACGTTGATATACAAACTTAAGTCCAGGTAGGGAGGGAAATTTTTCTGTGGCATGATTCTCCTCACAAAATAAGCAAAACTGTATGACATTTAATGGACATTCATTTCTTGGGTGCTTCCTGGTACATCTAGGACAAAATATGGCTAGGGCTCTCTTTGCTTCCTCTTGCTTCCTTTTGACCTGCATTGTGTCCATTTGCAAAGCAAAGGTGTGCAACATGTCACTCTTGAAGTCCTCTAGCATGTTTCCAATATCATGTTTTATGAAGGTGGAAGAGGAAGGGGTATTGGATGTACTTTGGCTAGCTCTGCCCTTCTTCCTAAATGCCCTAGAATGGTTCTGGAAGACATTTTTGATTGTTTCATAAGGCCGTTGGTAGATATCTCCTCCTAATAGCATATTCAAGGTTTCTATCATCTCTTCAATGATCCCTCGAAGAAGTACAAGTTTAAATGATGCAGGATCAAGAGTATAGTTGGCTCTCTTGTAGTTTAATTGAAACCTCTCTTCATAATCCTCTGGGGATTCATCAGGTCTTAGAGTCATCCTAAATATTCCATCCTTAGTTTCCTTGGACCTACAGTAGTCTCTATATTTTTTGTTGAAGGTATCTTCCATCTATGCCCAGGTAGTGATGCTATCCCCAGGCAGACCCATGAACCGACTCAAGGCTGCATCCTTAAGGGTGGATGGGAATAGCTTCAACTTCTGATCATCAAAGGTGTAGTCATAATTCCTACAAACAACAACGAATTCGAACATGAATGTGTCAGGGTCCTCAGAGGTAAGTCCATGAAAGTGTGGAAGAGCTGAGGCGCTAATGCTTTTCATCTTAGTTTCCCCATCTACCTCTCTTATGGGAAAGGTTCTCTGGATCCCAGGCATGGTTAAGATAGGTGAAGCAGGTCCCTTAGTTGAAACAAGGTCTTCTTCTTCTTCACCAATAGGTTCCTTAGAGTATTCAGAAGGCTCTCCTATAGGGGGTTCAATCTCACTGCCACTGAAGAAGAGTGAAGGTTGGATAGGAGGTGATGTGGGGGTTTTAGGTAAGATTTGTCTTTGAGTATTCCTACTCCTACGAGGCATGAAAGTAAGATATTTTTGTATTTTTTCAATATTTCTGAAATGACATGAAAAGAAAGGAAAGTAGAAAATAATGCTAAAAAAAATCAAAATATCTACTAGACACCTCCTCGGCAACGATGCCAAAAAGTTGTGAGCCCTGGTATTGCACCAATAGTGCTGCAACTCCCAGGGGCTGCCCTACTTTAATTTATCAACCTGAGGTTCGTAAAAAATTGGAGGTGATAGTACTATATACACAACATATGCATTCTGTTCATGTCATCCTCTTCTTCTTTACGAAAGGGTGCTATTTCTTAAACTATGATAAAAAATGAAAAGTAAATTGCTGAAAGGAAATGACAAAAAGGAAACTAACTTAATTTGTAGAAAGGAAATGACGAAAATGAAACTAATTTAATGTGCAGAAAGGAAATGACAGAAAGAAACTAAATTAAATTTCTGAAAAGAAATGACAGGAAGGAAACTAAACTAAATTGTTGAAAGGAAACTAATTTAAACCACACTAAACTTGGCCAATCGGCCAAACACACCCTACTTGTCTTATGCTCTATCTACCATGCTTCTATCCATGCAGCTAAGCTATCCATGACTTAATCCTAATTGAAAAAGTGTTTATTTTCATCTTGGAGAAGAAAGGGGTAAAGGTGCTAATGGAGGGATAAACACATGAAACCAGGCTTAGAAGTGGAAAGGGCGGGTTAGACCTTATTAAAGCTTTATTATGGTGCAAAAAATACTTAGGAGTGGAATAATTTGAAAAGTGCAATGGTGGAGTTGCGATGGAGGATGGAAGTGCGATGTGCGATATGCGATATCGCAATCGCAATATGGAAAAATTAGAGGGATAGCGGAAGTGTTGTTCGGGATCGGGAGTGAAATGAGAAATGCGTTGAGGTAAAAAATGTGAAGTGCGATGGGGTAAAATCTGTGATTTGCGATGTGGTGAAAGTTGCGAAGTGTGAAATGCGAAATCGTAGTTTGCAATATCGGAAAGGTTGAGGGGTAGCGGAAGTGTTGTCCAGGAAAAGTTGCGAAATGAGAAATGAGTTGGGCGACATTGTGGTGGAACCAGTGGCGGAGTACGGGGCGATATCGCAATAGGAAGACAAGAGCGGTAAGTATTAAAGGAAAAAAAAATAAAAAGTGCGATTTGTGAAGTGCAATGGGGAAAAAACTTGAGAAGTGTGAAATGCAATGGGATAAAAACTGCGAAGTGCAATATCGCAAAGTTGGAGGGATATCGGAAGTGTTGTTCAGGGAAATTTTTGAAGTGCGATGGTTGACGTGGTGGTGGGACCGGTGGCGGAGTGCGATGACAGTATCATAATCGGTGAAAAGGAGAAGTAACTCTTAAAGAAAAAGGGAAAATGATGCGAAGTGTGATGTGCGATGTGGTGGAGTTATCGCAATCGGTGGAAAGGAGTGGTAAGTATTAAAGAAAAACGGAAAACGATGCGAAGTGCGATGTGTGATGTGACAGAGTTTATCGCAATCAGCGTCGGGAGTGGTAAGTGTTAAAGGAAAAAGGGAAAACGATGCGAAGTGCGATGTGCGATGTGGAAAAGTTTATTGCAATTGGCAGAAAGAAGCTGTAAGTCTTAAAGAAAAAGGGAAAATGATGCGGAGTGCGATTTGCAAAAAAGGAAAAGTATAGTAGTGGGAAGTTCGAGAAGAAAAGGGAAGAGGTCAACCTATAAGGTTTTGAGGTGTTTTTCATTGAAATGGCTGCGATAACCGTAAAATGTGCAAACGAAGGAATAGAAGGTAGACTTAGTCGTTTTGAAGTGTTTTTGGGAATAAAAGGGGTGCGGCAGTTGCAATAAGTGAAATAGAAGGGAATAGAAGCATAAAAACAGGGATGGAATGGAGATGGGAAATGAAGCAGGGAGGTGTTGGATAACTCTTCTGGGACTGTTGAGACTTATTCTTGCAATCAAACCTACTGATTTATGCACAAAAATAGACAAAATGCGTGTTAAAAACAATGAATAGAAAGTAGTTTTTGTGGCATGTGGGGAGGTCAACCCTGCTTGAACTCTATTCACAGAGATGAGAGGGGAAGGATCGACCATAACTTTTGGATTTTTCCTCCACTCTATTACTCTTCATAAGAAAATGCAGATCTATAACAACGGAGCTAAAATCAAAGACTAAACAACAATGAAACTTAAACGAAATTATAAGAAGTGAAGCTAATGAAATGACAGAAAGAAGAGAATGAATACAACATAGAGGCTGAGGCACATGGACTGGGCCATAACCCACAAGCATAGCTCTCTGAAACTTAACTTAGTAAAATGAAATGAGTCTGCTCATTTCATAAAAGAATAACCTCATACATTTCTGAAAGTTTGATCACTGAGTAAAATAATAAAAATCTCAATAGCTTGCAACAAAGTTATAATTAGAATCGACCCCTTCCTAGCTCTATCTCTACTCTATTTATTCTACAGGGTAGCTACAATTAACTCCCTAGAAAATGATGATTGATTCCACTTGAATCCAAGTAAACAAATATTGGGTGCACTCCTCTTTAATTTGCTTGGCTACCTTTGGAATTCGAATTGTTGGAGAGAATCCTTGGGGATCCTTCGGCTGCCTTTGGAATTCGAATTGATGGAGAGAATCTTGGTGATCCTTTGGCTCCCTTTGAGAGTTAAGGAGGGTGGAAAATCCTCCTATAATTTCTCTTTGCTATCTCCTCCAAGTATTTATGATAAAATCCTTATAAAAATGCTAATAATTCATGATTTTCTGCACTCAACCTCATATTAGGCACTCAGAGTATGTTAGCCTTAATCACCACCTATACTAGCATCATAAAACCAAATAATAATAAAAATGCAAGGAAAAGAGATCTAAGAAGGCAAAAAGGTGACCATTAACTCCTCCAAATATGTCTAATGATGGAGCTCATCACTTGCTGAGATAGAGACCACTAACAATCAATCATGGAGGGCAGGATAAGACTAATGGGGCATATGGAAGTCGGTCTCAGGGTGGGCACAAGTCAGATAGGGATGACACGATCAGAGATGGTAGGTTCATGGATACACCAGGCATGAGAGGTGATAGACACAGGTTCTATTCTAGTTTTGGTTCTTTCAAGTATCATGATCATGGTCGCTATCAACCTTACAGGATGAATGAGAGGGGATATTTTCCAGATGATTTCAAGAAATCAAAGCTTCCTACCTTTGATGGAGAAATGAAGAAGTCACAAAATGTAGGATATTGGTTGCTTGGATTGAATAAGTTCTTTAGTTTGCATGATTACTCAGAGAACATGAATGCCATAATATCTATGTTCAGTCTTAAAGGTAAAAAAAACACTTGGTGGGAAGATGTAAAGAATGTCATAGATATTTAGGAAGAGGAGTTGACTTGGAGTGAGTTCAAGATACTATTCCAGAAGAAGTACCTATCAGAGAGATACTACGACGACAGGGAGAAATAATTCTACGAGCTAAGGATGGGATCTATGACCGATGACGAGTACACTAGAATATTCTTCGAGCTATTGAGGCATGTGTCTTATCTGAAGGAGGAGAAAGCGAAAATTTAGAGATTCATCAATGGGTTTCCAGTAGCATTCAAAGACATGATTGAATTTGATGAGCCTAGATCATTGGAGGAAGCCATCAGGAAGATAAAGCATTGTTATGAGAAATCAAAGTGTATATTTGAGACTAAGCAGGATTGGAGAGGTAATGGAAAGAACGAAGGAAAATGGGATAAGAAGCAAACTTAAGGCCTCAGGACACAGGAAACAAATAGAATATAGCGCTGCCTAAGAAGTTCAATGCATCTGATAGAGGAAAAGAATTTCAGTTTTAGGAGCAGAACAAAGGTGCAAGTTGGAGGCCTTTACAATGTTGGACTTGTGGAAAGGATCATCGCAGGAGAGATTCTCCACAAAATCAAGGTCGTATACTGTAGATTTATAGTGCTCAGGAGGCACAAACAATGGGGGATGTTGGACAAAGTATTCATCGGATTTATGCAACATTGGATAACAAGAAGATAAATCATTAGGCATCTATTATCGAGATGGACTGTAAGCTTTGTGATCAATTTGTTTCTATTTTGATTGACCCTGAATCTAATTATAGTTATGTTAACACTGACTTGGTGGATAAGTATCGTTTGAATAAATAAGTGCATGAAGAATATTGGCTCGTGCAGTTGGATACAAGTAAAAAGAAAATAGTTCATCATTGGGTAAGAGCTTGTGCATTTGAGTTGAATGGTATGCCTACATCAACACATTTGAATGTATCACCATTGGGATCATATAGTATGCTATTGGGTATCGATCAACTATATCGTCATAGGACTAAGGTGGATTGTTATGAAAAGGTTATTGAGTGCTTGGATGACAATGGAGAACCGAGAATATTACAGGGTAAGAAGATGACAACATCAGTAAGAATGGTGAAAATTATGCAAGCCAAGAACAATCGTAGAAAATGGTATGTGTTGTTCGCAGTACATATTTCCAATGGTATATTGAACTCTTAGTTAAACTGAAAGGGGGGGGGGTAAATCAGTTTAACACACTCATGGACTTTTAAAACTTTTTCATTAAAACTTATTCACACCTTCATTTCATGTTCAACTTAATGTGTGAGTAATCTTAGAATGTGAGCAGCAAGTATTAATATAATGTAACAACAGACTTAATGTGAGAGCAGAAAGTATTAATTAGATGAGATAAACCATATCAACACATAAACATCATGCAAAAAGACACCAGATATAAGTGGAAACCCATAAAGGGAGAAAACCACATCTTATTATTGTTGTGATGCAAAGGCAAGCTCCAACTCCCTCTCACCACTGATTTTATGTAGGCACCAACCTACAGGAGGCTCCTACCTCAATTCTGCAAGCTACAACTTGCAAGGAAGATCCAACTCCCATCAATTTTCTGTAGACACCAACCTACAGGAGGCTCCAACCTCAGTCGGCTACAACTGACATTTTATCAAGCTACAAATTGATGTGGAAGCACCAACTCCCATCTATTTTCTGCAGGCACCAACCTACAGGAGGCTCCTACCTCAGTCATCTACAACTGACATCTATCAAGCTACAACTTGATAGGGAAGCTCCAACTTCCTTACTCTTTCAAAAGAAAACACTTGCTAATTTACCTTGGATATCAACTCTGTTCTGTACCTTCTTCACTGCTGTGCATCAGTCTTCATATCTGCCTTATATCATTTCTACATCTTCTTAGATTCACTATCTCCTCCTCCTTCTTCTCTGCTCAACTCCTCCTTCTTCTCTACCTCACTGCTTCATTTCTGCATTCTCTAACTTTTCACAACATCTCGTTCTGCTCCTCCTTCTTCTTATATTTTATGCCTCAATTTCTCATTCTCCAACCACTTTAACCTCTGTATGCATATCAAGGTGATATCATTTGTAGAGATTTCCTTATGACTGTTAGCATTCCTCAGGGAATTTGAAATGGACAGCCATGCCTCTTTGCCTTCTGCCTTCTCATTTCTTTTACAAGCTCATTCAGAAAAAATATAACAATATGTACTAATTTCAATATTACTGTGGGATTTTTGTTTTCCTCCAGAGACTTGCCAATGCATCACAAACAATAAAATCAATTACAACATTTACATTCACATTTTCAGTTACATAAAAAAAATTTAATTCAACCCATTTTCTGGCCTTTGGCTTTGCTAGTTTTGTCTTTTCTGCTGCTGTTAAGAAACTTTTTTGCATACCTCTGCTGTTCACTGCAATTGTGTATCTGCAGCTGTCATGTAACTGTTCTGCATACTCTGTTCACTGTCTTTTTTAGTTCTACATATTCTCCTTCTTTTTGTGCTTGTACACCTGTCAAGACCACATTCTCATTCCTGTGCATATTCACCTGTTCATTGCAATTGTTTTTCTGCTGTATATATATAGCCGCGTTACAATATATATAACTGCTAACTTTAAATCTGGGCAATTCATATAAAAATCTGATTCATTATAATGGTCCACATCTTGGAATATAAACTTCAATTCATTATAATACATGTGTTTTCCAATGGTTCAAAACCAACCCTAAAACTTCACATGTGGAAGCTTTTCATTAATTAGGCCGATGGTTAAAACCATATAAGAAGACCCCACTCTATAAATTTATTAACGAAAGTCATTTCATTACTTGATTGTCATATAAGTACCTATTGACATTTCATACTTCGGCTTGACCTCCCTTTCGAATCAACGTTCGCCTTTTATAAACCAAACCCACATTTATTTATGGCTTTTAATATCTATGTTCTTGGCTGGAAATTTAAATAATAAAAGCTGAAGCTTTAATATCTCAATTCGGAGAATTGAGATATTAATTTAATCCTCTTCTCTTATGTCTATAACCCCATCATATTAATCAACGTTTCAACCTCGCCTTATACACCCAATTATAGTGGTCAGAATCCCAACACTAAGTCTTCATATGCGGAAGCCATGCAATGAAGCCCTCACATTCTATGCGGAAGAAAACCTTATTACAAACCCAGACTTTACAGTTAACCCCAAGGCTTATCGTGATATCATTTAATTGAACATTCGAACCTGGTTAATTAGATACCAAGGCATATACATATCTGTCCGACCTTAATAAAGGACCAACACCAACCCATAATATTAACGCTCTATTTTGTAATTGAACCATGCACCATATATTAAACCAAAACTTCGCAACCATATTAACATTTATTTAAACATGTTTGATAACCAAACAATTATGCGATAAATTGACTAGGCCCCAGCGTTAATGCACCCTTCGCATCCAACGGTTGTTGGCTTGTCGCTTCAGCTCTGATGATCCAACGCACCCAAACGCATATCGCGTGATTTAAATGCACGAGCGATAATTCACAAAAATTGCGCGATGGAAATGGTATTACAAAACCACTCTCCTCCACGTGTTAGCTAACTACATATATCGCGTTCGAAATTCAAATACAACTTACCACTTGTGAGCTTGCATGAAAACCACTGGTTTCTACCTCCAACCCACTGTCACTGTTTGCTCTCCTCGTGGTTCTGATTCTTCCTGGATCAAGGTTCCGGTTGCACACTATCAACACTTCATTTCGTTTGTGTTGTGACTTTGTTTCGTTCGATTCCGGGTCCTCCAAGGTTAAAACACTCCGACGCATATTTATAAGGCTCCATTGTAGAACCTCACCATCGCTTCCATAATTGCGAATCAAGGATTAAACATCCCCCAATTTCCACCTCGACGCTTCTAACCCAAACCACAACGTCGATAGTATGAATTCGAGTCTTCTATCGAGTTCAGAGTCTCATAGCCCTATTATAGAGGTTCTTCCCAGGCATGGTAGGGGTCCTCTGTCTATTTTGAAATTGGCCACACGGGCCCAAATTCACTCGACTCGACCGCATTTTCCCTTTGCCTATCAAAGGCATGCAACAATGCCATTATTCCAATCATGTGAAGGGTTACTATCTAATATTTTTACACAGAGGCACTTGAAATGCATTGTCATATAATTACTTCTTGAAGCGAATCAACAAGCCGACATTAATTCTTAATGCAGGGTTCTTATCCCACCATTTTTTGCATGCCCTCATCACAGAATATATATATATGCGGGCTCTTAATACAATTTACAAAGTCTACTCCTACGCAGCTCACGAAGATTCAAGGCCTTCTTCACATATTTATTTAATCGAGGAGTACATATATGATTCACACAGATCCGCTATTTAAATACTGGACACAGGATTTCATCATACACATAATTCATAATAAGTCCCCTTATAAATAAATATGAAATCAAAAACATAACATTTCTTGATTCTGGCCAGATCTTCTTTTCGATGGCCCTCTCGACTACCTACTTTGTTTCTGGCTCTCTCTGCTTCTTTGCTAACTCTGCTGCTCTCTTTTGCTGCCTCTGCTACCTTTCTGCTTCTTTTTCTGCCTCTGCTACTTCTTTGCTGCCTCTGCCTTTCTGCTATTTTGCTTCTCTCTTTGCCTTGTTGCTATTTCAGGTGCTCCTCCTTTGCCATTAATGACAACATTTCCAACAGTATCCCCCTTTGGCATTGATGGCAACATATCATCTGCTCCTTGTTTTTCTTGCTTTTCCTCCACCTTTGACATCAATGGAAAAGGGTTGGATTCTATATTTGCATTTACTCTCTCTGAAATGTGTTTAGGCCTTCTTTTTCAAACTTTTTACCTTGCTGCTTCAGACTGGTATAAAAGAGTTGTTGAGAGAACACTTTTGAGAATATTTGAACTTGTATATACACTGTAATTGATACAATTCCAAAGCACTGACTCCTTTCACTTGTATAAAGCTGAAGGTGAAGATAATGACACTTCATAGAACATAATGTACCAACTTTATATAATCAAAGCTGCATCATTGGATTAAACTTAAAATACTGAGAGTGCTTCAAATATACTTCAGTCTCTATCTGATGTAGTGTGCCAATACATTTATGTTGAGGAAGATTGTAGATGGAATATGTCTTCTTCTGCAATACTCATCTGCAGTACATCATCTGTTCAATTGTAATGAAGCCAATATATCTTTTATTGCTGTGGTACACCTTTCCTGCCTGTTGGTGATGATATGAGCTAGGATTCTGATAATGATATTACCCTTAATAGCTGAAGGTTATTGTTACAGATGTGATCAATGAATCAACCAGAATTTGATCTAAGAGATCAAATGCCTTTATTGCTTGCATAATGTACTTTGAAAAAAAACCCTTAAGGCTAGATATGTTCAGTGTATTGGTCAGTCTCACTTATCAACCATGCAATTTTCTATATGACATAAGGAGGTATGTATGTCAATAATCACTCTTTCTTTAAATGTGAATTATCAGCAAATCCCTTGTGCTAAAGAAGGATTTAGATGAATTAATAAAAGAATTTTGAGCTTCAAATGGTAATCACAACTAGTCCCTTAAGCTTCAGATACTTTGACCGTTCTATCATGATGATCTTCCACAAAAACATATTCAAGATGTTTAATTGAAAACTCAGTAACCAGACTTCACACAATTTTATGGTTGATCTTAAGGAAGAGGCGCGATATATATATGTACTGATTTCAGAAAGGCATGCAAGTATATAGAAAAAGATACTGCCTCAATGCTCCATATAATGTTTCAAGTGTAAACAACATACTGATCCTTTAGCTCTTTTATTGACCTTTTCAAGCTTGAATAATGTAAATAGCGCTGGGATACTGACTTGGTGTACTTTTGCCATAATCCTTTGATCCCGAGGACCTGTACCATACTGCTGCTCCACTGATAACACCTGGTATTCAGTTGATAGGCATGCTGCTTGTACCTAAATACCAATTGATACTACTTTGATAAACCATGCAGAGATTTCACTTTAGCTTGCACATTAGCCCATAATTAAGACATCCTTCATAGATTCTACTCTTGAGATTTCCACTGTTCAAACATGAAGGTAATTATATAATGATGATAGGTACTTTTCTTACCCATCCTTCTTAATGTGAATCATTGTTAATTCAAGCAATATGATGCACAATGTGATCATCATTTAAGGTGTTGAAGTCTCCTTTCTACTACCAAGGCTTCTTGCTGTCTTCTCTTCTTCCATCAATATATCAACTATCTAATACTTCAGTTGATCCTATTCCTCTATAGTTCTCTGTTAGAGGAATTTCTTATCCCTTCCTGATCTCATAGCTGTTCTCATTTCATGGAGCTCTTCTTAGACTACTTTTGTGGGGACTACATATGAACTTCTCTCCCCCTGGGATGTTGCTTCATATTTATCACTGGTTGGATATTTGATTTGTTTCCTATAGCAGCTCCCCCTGAGACTATGATGTTTTCATTATGTTATTGAGATAATAGGCTCCCCCTTTCTCTTTTCCTTTGTTGGCGAGAAGTCAGGTCTCACGGACAAGACCCAGGTTCAAGAGTTGTGGCCAACAAAGGGGTCCGGTGTAGTCTAGGAATACGCTGACATTTTCACCCTGCTCTGGAGAGCAGTGTGTCTCACCCGAGGCGTGCCGCAACCACATGCAGAAGGGGATGAGATCAATGGCAAGGAATAAATCCGCAACTCATGAAGGACAGTGCATCGATTACATATACAGAGTTATATATACGCAAGATCACTTAATAAGCATTCAGAAATTTGCAAATAAAATTTTAAACCAGCATAAACACATTACAGGCACATAAACATCTTATTGAGACAACAACCTTCCATTTTATTAATCTCTTGGCCAAACACATGATTACATGGCATTCTCACTGATAGCTTACAAATCTGATACAGATGGATTTCGGAACAGAAAGGTAGAATAGAGAAGATAAGGAGCCATAGGAGGGACATGCAGGATTCCTCCGTAGCTGCTCTGTGCGTCTTTCCATGTCTCGAGCCTCGCAACCTCTTCAACATTATTTTTTGTTTCAGCCGGGTGACTGTTATTTATTCACCCGCTCTTGCGACTATCAGTTCCTCTGTGTCTTTACTGTAGCTTCTCCCGGCTTCTCTCCTGTTATCTGCGTGTTCCACTTTCTGTCTTCTGCTGTGTGTTTCCTTCATCTGTACTTGTCCCTATTCTATCTCCAGCTATCGCATGCTTCCGCGCCACCTTGATAGCTCCACGACTCTTGGTAGTTGCGGCGCGGTCGCGGTTGCCATGTGTCTTCATGCCGCAACTCAAAAAGGTCAAAATTCAAAATGTCTTAGCCAAGATTTCAAAAACTAATAAAAAACAAGGGCCCCAACAGGCCTCGACCACAATTCCTTGACTCGTCCCCGAGTCAATCACAAATAACAGTCTCCACTTCCATTGCCCCGCTGGCTCCCGTGCTCTGTTCTGTTGTGCCTTCACCCCATGCCCTTTCCTGATGTGCTCCGCCGAGTGGTTGTTCAAACAAGGGCCCCAACTCCGGGACCCTGCGAAGCGCTGTATCTCTAAGCCTGGTGAAGTCCACCACCGCTTGCTGCCATTCCTGCATAAGCAAGTCGGCTTCTTCAGAGATCATGGTGGCAGCGGCCTCCTCTATAGTCGTCGGGACAGCCCCGAACAACGTGGCAAGCTGGGCCTCGGCCTTGGCATCTAGCTGTTGTATGGATTCGGCACAGGCTCGAATGGGCGGACGGATTTCCCGAATGACTTGTTTGGCCGCTGCTGAGTCGGCCTTAGTCTGTTGCATTTGAATTTCAAGCTCATCCGCCTAGGCATAGAGCTGATCTAACCGTGCTGGGTCCGCGGTCTCCTGAATTTCACGGGAAATTTGTTGCAGCTGGGCAGAGATAGGCTGCGTCTTGACAGTGAGAGCGAGTGAGCACTCCTGCAGACTGCGTAGAAGGGCGTAAGCCTCACCCGTAGTGGAATGGAGAGTCGCCTGCATACTAACTACCTGAGTCTGCTTGGCAGTCACCTGTTTTGAGTGGACAATCTATGGATCCGGAAGGGTAGGCCGTGCGGCTAGCGCCGCTTGGAGTTCCTGGTTCTCTCTGCATAGACCAGTGAAAGCAGTCCGAAGGTGGTGAGCCTGGGCTGCTACACTTTCCTCCGCTACATTGTCCGGAAGTGGGGCATGATGAGCCCTTGCAGCGGGCCATAAGTCGGAGAACACCTGAGCAGTAATGGTGACCTGCCCCTGTAGGTAGGTCTTCTCCCTGGTCAGCTGATCACGCTATTCAGTAAGCGTTGTGATCTGGTTGTGCTACTCGGTACACCGCTGCTCCAGCTCTGAGTGAATCTGTTCGGCCTTCAGGGCCGCCTGCTGAATGAGTAGGTACAGCTGTCCTGTACCCCATGGTTCTACATTGGTCGTGCTGGGAGCGCCCTGCTCCAGCATCCGTTCCTGCGAAGGTTGGCCACTGGCCACTGATCGGTTTGAGGTCTTAGAAGGATGGACCGGTGTCTGCTGCTGCATTGAGGTGGCCATATCGGACTCCGGCCGGTCTTGCTGCGTGGTCTGGTCTGGGGGAGGGTCAGCCGAATCAGCCCCAACATTTGTCAGCCGAGTAGATATAGTAGAGGCAGGATCCTGGGGTGTGGCCACGGGGTCAACCGGTGGTACCACGGCTTCAGTACTGGAGGTGACTTCCACCCCGTGGTCACCTCCGAAAAGTTCCCGGATGAGAGGATCTGATACAGTGGCCGATGAGTTGGATGGATTGGAGGAGGTGGCAGGTGGACGGCCGATGGAGGGAGCGGTGGACGGGGTGAAAGAGGTATGGGGGAGACGAATGTTGAGGAACTCTGACGGATCGATCAGGGGTTCCTCCGGAATCAGCGTTCCTGGGAGTGGAGTGGATGGTGGATCATCATCGGTAAGATCCACCACTGGATCTGTGATAGTAATGCGGGCCCTCTTGGAGGGAGGGGGCTCTGATGGATCAGGTTCTGGGCCCGGTTCACCCATCGGTGTGATGATAGGGGTGGTAGAGGTGAATAGGTTGGTGGGGATGGGAGAAGTGAGAGGGGCAGTATGGGAGGGAGCAAGAGACCGATCGAGCTGAAATTCAGAAAATGAGGGAAATAAAGGGGCACCACTTGAAACAACTTGGGTTACCACGTTAAGACTTCGTACCTGGGCATTGAAGTGTTGTACGACAGGGATCAATGATTCGGGCAGTTCCTGTGCGGTCCCGGCTACATCCTGTGGAGGTCCCGCCGCAACCTGTGAGGACCCCGCTGCGCCGGTCGTGGCAAGCCGCTGTGCCGGCATCATCCGCTCAAAGTTATATCATGGGATCCCGTCGCGGATGTGCTTGGTGACCCCCGGCCATGCAGAGACCTCACGGTGGAAGGTATCATCATTCAACTGGAATCTGAGGGGCGCCATGTGGAAGGTGGCTTCCGGCACGCAAGTTGGGCGGAGGTAAGTGTGCCTGTGGCTTACCCAGAACCATACCTGCTCACTATACTCATCCAACAGGTGCCTGGGCACCCGTTGCTGGTTAGACACCACGTCTGTCATTAACCCATACCACACCCGAAACGTTGCCGCATTCACCTGTTTGGTGCTGGGGTCCGAGGACACCTACCAGGGGGTGTATTTCATCGCGAGAGGCTGGCTCACGGTAGTCTTCGCCGGCATCCGGATAGGAGGAAGGTGCCATTTCCACATGGCGAAAGCTAAAATCAAGTAACCGTAAATGAAACTGGTGGTGCGCTTGTATTTCTCTTCACAAGCCGCGAAGAGTTCTTTCAGCACAAAAGAGCACCAATTCAGCCCGACGCCCTGGATACAGTGCTCCGCAATGGAGATTGTATCCAGGGTGCACTCTCCCTTAGTATAGTGCCGCATCGTCTTGCTAGCAATGAGGTAGCAAGCGAACCGAATTTCTGGCTTATTAATCAAATCAATTTTGGCACCTTTCTCCCCCCCGGCGGGTGCCATACTTGGTGTACAGGTCTGTGTCACCCGACTTTCGGGCGCGCTTGGACGCTGTCTGGCCGGCAGCGGAGACATCGGCGCCATTCTGAGACAACCCTGTCAGCCGATGAATGTCCTCGGCATGGATGGGGATTTCCTCATTGAGCCACAGGGACCCGTTCTGTATTCGACTGAGGAGGAACCGGGTGCATTGCAAGGCCGGTCCTGTAGTTCCAAAAACAGAAAGAGTCCTTAAATTCATCAAGGATGATTGCTGGAGGCCCCTGTATTCCTGTCGCATTCGGCTGTTGGAGCTACTGCCTGGCGTGTAGTGATGCTCCATGTAGGTCTGCCAATGAAGATGGGGGAATTCGGCTGGGTCGGACAGGTTGGCGTCCATCATCGCTGCGCTATCATACTTGCCAACCAGCGACTCTGTTCGGTGGATTCGGCTGTCCAGCACTGGTTCAGGAACGGATAAGAGAGCCCTCGGCATCTTGGCGCGGCGCTGGTAAACTTGGAGAATTCTTCTGGAGTTTCCTTCTGGGTGCGGTGCGCTTTGAGGCTGCAACTGCTCTGGAGTCGCTGCAATTGCCAAATTGAACTGGTCCGTCATTCTCGTGCTGTTGGCCTCCATGCAAGTTATGTCATCCACTGGCACGAGCGGAGTTGATGAGACTCCATAACGACAATTAATTCTTGCTATCCTTCTTGCCTGCGATAATCGTGCGATCAATCGCATGCCTGTGTGTAATCTGACAGTTGCTGACGGCGTCATGGAAAGATGGGCGGAAGCGACGGCTGAGGGAACTGCGGGTGATGGCAAATGATTATGGTATGATTAATTTCTACTTATGGTAATTTATGATGCAAATCTGAGCGATCCTACGGAATGACAAAAGGACTGACGGAAATGACTTGGACTGACACTGGCACAGGGATGGATCCTACAAGGACGGCATGCTGGACTGGCGCCGTGACACGCTGGACTGGTCCGCCCCGACCACAGTCAGTTGCGGTGATGTACCCGCAACTGACCGGTTATTTGACAGACTACCTATGAACGGAAAATACTCCCTATGCTCATCCCGGGTGCGAGAGAGTTATTCGACTAAGCTACTCTACGGGTTCTCTCGGTTGCGAGAGTTATTGATAAGAAGTGAAAGGTACCTACTCCTGGTAGGGTTTTAGGCATGCACCGTTCACCCACCCAGGGAGAACTGTACCGTCCAGCTGTGCCAACCGAACGGCTCCTGAGTCGCGGATCTCGATGACAAAGTAGGGTCCCAACCAGTGCATATGGAGATTGCCTGGAAACTTCTGGAACCGGCTATCATATAAGAGAACTTCGCTGCCAACTTGGAAGGCTTTGGTTTTGATGTGGCGGTCGTGCCACGCTTTCTGCCTGGCCTTCTGAACCTTCTGGTGGAACTCTGCCAGGAATCGGGCCTCATCCAGCTCCTGTAGCTCCTGGAGGCATTCCCGGAGCGACTCCTCTTCTGAGAAATGGAGAGACGTTGCGATCAAAAGACTGGGTACAGTGAACTCGGCGGGAATCACATCTTCCCAGCCATACACCAATTGGAATAGTGTCTGGTTGGTCAAACGCTTCACCGTGGTCCGGTAGGCCCACAATGCCGCCGGGAGACGCTCGTCCCAATCGTCGCGCTGAGCATTACAAATTTTAGTCAAGCCTTTTTCGAGAATCTTGTTGAATGCTTCCATAGTACCATTGGCCTGCGGGTGGTATGGGCTGCTTTTATGATGCTGAATCATAAATGTGTCCAGTAGTGACTTGACTGTGGCATTAATGAAATGCGTACCCTGATCGCTGGTCAAGCTCCGTGGGCAGCCAAAGCGGCTGATGATGTGTTCAAAAATGAACCGGGCAGCGGTCTCTGCCGAGCAGTCGCGTACCGCTGCTGCCTCAGCCCACCGTGTGAGGTAATCCGTGGCGGTAATGATGTACCGGGCCTTGGAATGTCGAGCGATTGGTGCGATGGGACCTACGAAATCAACAGCCCACTTCTCAAACGGCCGCAACACATGCACTGGGTGTAGCGGAAGCTCGTCCCGGTGCGAAGGCCTTCCCGTCCGCTGGCAAACATCGCAACGCTTCACATAGGCCTTACAGTCTGCATGTACCGTCGGCCACCACAGGCCAGCTTGGAGCACCTTCCTGGCGGTGGGTTTCGCACCCACATGCCCTCCCGCAACACCACTGTGACATTCCCACATCACTGCTTCCCGTTCATGGTCGAGAACACACCTGCGCAACACCTCATCCAGGCCCAGCTTGTACAGCTGCCCCGCGATCAATTGGTAGTTGGCCGCCCAGACAACTAGGTGGCGTTTCTGAAGCGGGGTGTAATCCTCAGGGCACTGTCCCGTGGTCAGATAAGTGGCAATGTCAGCCAGGTAATCTGGTACTGCTTCAACTCGGAAGAGGTCAGCATCCGGTAGCTGATCGTCCAACGGGCCTTCATTCTCTCCCATCTCCAACCTGGATAAATGATCGGGACCAACATTCAACCTGCCAGGCTTGACAATTACCTCAAACGTAAATTCCTGGAAAAGTAGTAGCCAACGACAGATTCTTCCTTCCAACACAGGCTTATTCACCAGATATTTCAATGCAGAATGGTCCGTGAAGAATGTAAATTTGCCGCCCAGAAGATAGTGGCGGAACTTCTGGAGAGAGTACACCATCGCCAACGCCTCCCGCTCGGTCGTGGTGTAATTCTTCTCCGCATTCGATAACCGTCGGCTGGCGAAGTATACGGGGTGGTCAACTGTCGTGTCCCCGGGTTGCGCCAATACAGCTCCAAGTGCAATTTCGGATGCATCAATATGCACATGGAACTGCTTATCCCAGTCGGGATGAACAAGTATGGGTGTCGTCGCCAACTTCTCTTTCAATGTGTCAAGTGCCTTCCTGCACTCCGCCGTCCACTCAAATGCTTCTGACTTCTGCAACAGTTTCTCCAGAGGGGCCGTAATTTTGGCGTAGTTGCGGATAAACCGCCTGTAGTATCCTGTGTGCCTGAGCAGTGCCCGCAACTGCTTCACGGTCTCGGGGGCCTCCATGTGGACGATGACCGCGACCTTGGTAGGATCAACTCAGACCCCTTGCTTGCACACCACGTGGCCCAAGAGTGTGCCGAATGGTACTGCAAAAATACATTTCTTCAAGTTCAAGGAAATTTGCAGCTGGCGACACCGGTCGAACATAACACGCAACAGGGAGGCGTGTTTCTTCAGCAGGCTGTAAACAATCCAGTCGTCCATGTAGACTTCTAGGAACTTGTGAATGTACTCCCAGAAAGCAGCAATGACAATCCGGGAAAACACAGCCGGTGCGTTCTTCAGACCAAACGGCATAACGTGGTATGCGAATGATCCCCACTCAGTGGTGAATGTCGTCTTTGCTTTGTCTTCCTCGGCGATGCGCACCTGATGGTAGCCCGAGAACCCATCAGTGAAGGAATAAGCTTCGCTCCCCGCGACATGATCTAGAACTTCATCGCTGAAAGGAGTGGGGAACGGATCGTGGATGCAAGCATTATTCAGGCTCCGGTAGTCTACACAGACCCGGATCTCTGCTTTTTCCTTCTTGTTTTGGATGACAATGGGACTCACCCACTCTGCTTCCTCTACTGGAAAGATGAGACCTGCAGCCAGCATCTTGTCAATCTCCATCTTGACCTTCTCTTTTATACGTGGGTTCAACCGGTAGGGTCGGTGCTTCACCGGCCTTGCCCCCGGTTTCAGCGCGATGCGCATTTCGCCCAGATCCCCCTTGATCCCCTTCAGGTCTGCAACCGATGACGGGAAAAAATCCTCGTATTCCCGGAGGAGGCTGAAAATTTCTTTGGTTGTCTCCTCATCCCAGTAATCTCCCACCGTTGCGAGCTTGGGTCTCTTGTCTGTTCCAATGTTCAGCTTCTTTGTCTTTAGGGGCTGTAAATGGACTCCTTCTGTCGTCGGCTCTTCACTGAGGCTCCGCTCGCCTTCCTTTTCGTCAAAATAAAGATGCCTGAGGTCCTCCAGAATATCGTCCTCCGGATCGCCGTCAATCCGAGGAAAAACCAACTCGCGCCTGTCCTCAGGTCGTGACACCACCGGGCCCCCATCAGGCTCGGGATGACGGAAAAACAAAAACTCCTTGACTGCCTGTAGGGCCTGAGATTCCTGCACCGTCTCCCCTTCGAACAAGAAGCACCGTACGAACTTGTCCGCGACGGCCTGCCAAGAGCAAGTGCCCCGTTTTCGCTCTTCCTCTAGGTACCAGGCCTGGGGAATTGTACCCAGGGAGTGGATAAACCTGTGGACCCACAGCTCCTCAGGGTACCGGGTGCTACGCCACTGTTCCTCGCAGGCCCGCAAATGGTGTCCCGAGTCGGAAGTTCCATGATACTTAAGCGTACTGTAGGGTCCTTCATCCTCTTTGAAGCGTGCCCGCGGAGCATCCGCCACGCACTCCCATCGCAACAGAGTGTTGCGGTGATTTTTCCACCATCGTGCCGATGTTGACTGCAAGGCCACATCCAAAAGTGGCATCCGGATTTCAGCTGGGACCCGGTCTTCCACCTTGGCAATAAAAGTATTGACTGCTTGCATGTTCGACAATGTGGGATATCCGCGGATCTCAGTCCCTACCCACCGGACTTGGGCAATGGAGGCACATCTCCGCGTGGTGGTCTCATACCCCCCTTGCTGCCAGTCTTCCCAAGCGAGTTCGGATCCGAGCTCCGAGCTCTGCACGCTCCACCAACTGACAGAGCCAGTCGCAGTCAGGTTAATATAATCGTCCCGCTTTCCTGTGGTCATCTAATAAAGGTGGTCCATCATCTGAGCATCCTCTCGATTGTCCACTGTTTCCGTATATCACGGGCCCTGATACGGGTCGAGAGGCTGGGTGACCCGTACCTCCCCATCCTCAAAGATCATCAGCTCCTTCTTAAGGTCGATGATGGCGTAATTCTCAAAAGCCCAATCAATGCCGAGTAAGGCGGGATAGGGATCCTTGTCGCCCATGATATCAATAACCTCAAAATTGGTGTATGTCTTCACCCCCGCAACGTCGACCTCGACACCCTCGAGCCGGCCGATTGGCAGAATACAGTACTGGTTCGCCATCCTGAGTTGGATTGGTGAGTAGGCTAGCCGTGGCCTTCCAAGAGCCTCCCATGTCTTCCGTGGCAGAATGTTGATGATCGCGACGTTCTGCAAGTCTGGGGTTGCGGTCCCTCGCGGCTCTGAGTTTATCAGATTCGCTCCCCTCTGCCTCGCCCGTTCTTCCCACTTCTTGATGAGCTCCGGACAGTCCTCTGTAGCGTGGGCATTTACCCGGCATTGGGAACACCAGGGTCGTCGCGGAAGGGGACATTCTCGAGCCACGTGACCCTCCTGGTCATAGTTGTAACATTTTACCAGACCGCGTCCGCTTGTGTGGCCTCCCCGCATTCCGCCGCCTCTTCCCCTTGGAGCCTCGTTCACCCTGTAGGAGGGACGATCCAGTCGATCCGCAAGTGCGTCAAGTGCCCCGCACTACTCAGTGTTGTGAGTCATGGAAACACAAAATTTGCAGTACACATTATTCGGGACCGTGGAGTATTTCTGTAATATCGGGCACATTCGAGGAGGATGCCCCAGCGTCTGGAAAATCTCGCAGTACTCTGTGGTGGAGGCACCCGGTTGCGATGGGAACCCTGCGTAAGTCTGTTGCAGCTGGTAGACTCCCTGCGGGTTCATTGCCGCGCCGCCACCCGGCGGTGGATCCCCCTGGATTGCTGCGACCGAGGGTCCCGCTCCTGTGCCGCGCAACCGAGGACACTCGGTTGCGGTGTGGCCCTCGACCAGGCAATGAGTACACCAAACATTCGGTCGCGGTGGTCTCACTGGCTGAAGCTCCTTGAGTTTTTCAGTTAGGCTGGCAATCTGGTGTTGCAACCCTATCAAAGAAGGGTCTTCTGGAGCCGCCCCCCACCCCCCCCCCCCCCGATATTCCTGGGGGTAGCCCGCCATGGCTTCAATCTTCATGGCCTGCTCCAGAGCGTCCTGCAGATTATCAATCTTCTACTGAGTGAGAGGGGTTTGTGTCAAGGGAAGCAGAGCCTTGATGAACCAGTCCCTCTGGTGGTTTGGATCGATCGGGTAGCTGAGTTTCCCGATCGCGTCCTTGAATCGCCGCATCAACTCCCACACGGTCTCACCTTCCTTCTGCTTAATTTCCCACAGCTCTGACAGGCCCTGCTGGTCTGTCTGGGGAAGCTTGAATTCACGGACAAAATCCCGCTTCACGTCCGCAATTACGAGGTTAGGATGAGCCTCAGACCACTTGATAAACCATCGCAGAGCCCTCTCTCTGAGCGTGGTTTGGAATTCTATTAACTTCCCGGCATCTGGCGTCTGGCGGGCCCTCCAGATGGCTTCGCACAGGTACCAGTGTTGCTCTACATCATCATTGCCCCGGCCAGAGAACTCTAGATACCGGGTGAAAGATCCAGCCATATGTACTTGCGGAGAATTGACCAGGATAAATCCTCTAGGTCCTGGTTGTGTAACGGTCCCACTAGGAAAAATACCACTACTAGTAACGCTGCTGTTACTGGACGTTACTGACGCTGATGAACTATTGTATGACTGACTCAATGCTTGTAACTGAATAAAAATATTACTTAAAGGTTGATACAGTACCAGGGGAAGGTCGGGATCTTGGCCATGCAGAAGGTGGGAAGTAGGGCTGCTTGGAGGGGTGGGTGCCGTCTGGTCTTGAAACATCCGCTGCATCACGCCGTGCCATTCGTCATCGGAACTCTTTTCAGGCCGCATCTTTCCCTTATCTTCGCTAGTCACTATCTCTCTTTCTCGCGTCGCTGGGCTCCCATGCACCCACTGCACTTCCACCGCTGTCCCGTCTTCTTCCCGGGTATCCAAACCCATAGTTCCTGTCCTTTGAGGTGCCTCCTTCTGATTTTTCCTCTCGATCTCCCTTCTCTTCAAATCTCGCATTACCCTTCTTCGCCACCTATCGGCGATCTGTGCCCGCCGATGCGCATGACGCTCCCGCAACCTGCATGCGGCCTCAACATCCATTCCCCGCTCCCCACTTTCACATTCTACACCGCATCGGTCCCCTCAACCCTTCCCCCAGCACGGGTGGTTTACGCTTCCATACTCATTTTTTGGAATTCAATCAACCCTTCGTCCACCATCAGAGCTTTGATCCATAGCGGAATCTCCTTCAACAGCTTCCCTCTTAGCCCTGAGTGGAAAACTGCCTCGGCCTTCGAGAAGGATTGGTAGCACTCAGCAGCAAACTCCAAAGTGTATCCTTCCAACGTGGTCCTTACACAGAAATCCACCGCGCGGGTCAGTTCAGTGTCCACCCGGTGCAGTGCCACCAGATCTTCGTGCGCCCACCTATGGTTTATCTTCCGCAAGCCTTCTTGGGGCACCGTCGCTCGTAACCTCCACAACCAATTGTAAAGGTCCGTAGGGAACCTTCCCCAGAAAATTTCGTACGTATCACTGGCTGAATCAGAGAAAAGAACAAGCTCCTTGATCGCCGCCTCCTTTTTCTTGGTCAGCTCTGCTTGCTGAGCAATGAACTGGTCGAGATGATCATCCCACCATCGTCGTATCTCTCCTTCAAAAATCCTCGATACCCTGATCTAGGTCCCCTCAGAACATGCAGGTCCTGGCAACAGAACCATTGGTTGGCGAGAAGTCAGGTCTCGCGGACAAGACCCAGGTTCAAGAGTTGTGTCCAACAAAGGGGTCCGGTGTAGTCTAGGAACACGCCGGCATTTTCACCCTGCTCTGGAGAGCAGTGCGTCTCACCCGAGGCGTGCTGCAACCACATGCAGAAGGGGATGAGATCAATGGCAAGGAATAAATCCGCAACTCATGAAGGACAGTGCATCGATTACATATACAGAGTTATATATACTCAAGATCACTTAATAAGCATTCAGACATTTGAAAATAAAATTTTAAACCAGCATAAACACATTACAGGCACATAAACATCTTATTGAGACAACAACCTTCCATTGTATTAATCCCTTGGCCAAGCACATTATTACATGGCATTCTCAATGATAGCTTACAAATCTGATACAGATGGATTTCGGAATAGAAAGGTAGAATAGAGAAGAAGAGGAACCATAGGAAGGACATGCATGATTCTTCCGCAGTTGCTCTGTGCGTCTTTTCCTATCACGAGCCTCGTAGGTTCTTCAGCATCCTCCTCTTTTTAGCCGGGTGACTATTATTTATTCTCCCGCTCTCGCGACTATCAGTTCCTCTGTGTCTTTACTTTAACTTCTCCCGGCTTCTCTCCTATTATCTGCGTGTTCCACTTTCTGTCTTCGGCTGTGTGTTTCCTTCATCTGTACTTGTCCATGTTCTATCTCCAGCTATCGCATGCTTCCGTGCCACCTTGATAGCTCCGCAACTCCTGGTAGTTGCGGCGCGGTCGCGGTTGCCATGTGTCTTCATGCCGCAACTCAAAAGGTCAAAATTCAAAATGTTCTAGCCAAGATTTCAAAAACAATAAAAAACAAGGGCCCCAACAGGCCCCGACCACAATTCCTTGACTCGTCCCCGAGTCAATCACAAATAACAGTCTCCACTTCCATTTCCCCGCTGGCTCCCGTGCTCTATTCTGCTGTGCCTTCACCCCGCGCCCTTTCCTGCTGTGCTCCGCCAAGTGGTTGTTCAAACAAGGGCCCCAACTCTGGGACCCTGCGGAGCGCTGTACCTTTAAGCCCGAAGAAGTCCGCCACCGGTTGCTGCCATTCCTGCATAAGCAAGTCTGCTTCTTCAGAGATCCTGGTGGCGGCGGCCTCCTCTATAATCGTCAAGACAACCCCGAATAGCGTGGCAAGCTGGGCCTCGGCCTTGGCATCCAGCTGTTGTATGGATTCGGCACGGGCTCGAATGGGCGGATGGATTTCCTGAATGACTTGTTTGGCTGCTGCCGAGTCGGCCTCAGTCTGTTGCATTTGAATTTCAAGCTCGTCCGCCTGGGCATAGAGCTGATCTAACCGTGCTGGGTCCGCGGTCTCTTGAATTTCACGGGAAATATGTTGCAGCTGGGCAGAGATAGGCTGCGTTTTGACAGTGAGTGCGAGTGAGCACTTCTGCAGACTTCGCAGAAGGGCGTAAGCCTCGCCCGCAGTGGAATGGAGAGTCCCCTGCATACTAACTGCCTGAGTCTGCTTGGCAGTCACCTGGTCTGAGTAGACAATCTGTGGATCCAGAAGGGTAGGCCATGCGGCTAACGCCGCTTGGAGTTCCTGGTTCTCTCTGCATAGACCATTGAAAGCAGTCCGAAGGTGGTAAGCCTGGGCTGCTACACTTTCCTCCGCTATATTGTCGGGAAGTGGGGCATGATGAGCCCTTGCAGCGGGCCATAGGCCGAAGAACGCCTGAGCAGTAATGGTGACCTGCTCCTGTAGGTAGGTCTTCTCCTTGGTCAGCTGATCGCGCGGTTCAGTAAGCGCTGTGATTTGGTGGTGCTGCTCAGTGCACCGCTGCTGCAGCTTTGAATGAATCTGTTCGGCCTTGAGGGCCGCCCGCTGAATGAGTAGGTATAGCCGCCCTGTACCCCAAGTTTCTGCATTGGCCGTGCCGGAAGCGCCCTGCTCCGGCATCCATTCCTGCGAAGGTTGGCCACTGGCCGCTGATCGGTTGGAGGTCTCAGGAGGAAGGACCGGTGTCTTCTGCTGCATTGAGGTGGCCATATCGGAATCCGGCCGGTCTTGCTGAGGGGTCTGATCTGGGGGAGGGTCAGCCGAATCAGCCCCAACAGGGGCCAGCCGGGTAGATATAATAGAGACAGGATCCTGGGGTGTGGCCACGGGGTCAATCGGCGGTACTACGGCTGCAGTACTGGAGGTGACTTCCACCCCGTGGTCTCCTCCGAAAAGTTCCCGGATGAGAGGATCTGATACAGTGGTTGATGAGTTGGATGGATTGGAGGAGGTGGCAGGTGGGCGGCCGGTGGAGGGGGGAGTGGACGGGGTGAAAGAGGTATGGGGGAGGCGAATGTTGAGGAACTCTGACGGATCGATCAGGGGTTCCTCCAGAATCAAAGTCCCTGTGAGTGGAGTGGATGGTGGATCATCGTCAGTAAGATCCACCACTGGATCTATGACAGCAATGCGGGCCCTCTTGGATGGAGGGGGGTCTGATGGATCAGGTTTTGGGCCTGTTTCGCCCATCGGTGTGATGATAGGGGTGGTAGAGGTGAATAAGTTGGTGGGGATGGGAGAAGTGAGAGGGGCGGTATGGGAGGGAGCAAGAGACCGACCGAGTTGAAATTCAGAAAATGAGGGAAACAAAGGGGCACCACTTGAAACAACTTGGGTTACCACGTTAAGGCGTCGTACCTGGGCATTGAGGTGTTGTACGACGGGGACCAGTGATTCGGGCAGGTCCTGTGCGGTCTCAGATGCATCCTACGGAGGTCCCGCCACAACCTGTGAGGACCCCGCTGTGCCTGTCTCGGCAGGCCGCTGCGCCGGCATCATCCGTTCAAAGTTATATCGGGGGATCCCGTCGCGGATGTGCTTGGTGACCCCCGGCCACGCAGAGACCTCGCGGTGGAAGGTATCATCATTCAACTAGAATCTGAGGGGCGCCATGTGGAAGGTGGCTTCCGACACGCAATTTGGGCGGAGGTAAGTGTGCCTATGGCTTACCCCGAACCATACCTGCTCACTATACTCATCCAACAGGTGCCTGGGCACCCGTTGCTGGTTAGCCACCACATCTCTCATTAACCTGTACCACGCCCGAAACGCCTCCACGTTCACCTGTTTGGTGCTGGGGTCCGAGGACACCTGCCACGGGGTGTACTTTATCGCGAGAGGCTGGCTCGCCGTAGTCTCTGCCGGCATCCAGACAGGAGGAAGGTGCCATTTCCACATGGTGAAAGCTAAAATCAAGTAACCGTAAATGAAACTGGTGGTGCGATTGTAGTTCTCTTCGCAGGCCGCGAAAAGTTCTTTTAGCACGAAAGAACACCAATTCAGCTTGACGCCCTGGATACAGTGCTCCGCAATGGAGATTGTATCTAAGGTGCACTCTCCCTTAGTATAGTGCCGCATCGTCTTGCTAGCAATGAGGTAGCAAGCGAACCGAATTTCTGGCTTATTGATCAAATCAATTTTGGCACCTTTGCCCCCCCGGCGGGTGCCATACTTGGTGTACAGGTCTGTGTCACCTGACTTTCGGGCGCGCTTAGAAGATGTCTGGCCAGCAGCGGAGACATCTGCACCATTTTGAGACAGCCCTGTAAGCCGATGAATGTCTTCAGCGTGAATTGGGATTTCGTCATTGAGCCACAGGGACCCATTCTGTATTCGACTGAGGAGGAACCGGGTGCATTGCAGGGCCGGTCCTATAGTTCCAAAAACCGGAAGAGTCCTAGGACGACTGCTAGAGGCCCCTGTATTCTTGTTGCATTCGGCTGTTGGAGCTACTGCCTGGCGTGTAGTGATGCTCCATGTAGGTCTGCCAATGGAGGTGGGGGAATTCAGCTGGGTCGGACAGGTTGGCGTCCATCATCGCTGCGCTATCATACTTGCCAACTAGCGACTCTGTTCGGTGGATTCGGCTGTCTAGCACTGGTTCAGGAACGGATAAGGGAGCCTTCGGCATCTTGACATGGCGCTGGTAAACTTGGAGAATTCTTCTCGAGTTTCCTTCTGTGTGTGGTGCGCTTTGAGGCTGCAACTGCTCTGGAGTCGCTGCAATTGCCAAATTGAACTGGTCCGTCATTCTCATGCTGTTGGTCTCCATGCAAGTTATGTCATCCACTGGCACGAGCGGAGTTGATGAGACTCCATAACGACAATTAATTCTTGCTATCCTTCTTGCCTGCAATAATCGTGCGATCAATTGCATGCCTGTGTGTAATCTGACAGTTGCTGACGGCGTCATGGGGAGATGGGCGGACGCGACGGCTGAGGGAACTGTGGGTGATGGCAAATGATTATGGTACGATTACTGTCTACTTATGGTAATTTATGATGCAAATCTGAGCGATCCTATGGACTGACAAAAATGACCTGGACTGACACTGGCACAGGGATGAATCCTACAAGGACGGCACGCTGGACTGGCGCCGTGACACGCTGGACTGGTCTGCCCCGACCACAGTCGGTTGCGGTGATGTACCCACAATTGACCGGTTATTTGACAGACTACCTATGAACGGAAAAGACTCCCTATGCTCATCCCGGTTGCGGGAGAGTTATTCGACTAAGCTACTCTACGGGTTCTCTCGGTTGCGAGAGTTATTGATGAGAAGTGAAAGGTACCTACTCCTGGTAGGGTTTCAGGCATGTGCCATTCACCCACCCAGGGAGAACTGTACCGTCCAGCTGTGCCAACTGAACGGCTCCTGAGTCGCGGATCTCGATGACAAAGTAGGGTCCCAACCAGTGCATCTGGAGCTTGCCTGGAAACTTCTGGAACTGGCTATCATATAAGAGAACTTTTCTGCCAACTTGGAAGGCTTTGGTTTTGATGTGGCGGTCGTGCCACGCTTTCTGCCTGGCCTTCTGAACCTTCTGGTGGAACTCTGCCAGGAATCGGGCCTCATCCAGCTCCTCTAGCTCTTGGAGGCGTTCCCGAAGTGATTCCTCTTCTGAGAACTGGAGAGACGTTGCGATCAAAAGACTGGGTACCGTGAACTCGGCGGGAATCACAGCTTTCCGGCCATACACCAACTGGAATGGTGTCTGGTTGGTCAAACGTTTCACTATAGTCCAGTAGGCCCACAATGCCGCTGGGAGACGCTCGTCCCAATCGTCGCGCTGAGCATTACAAATTTTAGTCAAGCCTTTTTCGAGAATCTTGTTGAATGCTTCCACAGTACCATTGGCCTACGGGTGGTAAGGGCTGCTTTTATGATGTTGAATCATAAATGTGTCCAGTAGTGACTTGACTGTGGCATTAATGAAATGCGTACCCTGATCGCTGGTCAAGCTCCGAGGGCAACCAAACCGGCTGATGATGTGGTCAAAAATGAACCTGGCAGCGGTCTCTGCTGAGCAGTGGCATACCGCTGCCGCCTCAGCCCACTGAGTGAGGTAATCCGTGGTGGTAATGATGTACCGGGCCTTGGAGTGCCTGGCGACCGGAGAGATGGGACCTACAAAATCAATAGCCCACTTTTCGAACGGCCGCAACACATGCACTGGGTGTAGCGGAAGCTCGTCCCGGTATGAAGGCCTTCCCGTCCACTGGCAAACATCGCAGCGCTTCACATAGGCCTTACAGTTAGCATGTACCATCGGCCACCATAGGCCAGCTTGGAGCACCTTCCTTGCGGTGGGTTTCACACCCACATGCCCTCCCGCAACACCACTGTGACATTCCCACATCACCGCTTCTCGTTCGTGGTCAAGAACACATCTGCGCAACACCTCATCAAGGCCGAGTTTGTATAGCTGCCCCGCGATCAATTGGTAGTCGGCCGCCCAGACAACCAGGTGGCATTTCTGGAGCGGGGTGTAATCCTGAGGGCATTGTCCCGTGGTCAGATAAGTGGCGATGTCAGCCAGGTAATCTGGTACTGCTTCTACTCGGAAGAGGTCGGCATCCGGTAGCTGATCGTCCAACGAGCCTTCATTCTCTCCCGTCTCCAACCTGGATAAATGATCGGGACCCACATTCAACCTGCCAGGCTTGACAATCACCTCAAACGTGAATTCCTAGAAAAGTAGAAGCCAGCGACAGATCCGTCCTTCCAACACAGGCTTATTCACCAGATACTTCAATGCAGAATGGTCCGTGAAAAATGTGAATTTGCCGCCCAGAAGATAGTGGCGAAACTTCTGGAGGGAGTACACCATCGCCAATGCCTCCCGCTCGGTCGTGGTGTAGTTCTTCTCCGCATTCGACAACCGGCAGAGTATACGGGGTGGTCAACTGTCGTCTCCCCGGGTTGCGCCAATACAACGCCGAGTGCAATACCAGACGCATCAATATGCACATGGAACTGCTTATCCCAGTCGGGATAAACAAGTATGGGTGCCGTCGCCAACTTCTCCTTCAAGGTGTCAAGTGCTTTCCTACACTCCGCTGTCCATTGGAACACTTATGACTTCCGCAACAGTTTCTCCAAAGAGGCCGTAATCTTTGCGTAGTTGCGAATAAACCGCCTGTAATATCCTGTGTGCCCGAGAAGTGCCCGCAACTGCTTCACGGTCTCGGGGGCTTCCATGTGAACGATGACCGCGACCTTGGCGGGATCGACGCAGACCCCTTGCTTGCACACCACGTGGCCTAAGAGTGTGCCGAATGGAACTGCAAAAATACATTTCTTCAAGTTCAAGGAAATCTGTAGCTGACGACACCGGTCAAACATAACGCGCCACAGGGAAGCGTGTTTCTTCAACAGGATGTAGACGGTCCAGTTGTCCATATAGACCTCCAGGAAGTTGTGAATGTACTCCCGAAAAGCAGCAATGACAATCCGGGAAAACACAGCTGGTGCGTTCTTCAGACCAAACGGCATAACGTGGTATGCGAATGATCCCCACTCAGTGGTGAATGTCGTCTTTGCTTTGTCTTCCTCGGCGATGCGCACCTGATGATAACCCGAAAACCCATCAGTGAAAGAATAAGCTTCGTTTCCCGCAACATGGTCTAGAACTTCATCGCTGAAAGGAGTGGGAAACGGGTCGTGGATGCAGGCATTGTTCAGGCTCCGGTAGTCTGCACAGACACAGATCTCCGCTTTGTCCTTCTTGTTCTGGATGACAATGGGACTCACCCACAGTGCTTCTTCTACTGGAAAGATAAGACCTGCAGCCAGCATCTTGTCGATCTCCATCTTGACCTTTTCTTTGATACGTGGGTTCAATCGGTAGGGTCGGTGCTTCACCGGCCTGACCCCCGGTTTCAGCGCGATGCGCATTTCGCCCAGGTCCCCCTTGATCCCCTTCAGGTCCGCAACCAAGGACGGGAACAAATCTTTGTATTCCTGGAGGAGGCTGAAAATTTCTTTTGTCGTTTCCTCGTCCCAGTAGTCTCCCACCGTTGCGAGCTAGGGTTTCTCGTCCGTGCCAATGTTCAGCTTCTTTGTCTTTAGCGGCTGTAAATGGACTCCTTCAGTCGTCGGCTCTTCACTGATTTTCCGCTCGCCTTCCCTTTCGTCAAAGTAAAGATGCCTGAGGTCCTCCAGACTATCATCATCCGGATCACCGTCAATCCGGTGGCAAACCAACTTGCGCCTGACCTCAGGTCGTGACACAACCGGGCCCCCGTCGGGCTCGGGATGGCGGAAGAACAAGACCTCCTTGACTGCGTGTAGGGCCTGAGACTCCTGCGCCGTCTCCCCATCGAACAAGAAGCACCAAACGAACTTGTCCGCGACTGCCTGCCAAGAGAAAGTTCCCCGTTTCCGCTCTTCCTCCAGGTACCAGGCCTGTGGAATTGTACCCAGAAAGTGGATAAACCTGTGGACCCACAGCTCCTCAGGGTACCGGTTGCTACGCCACTGTTCCTCATAGGTCCGCAAATGGTGTCGCGGGTCGGAAGTTCCATGATACTTAAGCGTACTGCAAGGTGCTTCGTCCTCTTTAAAGCGTGCCCGCAGAGCATCCGCCATGCACTCCCATCGCAACAGAGTGTTCCGTTGATTTTTCCACCACCGTGCCGACGTTGACTGCAAGGCCACATCCAAAAGTGGCATCCGGCTTTCAGCTGGGACCATGTCTTCCACCTTGGTAATAAAAGTATTACCTGCCCGCATGTTCGACAAGGTGGGATATCCACGGATCTTAGTCCCTACCCATCGGACTTGGGCAATGGAGGCACATCTCCGCGTGGTGGTCTCATACCCCCCTTGCTGCCAGTCTTCCCAAGCAAGTTCGGATCCGAGCTCCGAGCTCTGCACACTCCGCCAACTGACAGAGGCAGTTGCGGTCGGGTTAATATAGTCGTCCCGCTTTCCTGCGGTCATCTGATAAAGGTGATCCATCATCTGAGCATCCTCCCGATTGTCCATCGTTTCCGTATATCGCGGGCCCTGATACGGGTCGAGAGGCTGGGTGACCCGTACCTCCCCATCCTCAAAGATCATCAGCTCCTTCTTAAGGCCTATGATGGCGTAATTCTCAAAAGCCCAATCAATGCCGAGTAAGGCGGGATAGGGATCCTTGTCGCCCATGATATCAATAACCTCAAAATCGGTGCAAGTCTTCACCCCCGCAACGTCGACCTCGACGCCCTCGAGCTGGCCGATTGGCAGAATACAGTATTGGTTCTCCATCCTGAGTTGGATTGGTGAGTAGGCTAGTCATGGCCTTCCAAGAGCCTCCCATGTCTTCCGTGGCAGAATGTTGACGTCGTACCCCAAGTCCAACATGGTGTCGCTGATTTGGAATCTCGCGACCTGCGTGTTAAGCCGGAATTCTTTGCCTGTTCGTTGCTTGTTCCGCTTCACGCGCTGCACGTATTGAGGGCCAGCGTCTACTGGATCTCTAAGTTCTGTGCACCCCTGCAGTGCTCCTTCCAAAGCATGCTTGAGCTGCTGCCACAGCCCAGCGTTGTCAACAATTATGAGGAATAGCCAGAGCCAATCCTCGACCACAGTACTTGCGACGTTCTGCGCCCCAAATTCTGGCAGCAGGGGCTCCTCCAAGCCTCCCTCGTTCCGCAACTGGGCGAACGACTCAACTGCCTCCTGGAAATACTTCTTCTGGACTTCGGGCCTGATCAACTTCTTCGGGGATGACGGCCGAACCACTCGTGCTGGCTCCTTCCCGTGGGCATCCTCTCCAGTCTTCTTTCCGCCCCTCGTCACGATCGCGACGTTCTGCAAGTCTGGGGTTGCGGTCCCTCGCGGCTCTGAGTTTATCAGATTTACTCCCCTCTGCCTTGCCCGTTCTTCCCACTTCTTGATGAGCTCCTGACAGTCCTCTGTAGCGTGGGCGTTTACCCGGCACTGGGAACACCAGGGTCGTCGCGAAAGGGGACATTCTCGAGCGACGTGACCCTCATGGTCACAGTTGTAACATTTTACCGGACCGCGTCCGCCTGTGCGGCCTCCCCGCATTCCGCCGCCTCTTCCCCTTGGAGCCTCGTTCACCGTGTAGGAGGGACGATCCAGTCGATCTGCAAGTGCTTCAAGCGCCCTGCACTGCTCAGTGTTGTGAGTCGTGGAAACACAAAATTTGCAGTACACATTATTCGGGACCGTGGAGTACTTCTGTAATATCGGGCACATTTGAGGAGGATGCCCCAGCATTTAACACAGGTACATTTTGATAGTCCATGACTCAACCATATCTCCTTCAAGCTATTAGGCTTACTCCAAAGGAATTGGCTCCGATACTAATTGTTGAACTCTTAGTTAAACTGAGAGGGGGGGGGGGTGAATCAGTTTAACACACTCATGGAATTTTAAAACTTTTTCACACCTTCATTTCATGTTCAACTTAATGTGTGAGTAATCTTAGAATGTGAGCAACAAGTATTAATATAATGTAACAATAGACTTAATATGAGAGCAGCAAGTATTAAGAAGATAAGATAAACCATATCAACACATAAAGATCATGCACAGAGACACCAGATATAAGTGGAAACCCATAAAGGGAGAAAACCACATCTTATTATTGTTATGATGCAAAGGCAAGATCCAACTCCCTCTCACCACTGATTTTCTGTAGGCACCAACCTACAGGAGGCTCCTACCTCAATTCTGCAAGCTAAAATTCGCAAGGAAGCTCCAACTCCATCAATTTTCTGCAGGCACCAACCTACAAGAGGCTCCAACCTCAGTCAGCTACAACTGACATTTTATCAAGCTACAACTTGATGTGGAAGCACCAACTCCCATCTATTTTCTGCAGGCACCAACCTATAGGAGGCTCCTACCTCAGTGAGCTACAACTGACATCTATCAAGCTACAACTTGATAGGGAAGCTCCAACTTCCTTACTCTTTCAAAAGAAAACACTTGGTGATTTACCTTGGATATCAACTCTGTTCTGTACCTTCTTCACTGCTGTGCATAAGTATTCATATCTGCCTTATATCATTTCTACATCTTCTCAGATTCACTATCAGCTCCTCCTTCTTCTCTGCTAAGCTCCTCCTTCTTCTCTGCCTCACTGCTTCATTTCTGCATTCTCTAACTTTTCACAACATCTCGTTCTGCTCCTCCTTCTTCTTATATTTTCTGCCTCAATTACGCATTCTCCAACCACTCTAACCTCTGTATGCATATCAAGGTGATATCATTTGTAGAGATTTCCTTATGACTGTTAGCATTCCTCAGGGAATTTGAAATGGACAGCCATGCCTCTTTGCCTTTTTCCTTCTCATTTCTTTTACAAGCTCATTCAGAAAAAAATATAACAATATGTACTAATTTCAATATTACAGTGGGATTTTTGTTTTCCTCCGGAGACTTTCCAATGCATCACAAACAATAAAATCAATTACAAAATTTACATTCACATTTTCAGTTACATAAAAGCAATTTCATTCAGCCCATTTTCTGGCCTTTGGCTTTGCTGGTTTTGTCTTTTCTGCTGCTGTTAAGAAACTGTTCTGTATACCTCTGCTGTTCACTGCAATTGTGTATCTGCAGCTATCATGTAACTGTTCTGCATACTCTGTTCACTGTCTTTTTTAGTTCTACATATTCTCCTGCTTTCTGTTCTTTTACACCTGTCAAGACCACATTCTCATTCTTGTGCATATTCACCTGTTCACTGCAATTGTTTGTCTGCTGTATATATATAGCTGCGTTACAATATATATAACTGCTGAATTTAAATCTGGGCAATTCATATAAAACTCCGATTCATTATAATGGTCCACATCTTGGAATATAAACTTTGATTCATTATAATATATGTGTTTTCCAATGGTTCAAAACCAACACCAAAACTTCACATGTGGAAGCTTTACATTAATTAGGCCGGTGGTTAAAACCATATAAGAAGACCCCACTCTATAAATTTATTAATGGAAGTCATTTCATTACTTGATTGTCATATAAGTACCTATTGACATTTCATACTTCGGCTTGACCTCCCTTTCGAATCAACGTTCGCCTTTTATAAACCAAACCCACATTTATTTATGGCTTTTAATATCTATGCTCTTGGCTGGAAATTTAAATAATAAAAGCCAAAGCTTTAATATCTCAATTCAGAGAATTGAGATATTAATTTAATCCTCTTCTCTTATGTCTATAACCCCATCATATTAATCAACGTTTCAACTGCGCATTATACACCCAATTATAGTGGTCGGAATCCCAACACTAAGTCTTCATATGTGGAAGCCATGCAATGAAGCCCTCACATTATATGCAGAAGAAAACCTTATTATAAACCCAGAATTTACAGTTAACCCCAAGGCTTATCGTGCTATCGTTTAATTGAACATTCGAACCTGGTTAATTAGATATCAAGGCATATACATATCCGTCCAACCTTAATAAAGGACCAACACCAACCCATAATATTAACGCTCTATTTTGTAATTGAACCATGCACCATATATTAAACCAAAACTTCGCAACCATATTAACATTTATTTAAACATGGTTGATAACCAAAAAATTATGCAATAAATTGACTGGGCTCTAGCGTTAATGCACCCTTCGCATCCAACGTTTGTTGGCTTGTCGCTTTAGCTCTGATGATCCAACACACCCAAATGCATATCACGTGATTTAAATGCACGAGCGAAAATTCACAAAAATTGCGCAATGGAAATGGTATTACAAAACCACTCTCCTCCACGTGTCAGCGAACTACATATATCGTGTTCGAAATTCAAATACAACTTACCACTTGTGAGCTTGCGCGAGAACCACTGGTTTCTACCTCCAACCCACTGTCACTATTTTCTCTCCTCGTGGTTCCGATTCTTCCTAGATCAAGGTTCTGGTTGTGCACTATCAACACTTCATTTCGTTTGTGTTGTGACTTTGTTTTGTTCGATTCGGGGCCCTGCAAGGTTAAAACACTCCAAAGCATATTTATAAGGCTCCATCGTAGAACCTTGCCATCACTTCCGTAATTGCGAATCAGGGATTAAACATCCCCCAATTTCCACCTCGACGCTTCTAACCCAAACCACAACGTCGATATGACTTCGAGTCTTCTATCGAGTTCAGAGTCTCATAGCCCTATTATAGAGGTTCTTCCCAGGCACGGTAGGGGTCCTATGTCTATTTTGAAATTGGCCACATAGGCCCAAATTCACTCTACTCTACCGCAGTTGCCCTTTTCCTATCAAAGGCATGCAACAACGCCGTTATCCCAATCATGTGCAGGGTTGCTATCTAATATTTTTACATAGAGGCACTTGAAATGCATTGTCATATAATTACTTCTTGAAGCGAATCAACAGGCCGACATTAATTCTTAACGCAGGGTTCTTACCCCACCGGTTTTCGCACACCCTCATCACAGAATATATATATGCAGGCTCTTAATACAATTTACAGAGTCTACTCCTACCCAGCTCACGAAGATTCAAGGCCTTCTTCACACAGTTATTTAATCGAGTAGTACATATATGATTCACACAGATCCGCTATTTGAATACTGGACATAGGATTTCATCCACTACTACATTTGGCGGAAATTCCGACACTTGGTTCTGACGCTTTTGACCAAATGTCGGAAATTTCCCCAAATTTTTTCCATCCCGCCCGAAACCGTCGCTATACCGACGTTTATATAAAAGTGTCGCAATACCGACACTTAGACAAAGTGTCGCAATTGCGACGTTTGGAGGAAGACGTCACAATTGCGACACTATGGCCCAAAGCGTCGCTATTGCGACGACTGCCTCCAAACGTCGCAAGTACGACACAACGTCTAAGTGTCGCAATTGCGACGTTTGGAGGCAGCCGTCCCAGTAGCGACGCTTTTCCGCCGTCAGTATAACGACACTTATATGCGTGCTACATAAAAATACGAAACTTATATGCACGCTACATAAAAATATGAAACTTATATGCGCGCTACATAAAAATACAAAACTTATATGCGCGCTACATAAAAATGATTTTATTGTTTCGTATCCATTGCAATAGCTACATTAACGTCTGATATCACGCGCGCATTTGCCCTCCGCCCTTGCAGAACAACATTCGCCCTCAGCATTCGCCCTCAGCTCTTGCAGAACAACATTTGTCCTCAGCATTCTTCCTCAACGTTCGCCCTCAGCTCTTGCAGAACAGCATTCGCCCTCAGCTCTTGCAAAATGGTAAGTTCTTACTGAGGCCCTTCCTCCTATAGTAGGGTTGACTCTATTTGGGTTTTTTTGGTCAATTCCATTGGATTGTGTTAGGTTGTAGGGTTCTCTCTAGATGTCAAGAATCAAGATTCAATACCTTCTATTATCTTCATCACCCAATACAAGATTTAAATTTTTCCCAAAGAAACGCTTATTAATTTGGCAGCCATTATTTCTCCCTGCTTTAAAAACCCTACATTTAAATGAAAACAAGCATTGCATTTCAACTACAAAAATCTATTAGTGTTCAAATGTACATGTGTGCTACATTAACGTCTGATATCACGCGCGCATTCTCCCTCCGCTCTTGCAGAACAGCATTCGCCCTCAGTTTTCGCCCTCAGCTCTTGCAGAACAGCATTCGCCCTCAGCATTCGTCCTAAGCTCTTGCAGAACATCATTTGCCCTCAGCTCTTGTATAATAGCATTCGCCCTACATTCGCCCTTAGCTCTTGCAAAATGGTAAGTTCTTACTGTAGGCCCTTCCTCCTATAGTAGGGTTGAATCTATTTGGGTTTTTTTGGTCAATTCCATTGGATTGTGTTAGGCTGTAGGGTTCTCTCTAGATGTCAAGAATCAAGATTTAATACCCTCTATTATCTTCATCACCCAATACAAGATTTAAATTTTTCCCAAAGAAACGCTTATTAATTTGGCAGCCATTATTTCTCCCTGCTTTAAAAACCCTACATTTAAATGAAAAAAAGCATTGCATTTCAACTACAAAAATCTATTAGTGTTCAAATGTACATGTGTGCATCACTTGTATTCCTTTTTCACTTTCACATTATCCAAGAATGTGTGCAGTATAGTTCATATTTTTTGTGATTTAGATTATCTTGAAAAAGGAAAGGTAAATTATTTCCCATGGAAAAAGAAGGTTTTCCATTTTTATAGGTTGTTTGGACTTACGTGGAAAAAATTATGGTATGCCTTTCATATTATGTAGTTTAAATTTGAATTAATAGATTATTCTACATGAAAATATAATTACCTATGTGATGTCCTTCATCACTAATTAAAATTATAGGGTTTCAATTTCCTAGACTCTAACTCATCTGATGTTAAATTCTAGGTTCTCATTGGTGGATCACTCTTCCATTGATTTCCTTTCCCTCTGGATCTTGTCATATTTTAAAAGTCATCAATGATACATATATTATTTCAGGTATCCCAAAAGGCTTTATAGTAAAACATATTGTGAAGTTTTTTTGACACTTGAGGATTCTTTTTAGAACTGCAACGTGGTCTATGCTATCGAGTTATATATCAAGCAACTTGTCCTTAATAACTACACTATGAGGTAGGTTCAACCAGTTTGAACTTGTTGGGACATAGCATATGAAGTTGTGTGATGAGTCCATATCACAGGTCTATTATGGTGAAAAAAGTGAAGACACGTAATGATAGTTATTATGTTAACATTACTAGAAACATTTTCTAAATTATCCATGCTATCAAGATGTCAAAATTCCAGGCATTAGGTGTCAATACTCGTAGCTAATAGATAATAATAATAATATAAAAAAATCACAACTTTATTCTTGAAATATGATTGTTACACATTGGTAACCTAGTTCATGAGTTACTATCACCCAAAGAATGCAAAACAAACTTAAATATAAATTAAACCAACATGAGAATCCAACTAAGTGTTTCTCGACAAAATCATGCCATAATCTAGCATTTTGAAACCAAAATTTGAATCCATCATAAGTAATACAATGCAAACTCAGATGGATTTTCAATGCATGTTTGCATGCTACACTTATTCTCTGTCTAGATATCATTTTTTAAATGGAACCATTAGTCAAGTCCACAGTCCTTTTTATGTGAAAAAATTCAGCTCTATTTGAGCTCTTTTTTGCTCCACCACCTCCATAAACATATGCAAACATATATCATGATCTTGGAATTCCATTACATATGTATGTGCCAATGTTCCATAATCATGCTCCATCATCAATTTAAGAAATTTCCATTGAATATCAAATTATGGAGGGGGGGAACTTTTTGCTGCAACATTTGGCTCAAAATCAGGGACCATCTTCGTATGAGGTGAATGAGAACTATAGATATTTGAAGAAGTAGATTAGTGCCTTTTCCTCTGGCCATGGAGTCATATACAGTCATCCATCACAAAATTTTGTCTTTTTTCATTCTCACCTTGAAAGTTGCAAAAAATCATGCCCTAATTGAAACGACACTAAATTTGAAAGATATAATAAAAATGCAAGCTAGAAGTGCCCTATTAATACAAAGGGAAAACCTTCCTACCTACCCTAACCGAGATAAATTTTGATTGAATAGGAAACATGATATTTCCTATGGAGTTGATCCAACAACTTGTTAAATGTATGGGACTAAATCATGCATTTGATTTCCAGGGAAACATGCGCATGAAGAGAAAAAGTGCAGAATTAATGGAAAATCCATACATGCCACTTATGAAAACTACACCGAAAGGTCAAAAAATACTTAAGGCCTTAACTTAATTTGAATCCAAAAATGACAAAACAAGATTAGTGAAAACACGAGAGTGGTGTGGGTGAACAACATAAATAAAAATTGAAGATACCTTTCCCCAAGATGCCTTTGTCACCGTTGTATGAAAACATGTTTTCCTTTCCCTTTATACATGTAAGTGAATGCATTATAGGTATGGTGTTTTCCCAGAATAGGAGAAGCCTACTTAAATATATCATTCGTGGAGTGAATGTTTCCTTGACCTAGAACCTCATAGAAACTTATCACTGAATTTGATGTTGGGATGGGATTGTAAAGATAACAACCTCTTCATTCCTACAAACTAGATTCCTTCCTGGAGTTAGGACATAGAGTATTGAATCAAAGTTGTAGTTTCTAACTTCTTGTATTGGTTCATCAATCTTGAAATTTAGACATTGCATGTCTTCATTGCTTCATGTTTGAATAATTTGCATGATATCGTACAATAGGAAATTAGGAATTATGATTATTATTAATTTATGGATCTGTTAAGTTACTTTTAAGTTTGTATGGTTTAGTGTGAAATTATTCTAGTGTGCCCCTAGGCCCAGGTGAAGGAATGCCAAGGACTGAGAACCCTAGTTTTTAAATGGTATTGTTTCTTATACCCAAAACCCCCTCAACATCACTTCTTATTAGTTCTTAACAATAGTGTTGTAAAAAATTTGAGAATTGATATAGCAAAATCTCTCACTTCTCAAGATAAAGTCCTAAAGCTAAAGTGTGATACCATGTGTAATTCAATAGCCCCATTGTCACCTCACCAACCTCTTTTCACTTCAGGCTAGCTCTCCTCCAACTCAAGGGGAGTTCTCCCTAGTAGATGTTAGGGATCTAATGGCCCAACCAACCAAGTCAAGAGCCCCCTAACTCTCTATGTTTACTACTATCAATCAAAATATTGAACAATAGGGTCAGACATGCATCCCGAAGATAAAATTGCCAGGGTATTTTTGGGTAATTTCAAAGGGAAAGTCCCCAAACACATATAATCAAGGAATTATAACGTGATTTTAAACATTAAATATCAACAAAATCGTTTAAAGGATATTGAAAGGAAAAAGGTGATGGAAGATAGAAAGTGCCTTACTTAAATGCTCTAAGGATTTTTCAATAGTTGCTCCAAAAGCTTCACTTCAAGGCTCTTCAAGATCGTCTCCAACAATGCTATACCATCAGCTTCAACAATGTTGCTCCAAAAATGTCCTCAAGGTCTTCACAATAAGTTTACTAGAAGTTGCTCCAACAATATATTCAATAAGGTCTTCATTGTCAACTCGTCTCTTGTTTGGGTGCCTTAATGTGCAATGACATGTTTCCAGGACTGAATTCAATGCAAGGTATATTTGAAACTCTAACTCTGTCGTCCGGTGTCTTATTAGAAATTATTTCAGTTTTCATTTTGTGTTTTCAAGTTAGATATTGTTTTCAATTTTTTACATTTATAATTTTATTGCAATGTGGCAGACTGATCAGAGCAGTGCAGGAACAACCCTGAGACGGGATGATCGTGGAAAGAGGCCAGCGGAAGAACATGTAAAGTGCCAGCATTGCTCTATCTTCAGGTATTTTAGTTATTTACATAATTGAAATCATATTAATTTTGTTCAAATATGCAGACACCTAGCCATGGTACGCCTGATGATTCCCTCTTTGAGGAAGAGCTTTCTTCATCCCTATCTCCAGTGTTCTTGTTGCAAAAAAAGGCACGAGATGCAAGGTCGGAATTTAATACTTTGATAGATGCGCCTAAAACACCTGAAAAAGAACATAAACTACAAAGGAAGATAAAAATATTGCTTTCCATTTCGGCTATCAAGCTGTAGTTGAACGTCGTAGAAGCTTGGGGCAGGTCCCAAGATCCAGAATGCCTGACAAGGTAAAACATTAACCTTTCAATATGTTTGTTTTCGTCCATAAATTTAATGTCTAACAAATTTGTTTAAATCAGGGGAGAAACACTACCGATGAGGCAAATAAACCAATTTTAGAGCCAGATGTAGATGATCCTCACGTGCAACCTGATCATTGTAGTGGGGACCAGGCCGACAATGCTACTATCAGTGAGGGCCCTGACGGTAATTAATTTCCACTTATAATTTTTTCTAATTATACCTTGATGGTTGTCCTTATAACGTTGTTTTTTTAAAGAGATAGAGAATTGCTTCCTTAAGGATCTTACCACCAGAGAGGAAGACAAAATGGGTCACCCAATAGTGACAACTATGCAAAAGAGGGTAAAATAATCTCATTGCAATTTTTTTTATTAATATTACCGAACTAGTTCAATGATATTTAAAAAATGACAATTAAAATTTAATATTATCTGTTTTTGTAGGCGATGCCTCGTCACTGGATGAGACCAGACATCGTGACTACGCAACTAGGTTAGCGGTGACAACTGGTGCACCAGGTAAATAATCTCATTGCAATTTTTTTTATTAATATTACCGAACTAGTTCAATGATATTTAAAAACTGACAATTAAAATTTAATATTATTTGTTTTTGTAGGCGATGCCCCGTCACTGGATGAGACTAGACATCGTGACTACGCAACTAGGTCAGCAGTGCGGGTCGAAAGGCACGAAACAGGAGCAGAGCACGATGATATTGATGATGTAATTAGGAGCTTTAGAAATAGGAAGAAGAAAAAGAAAATTTCATAATGTAAAATATTGTATTATTATAAGACAAACGTTACCATACTTGGAACGTTTTTGCATTATATAAAAAACTCATTTATCATACTATTTTTATGTCAAGCATTAATTGCAATGTTTCCTTGCGTACTTTTTGTTGAATTGTTTTTTTATTAGTTATTGAATATTTTTTTTTATGCTCATGAAAGTAAAAAATGAAATAGAGATTGGGTATTGGGGAATTGAGAGTGATGTGAGGGGGGGGGGAGGGGCCATAAAAGCTTCCACCTTCACGTGGTTGGCCCTGTTTAGTAGAGAATAATTTATTGGAGCGATTTAATCTTGGAGCAAACCTCCCTCGATCCAGCGTAGCAATAAAAAAGTCATTGTTGACTTAGATGCTACTCTTTCAGATCGTGGGAGGCTTGTTCCAAGTTCATGCGACTCCAATAAATTGTTCTTGAAACGAAGAGGAGCTTATTCAGGTATGTTTTGAGATTTTCAACATATGTTCTAACATTATCATAATAATTCATCTTAGAGTAAAAAATACTACATCAATTACTTGTATTTATTGTATAAATAATGATGGATTTTGATTGACTTGGTAGTGCAGGTACAAATCCTCTTGCATCATGAACAATACAACTTGTCAACCAGGGTCATGTCCAGGATATTTTTGCTTGTGCACTTGACCAGGTTCCTAATGTCACATTTTGTAAGTTCCTTTACAGTTCATAATTCAATATTAAGCTTGTTCATGATTATTATCTAGGTTTTTTGTATGTGTTTTTTCATCTATTTGATTGTAAGCAACTCTGCATGTTTCCTATTGTTCACTATGATTCCTCCCATTACCACTCCCAGGATGAATCTGACTTTATTGTTACATAGGTTACTTTATTGTTACTATGATTTCTCCATTTACGGTTTCATAGGTTACATCATGTAAAGTTGTCAATCTCAGGTTGGTGATGAGCTTTAGTTCTCCAGATTTGGGGCTTTTCTGATATTTTCTCCCTCATGTCATTCCTGCATCACCTCGTTGTTTGAGCATGCCAATTTTCTACCAATTGTACCAATTGGCACATGTCAATCTCTGAGTGGTGCCACATTTCACCTATTTTCAGTGAGAGTTTAGGGTTTCTCTAACATAGCTTCAGAAATCCGATTCAGTGCCTTCTTGAATATCGTCACATAATACTCATGGTTTTGATTGATGAGCATGTTTTGAATGGTTGGTTGATTCATAAGAACCACCCATATAGTCATCTTGAGATATTTCAGAAGTTTTCTCGGGTTTCCTTTTTCACTGTTTCTAGTGGGTGGGATGGTGTGGGGTGATCCATCAATACTGGTGCTCTTGTAGTAGGGAATTTGTTTTTGGGGATATAAAGGAAAATTTGATGTAGATATCCCATTGGATGCATTCATAGATGGGTACGAGAGGTCAATAATTTAAATTAAAAATATGCAACCTCTAGCATGGCAACCTGAAGGCCGCGAGAGACACTGGTTAAAGATTGTTTTGTGCTGGCCTTAATATAGTCGTGATTTATTTCTATTATCTTAATGCAAATATATAATCCGGTCTCATTAAAATGGGGATTGTGGTTGTATTTCTCTTTGGTTGTTTCTCTCTTAATGCTCCAGAAGTTGCCAAAAGCTGCGATAGTTGTTTAGTTTGCCTGTTACAACTTAAAAGTGGTTTTTAGCAATGGGAGTCATGTTTTTTAAGGTTCATACTAATATGAAGATCTTGTAATTCTATATTCAGCATAAGAGAAGATGGCCTCTGCTTTGGGCAGTATGACAACAATTACCACATCTACCTCGTTGGGTAACAATGGAAAGGGGAAGAAGTTGGGTGCAATGTTTGATAATTATGGCAGACAATTGTCTTCTCTTTCAGTCTTTTCACCCATTTCCTTTAATCGCTCAAGCAGAAGAGGGACTCTGAGATTACGTGACAGAGAGAAGGTAGTTAATACAAGAGCTATGGAAAAGGAGTTGTACTTCAACAAGGATGGCTCAATGACAAAAAAATTGCAGGTCAGAGAAAAAATTATGTTTAAAGGAAGGTCACCTACACGTGAAACTTCACTGCGGTGGATCTTTCCTTGTCCACTTATATTCGATTTTAATGTGTTATTTTAATTTTTCATGGAGGGTTGTTTTGGCATATGGTCTTGCATTCAATTGCACACTTATTGAAAGCATTGTCAATTTGTCTTGCAGGCGGTGTGAACAAACTTGCTGATCTTGTTGGAGTCACCCTTGGGGCGAAGGGAAAAATGTTGTCTTGGAGAGCAAGCATGGTTCTCCGAAAATAGTTAATGATGGTGTGACAGTAGCTAAGGAGGTGATTTGTAGATGTGTGCTCTGGTTTTCTTTTTAACGTTGTATTAGTTCCCCCTCTTAAATGTCTTAGATTTGGTAGGCATAATTTGAAAACTCAAAGGTGAAAGGAAACATATTTGTTACCCAATGGTCTACTTGGTCTATGGACTAGCCACATTAGAGTAATGCATAAAGCTTTTCACAACAATAAAAGGAAAGGGTTATGGCTGAGTCAAATTTTATTGTTATTGATAGTGTAATGAAATGTATCTTAATGCTATGGTTTTGGCCTTTTTATTGGTTGAATTAGAGGACCCAGTTGAAAATATTGGGGCCAAGTAGGCTGGTTTTCCTTTTTGCTGATGGTTTGGTGTATCTAATTGAATTAGTTGCCTAAGGTATTTTTGGTTGCAAACTCCTTTTCATTTTTCATACAGTATTGGCTTTGTGGAATACATTTGATTGTGTGGTCTTGTTAGATCTACAACATTTGTAGTTGTTTAGTCTTATGGCCGAGGTGCACTTTTATTATGGAAATAATTGATGCAATATTGTCATTTAATCCTTACTGCAGGGTAGCATGTTGAGAAGTTTCTTGTGAAACATTTGGTATTCAAAATGACACTTGATCCTATACAGCATCATGCACTTGAATTCAAAATTCATATTCAAAGTGTGCTAGACAATTCTTGCAAAATTTCAAATATTTATGTTGTTTTAAACCATTATCTTTTTCATGTATTGGATGCTGAAAATGTGAAAAGACTTTGGTATGAAACCAACTGGTGAATAATTTCCAGCAAAACAACCACTTCCAAGACATGATTTAGAAGTAGAACATATGTACTTATGAAGCATAGAAAGATATCCTTGATGCATTGTCAATGTTTGGCTAGGGTTATTTTTTGAGAAAATAACTCCTTATTCCTAGAATAGTGATCTTCAATACAAGTAAATGCCAGAGAAGAGAGATCATCGTGTGACGCAAAAAAACTGAAATTGGACCCCTAAGGAGAGTTGGTGTGTCTACAATCGCTCTGTCAACATTTTCCCTTGGTTTACCCCGTTCTTTTCCTCCAGCCTGAGTCTTAATTGACTTCTTTCTTCTTCGGGTTTATTTATCAAATTCGTAGAATTTGATAAATAAATACTATCCACAATGGTTGGACTTTAATTTATATTCCCGACTTTATATTATCTCCAAGCCTTATAACCAATGTTTAACTTTCAACACTTTGTATTTATACTCCACGTTTATTTTTAAATAAATAACTTGTAATGAACTTTCGGCTCTATATTTCACCACCCAGCCTTACAACAATCATGCTCCAGACTTATGCTAATTATCCGCCAATCGTTTAATTAAACAATTTAATTATACTTCGGCCCCACCTATATATATCAATAACTAATCAAACACTCGTATCGTACTTGGCTATCCTCCGCACACCTTAGTTAACCTCCGGGCAAGTTCAACGTGCGACCACCGTCCGATGGCCCTTCTCCAAATCAATGACTCTTGGAAATTTCGCTCGGCTTCCAACGTTGGGCTTTAACATGCGATGGCGCGGGTTAAACGGTGGTTTTCCGGGGGTCACTTCGCCACGTGTCGCATTCCCTATGGAATTGCTCGCAAATAGGAAATACCGCCTACTCCGCAAAAGCGGCGCGATATGGGCAACCCGCTTTTGTGATTCCGCTCGTGGTTTTGGTACAGGGCCTGACCACGGGTGCAAGTCTGGTTCTACTATCCTTTTGTTTGTTAACTCATGTCCAATCCTCAGGTCAGGTTCCGAAAGCACAAAAATTTTGTCTCTTTATTAAGCGGGATTTTTATATTTGAACAATGTTCACGACCCTGGTTCTCTACACAGATCACGCCTTCGGGTGGGGTGAGTTCACAGGGTTATCCAACGATTTACGAGAATTCAAAGACAGAAGAATGGAATTATCAGTACCCAATCGCCTCAAAGTTAAACAATTCTTCACAATTAGCAGTTCGAGATAATTCAATGGCAACTAAGCTTGGAAATCATTTAACTGGAAACAATTGTTCACACATAGAGGTTTATTGCAGAAATACCCTCTCTACTCTCCTCTTCCCTCTCTACTTTTATTCATCCGAGGAATTAAAATTTATATACATAACATATGGCTCTTCGGTTCCTATGAGAGGACCGTTCTAGAAATCAAAAGGTCTAATTATAATAATTCAACTAACTGAAACTGTTCGACTCCTACAACTCTAACTAGTCTAAGTAATATAGTCAGCTGAGGTATTGACACCTAGCTGTTACAACTCAAATGTTTTTGAACCCTCCTAGCCACAACATGTGGAAAAAACCTCCTACATTGCTGGCTAGTGCCTAATGCCCCTGCATCATCGTCTGACATAAACCTATTAACAAAAGTGAACAAGGAATGATTATTAATTATGGCATACTAAGTTGCTTTTCTAAATAGTAACATTGTAGATAACCTTAAAAACATTTGTTAACTATTTTTGTTTGACCATTTGATTGTGTTTGATATGTAGAACTCATGGCAGCTAGTGTTTCTCCACTCATATTAAATAATTATTTCCAAAATTTTCTTGTTACTATTACTTTAGGAAAAGCATGAAGACTATGAATTTCTTTCACGGACACTTCTGCCACTTGGCTTGTTGTTTATGTACTTTTAGCTCTACAAAAAAATCTACAAAATTTGTCTATATAAATGACCACAAAAATGTAATACTTACCTTTATATTTCAGTAACTCTGTAATAAAGTCTATTGATATATCTTCTAGTCTTTGAATATGTATGTGGAATGGTTGAAGTAACCCTAGATATTTTACTATCTCTCTTTTATTTATTATGCAAATATTCCAATGAAATCCATAGCTTCAAAAATTACTTTATACTATCATGGTATATATTGACTTTAAAGTACCTCCCAATGATATACTATCCCCATTTTTTATTGCATGTAATATTGCTTCCATTTATTTTTCATACGTAGATTTCACCAAATATTTTCTTTGAATTCCTTTCTTTTAAAAGCCACTGATATCCCTTATTGTGTTAATGTTATGTAAATTCCTTGTCCTAGTGCCTCACACTCTACTATGAATGTTTTACCAAAAGTAGGTGCAATCGATGTTGGTGTAGAAGACATGGCATCCATTAAAAGAGAGAATGCCAAAGTAGCCTCATCATTCCATATAAATGATATTTTCTTCAAGAGATATGTGAGTGGAATTGAAATGCATGCAAAATTCTTAACAAATGATCAATAATATCATGTAAGTCTAAAAAATATTCTAAGAACCTTGATTTTCTTAGGAATAGGTCATTTTGTAATAGCTTGCATCTTTTGAGGCTCCAACTTCACTCCTTCCTTTAAAACAATATGAACCAAATACTCGAATTATTATTTCCCAAAAGCACATTTGGATATTTTTACATAAAAATTATTGTTCTCAACAATTTATATAACTTTTCCACATGTTTAGTGTGGTATTCCCATGATTTATTATAAATATGTGTATTATCAAAGAAAACCAACACAAATTTTATAAGATGGGATCAAACAAAATTGTTCTTAAGTCAAGCCCGCCGGACTTCAAACGACGATAAACCATAATTCAAACCAAATTCGCGTTCCAAAATAGCCTGCTGACGTCGGCCAATTTTGTGACGCGAAAACCAAATGAATTCTGCCCTAATCTTTTTCGGGTCCGAAGTTGGGCTGGCGTACGGAGGGAGAGTTGTGACGCGAATTTCTTATCAAATTCGCCCTAATCTTTTTCGGGTTCGGATTTCCACTGCGCGAGCGGCCCAAACAAAGATCCGCTCCAATCAATTTCTGCCACGTGTCCTCAATAAAAACTTGCTCTGCTCCCGGCTGCGGGTGCATTCGATGGCGTTTAAGGCGATGGGACATGGATGTGGCGATTTCATATCAATCGCATTAAGATTTAACACTGTTCAATTAAATTCCAAGGTTTTCACATCAAATCGCATTAAATTTTAACATTGTTCAAGATTGGATCTCCACTCCCGTTAGCGATTCTGCATGCTCCAATATGATCCGGCCTTCGGCTCTCATTAATGATCAGAGATTAATTATGACGAGCATCCTTCGATTGCATTGCATTGATAAAATGGCATTTCGCTATGGTTTTTCAGACGAGCCGGTTGCTGGGTTACACTGCCTGCTCACTGTGACGAGAAGGAGAAGTGGCCAGTTGAACTGCTGCGTAGACCTTGCTGCATATCTTCATTTCTATCGGTCTAGTCCTTGTCTGTCTTCCTCTGTTTCTTGGAATTCTGCTTCTCCGTCTCCTCTTGTGCCCACTGCTAGTGAGACTGCACCCATGCCTCGCGTGCGTCAAAGGATGCGTTGCCGCAGGGGGAGCACTAGAGGTCAACTCCTGCGCGCTCCCTCCAGCTTCTCACCCGAGTTGTCTTCCGGCCAGTCCAGTGATTATGCAGTTCGCTATCCAAATAATAGGAGTGGGCGGGGTCAGGTTTTAGGATCTGGCCACCGTATGGATTCCCTTGCTCCTCATTTCCCCACCGCTAGTTCACCTTCTCCCACGACACGCACTGCACAATTTTTCTTTAATTGATCTCTCAACCACCCACGAATTATAGCTTCAGTCACTATGGTTTTCCACGAGGAGGCCCAAACGGAGGAAGAATGCACCCGTCCGGTGGGTCTAAGCTCGGAAAAAGCCGGCTAGCATTCGGGCCTTCAGGAAGGGAGCCGTGGCATGAATGTGGAGGTAGCACCTAACGATCCTGGACCTTCTGAAGGATGGTGCCGAATCGTCGAGGAGCCGGAGGAGTAGTTTGGTTAATTTTTTTTTCTTGCTTCATGACCCACTTAATTGGGCTAATTTTAGATTATTTTACTGTGCTGGACCTTTGCAATATTTTTGAATTCTGTAAATTAAATGTTCAAGACTGGTTTCACCGTATGAGGGCAGTCTTCTTAATTTTTTGATTTTTTGATGACAAATTTGCCATGAGTCTGGGAAATGATTTTGACTTCGGTGTAATTTTATTCCCACTGTTAATAGATTAACTTTACTTAGAAAAAAAAATGTTGCCCTGTTTCTATTTTAAACTTGTTTTTTGAAATACAGAGCCATGTTTATATGGTCTACGTATTATACTCTTTCTCTGTATATCTACAGGAACCTTTTTGCTATGAACAGGGTGGATGTTGTAGCGGGCTACTAATGGAAACAAGCGAGCCTGAACCTTACATCTCGGATGCAACAGATGGTTACCAATTTTGGAATCAAGCGAGCCTAATCTTACAAGCGAGCCTGGGTTTCTGCAGATGGTTATCACACTCCTCACATGATTAGCGTTTTTCTCTGTTCAAGGATTTTGGGTACTTTAATTTGTATTTGGAACAATGGACGTCGGTACGTACTCTATATGTTGCTTTACTATTCTACATACTGCTATTTCACTTTCTTATAGATGCCTTTAGCATATTTGGATGCTTTCTCAGATTGTCGATAATCTCCATGTGGACCGTTACTGGGTTTTATATCAAGTCGCTGTATGTGACATGGGGTATTTTTCTATCATTGTCTGGGGTGGGACTTCCACTTTTCTGGATGGATATTTGGGTTCCTATCTTAAGATGTGAAAATGTAATGACTTCATGGACTGTTTTACTTCATACAATATATTGAAAACATCGTTTTTTCTCTTGTGAAAAAAAAAATGATTAATGTTTATCACTCTGCCTTCAAAACTAGCGATGCTGGTCTATGTTGCTGGTTTATTGATATGGTCTGATGGTCTTTTTATATTTTGGACATATCACACTCCTCACATGATTAGCATTTTTCTCTGTTCAAGGATTTTGGGTACTTTAATTTGTATTTGGAATAATGGACGTTGGTACTCTATCTGTTGCTTTACTATTCTACATACTGCTATTTCACTTTCTTATAGATGCCTCGAGCATATTTGGATGCTTTCTCAGATTGTCGATAATCTCCATGTGGACCGTTACTGGGTTTTATATCAAGTCCCTGTATGTGACATGGGGTATTTTTCTATCACTGTCTGGGGTGGGACTTCCACTTTTCTGGATGGATATTTGGGTTCCAATCTTCGGATGTGAAAATGTAATGACTTCATGGACTGTTTTACTTCATATAATATATTCAAAACAACGTTTTTTCTCTTGTGAAAAAAAAATGATTAATGTTTATCACTCTGCCTTCAAAACTAGCGATGCTGGTCTATGTTGTCGGTTTATTGATATGGTCTGATGGTCTTTTTATATTTTGGACATATCACACTCCTCACATGATTAGCGTTTTTCTCTGTTCAAGGATTTTGGGTACTTTAATTTGTATTTGGAACAATGGACGTCGGTACTCTATCTGTTGCTTTACTATTCTACATACTGCTATTTCACTTTCTTATAGATGCCTCGTGCATATTTGGATGCTTTCTCAGATTGTCGATAATCTCCATGTGGACCGTTACTGGGTTTTATATCAAGTCCCCGTATGTGACATGGGGTATTTTTCTATCACTGTCTGGGGTGGGACTTCCACTTTTCTGGATGGATATTTGGGTTCCAATCTTCAGATGTGAAAATGTAATGATTTCATGGACTGTTTTACTTCATATAGTATATTCAAAACAACGTTTTTTCTCTTGTGAAAAAAAAAATGATTAATGTTTATCACTCTGCCTTCAAAACTAGCGATGCTGGTCTATGTTGCTGGTTTATTGATATGGTCTGATGGTCTTTTTATATTTTGGACATATCACACTCCTCACATGATTAACGTTTTTCTCTGTTCAAGGATTTTGGGTACTTAAATTTGTATTTGGAACAATGGACGTCGGTACGTACTCTATTTGTTGCTTTACTATTCTACATACTGCTATTTCACTTTCTTATAGATGCCTTGGGCATATTTGGATGCTTTCTCAGATTGTCGATAATCTCCATGTGGACCGTTACTGGTTTTATATCATGTCCCTGTATGTGACATGGGGTATTTTTCTATCATTGTCTGGGGTGGGACTTCCACTTTTCTGGATGGATATTTGGGTTCCAATCTTCAGATGTGAAAATGTAATGACCTCATGGACTGTTTTACTTCATATAATATATTCAAAACAACTTTTTCCCTCTTTTAAAGTTTCATTTTTTTTTTTAAAATTGAACCTGCCATCGCTATACCGACGCCTTGTAAGCATCGGAATTGCGACAGATTAGAAACGTCGGAAGAGCGATAGTATAAAAACGTCGGACGAGTGACGTTCAAAACTTCGGACCACATTTCGTCGGAATTGCGACCGTTTACAAACGTCGGAAGAGCGATGTCCAAAACGTCGGACCACATTTCGTCGGAATTGTGACAGTTTACAACCGTCGAAAGAGCGACGTCCAAAACGTTGGACCACATTGCATCGGAATTGCGACAGTTTACAAACGTCTGAAGAGTGACGTTCAAAACATCGGACCACATTTCGTCGGAAGTGTGACAGTTTACAAAGGTCGGAAGTGCGATGGATTGGGAAACGTCGGAAGAGTGACGCTTGTTTGGAAGCGACGAAAAAGGTGTCGATAGTGCGACACTTTTTAATTGCGTCGGAACTGCGACGGTATGGTAAACCACGTTTTGCCCGCCCTCGAACTGTCGCTCTTGCGACGACTATGTGTCGGAATAGTGACGAATTGGCCGTCGGAATTTCCGCCAAATTTTCTAGTGATCATACACATAATTCAGAATAAGTCCCCTTATAAATAAATATGAAATCAAATACATAACATTTCTTGATTCTGGCCAGATCTTCTTTTCGATGGCCCTCTCGACTACGTACTCTGTTTCTAGCTCTCTCTGCTTCTTTGCTAACTTTGCTACTCTCTTTTGCTGCCTCTGCTACCTCTCTGCTTCTTTTTCTGCCTCTGCTACTTCTTTGCTGCCTCTGCCTTTCTGATATTTTGCTTCTCTCTTTGCCTTGTTGCTATTTCAGGTGCTCCTCCTTTGCCATCAATGACAACATTTCCAACATGTAAAGTAAGGAAGTTGTCTTGAGAAGGTACCCATTTCTACAACAATTTCAGGATGTGTTCTTGGAAGATATTTCATATTTTCCGCTTCACAGGGAAGTGGAATTTTTTATTGAGTTGGCACCAAGGGTAGCACCAACATCAAAGGCACCATCCAAGATGAGCACACCAGAGTTAGTGGAATTGAATATGCATTTGAACGAAATGCTTGAAAAATGATACATTATGCCAAGTGTATTGCCTTGGGGTGCACCAATGTTGTTTGTGAAGAAAAATGATGGTACTCTCAGGTTGTGCATTGATTACATGTAGTTGAACAGGGTGACCATCAAGAACAAGTATTTGTTTATGAGGATTGATGACTTTTTTGATTAGTTGAAGGGAGAAACAATGTTCTCGAAGATTGATTTGAGATTAGGATACCATCATGTACGCATTAAAGAATATGCCACATACAAGAAAACTTTCAGGACTAGGTATGGGAATTATGAGTTTGTTTTAGTTCCTTTCAGTTTGACTAATACTCCAGCTACTTTTATGTGTGTGATGAATAGTGTGTTGCATTCTTATCTGAACAAGTTTTCTATTGTATTCATTGATGATATATTGGTATATTTTAAGAATGAGCAAGAACACGCCGAACACTTAGCAATAATATTGAGATTGCTGAGAGAGCATCAATTTTATGCCAAGCTTAGTAAATGCAGTTTCTTTCAGAAAAAGGTACATTACTTGGGAAATTTTTTCTCCAAGGAAGGCATAACAGTGGACCTGGAAAATATAAAATCTATCATGGAATGGCTAGCTCCTAGTAATGTGGATGAGGTAAGGCCATTTATGGGGTTAGTAGGTTATTACAGGAGGTTTATCAGGAACTTCTCGTATACTGCTTATACTATTACATCGTTGCAAAGGAAACATAATAAATTTGAATGGACAGAGGAATGCACAGACAATTTTGAGTAGTTGAAGACGTTATTGAAAAATGCTCCAGTTTTAAAGATTGCAGATTCATACAAAGAGTTTGTGGTGTGTACAGATCCTTGCAAGAGAGGACTTGGTGGAGTCCTTATTCAAGAAGGACATGTAGTATGTTATGAGTCACATAAACTAAATGAGCATGAGAAAAATTATTTGACACACGATCTTGTGTTGGCAATGATCATTCATGCATTAAAGATGTGGAGGCACTATCTTCTTCACAAAAGGTTTGAACCAATGAGTGATCACACTAGATTGAGGTATCTATTTTACCAATCAAATTTAAATGCAAAAAAATCTAGATGGTTGGCCACGATCACTGAATTCAACTTTGAGATCAGGTAGATTAAAGGTAAAGAGAACATGGTCACAAATGCTCTTAGCAGGAGGATACATGTGAACCATATAGCAGCTATGAGCTCATATGAGACAAATTTACAGGACTAGATCTTATAGGCAGAACAGCATTATGATAGGTATAGGTAGCTTATACATATGTTACAACAGGGTACAAGTGATCAGGATGTGGACTATCATCTCACAACAGATGGCTTGGTCAGGTTTAGGGACATGATATATGTGCCAGATAGTAGTGAGCTCAAGAAGCTTATCTTGAGGGAATTTCATGCTAAGTCGTAGGTCACTTAGGATATCAAAATACATTGACAATAGTGAAGAAGTTTTACTATTGGTCGAATTTGAACAATGAAGCGACATAGTTTGTTGCTAGATGCTTGAATTGTCAATAGGAAAAATCAGAGTGTAAACATTCAGGTGGTTTACTTCGGCCTATTCTGATTCCAAATTGGAAATGGGAAGTCATTTCCATGGATTTAACTATAGGTTTTCCGAGGACATCTAGACAACATGATTCTATTATTGTTTTAGTGGACAAGTTGACAAAGGTAGCGCACTTCATTCCGGTGAAGTCTATGTATTCAGCTAGTGATGTGGCACAGGTATTCATCAAAGATGTAGTGAGATTGCATGGTGTCTGAAGAAAATTGTGTCAGACACGGATGCTAAGTTCACTTTTAGGTTTTGGAAAGATTAATTTGCAGGTTTGGGTACAAAGTTGGCCTTCAACACAACTTATCATCCGATGACAGATGAATAGACATAGAGGGTAAACAAGATATTAGAGGACACGTTGATGATGTATGTGATGCATCACTAGAATAGAATAGAGGATTATCTTCAGTTGGTTGAGTTCTTACAAAAATGGGTATTAGGAGTCAATGATGATGAGTCCATTTTAGGCATTGTATGGACGAAGTTGTAATACTCCTATTAGTTGGAGTGATCCAATTAACATGGTGTTGATATGACTAGACATGTTGGCAGAGATGGAACAGGAAATGTAGGTAATCAAGAAGAATCTAAAGCTAGCACAGGACATACAAAAAATTTATGCAGATCAGAACAGGTTGTTTAAGGTGTTTCAGGTTGGGGAACATGTGTACTTGTGCATAAATCCCAAGAAGAGCTCCTTGAGGATTGGCTCATGTGCCAAGCTGACATCTCAGTATTGTGGACCTTTCAATATTCTTGAAAGGATTGAACCAATAGCCTATCAACTTGCACTTCCTCCGACATTGAAAGTCCATGATGTTTTCCATGTTTCATTGCTTAAGAAGTATGTTAAATATGTTGATCATGTGGTTGACTGGTTTGTATTGTAGGTGGATCTAGAAGGAGAATTCCAGTTGGAACCTCAGTGCATTTTGTAAAGAAAGATGTTGATGCTCCGGCACTGAGCAATCGAGTATGTTAAAGTGCAATGGAATCACGTTGGAACTAATGAAGCTACATGGGAGATGGCGAATCAAATGTGGGCTATGTGTCATTCTCTATTCGTTGGTTGAGTGAACGTTTTTGGTATATGTTTTGGTGCGATGTTTTGGTTTACGTACATATTTATATGGATGTAAATACCACCACAAGTTGTGTTATAAAGCTCCAATATGTGTTATGGGTGTCATGTACTTATGGTTGTTATGTTGTCATGTTGGTTTGCTTCTCAATAGGTGGATCATTGTAAATACTGCAACGAGATAAGTTATAAAGCTCCATGGGTAGTATGTTTTTCTCTTAGAAATCTTGTTGGTTGTAGGTGTCATTGAACACTGAGGATGATGTTCCCCCAAGGGGAAGGGTTCAATAACAACCCTGGTTAAAAATACATGCTATAAAGTTATTAAAGGAAAAATAATAACCATGGTCATGAGACATGTATTCCAAGCTGAATGTTGGGAAACAAAATTGTGATGGGGATCACTTGTGATTAACTAATGGCTATGGAAATTGGAAAATGCAATGGAAAAGGCATGAGGCATTTATTGGAATTTTATTTATGAAAATAATGGAAATAGGAGAAACAGAAGGTGAAAGGTCACAGGTTGCATGTGAAGAGGAAAATGAAGGAAAATAATGGAAAATTGTAGAAAATAGAGACCTCATTAATAAAAAGGCTTCTCAGGATTATTTCATGGATTTTTCCAGTGTTAGCTTTTGTCATTTAATTTTTTGGAGCTCTCATTATATTCTCCCTCTCATACTCTTGGACACTTAGGGTTTTCTTAGAGCACTCGTAGATGAGTGTGGCATACTTGGGATTTGGAGCAATAAGGCAAAGGAAGAGCAAGGAAAGTGCAATAGGAAATCGAGATCAACAACTAAAGTGATATTTTCTTAGAGGCACAAATTTTCATGTATGATTTCCTTTCAAGTTTTGGCATGCATGGCACATGCATGTGGTTTCTTGGTTATGATATGTCATTGGCATGGAGTATTGCTTGGATTGACAACAATTTTTCCTTGCCTTGCCATTTCCTGGATAACCATGGTGTTGTGGGTTTCTTTCCATTTGTTTTCTTTTTGGTTCTCATGTTCCTTTGGCCATGGGTTGAATTACTAGTTCCTGGAAGTCTTGGTTGGACAAACGATTTGGAAGCCCTATAACAACTTGGGTTGAGTTACTAGTCCTGGAAGCCTTGGTTGGAAAAATTATATGGAAGCCCTTGGTGGGTTGAGTTACTAGTCTTGGAATCCCTAGTTTGACAAAGGCTGTAGAAGTATGGAAACAATTGTGGGTTGAGTTACTAGTTCTAAATGCCCTAGTTGGAACAAACGATCTAGAGCCTTGGAAAACTTGGGTAGAGACTAATATGGTGATGTACGATCATGAGGTGGAATCACTGGTTGAGGGTTGAGGTGGTTTGGCCTCTAAAATACTTGGTTTGGTTTTGTTTGAGTTGTCTCATGAGATCCCACATTCATGCTTTGAATATGACGTGGGGGTGATTGGCTGAAAGAGAGATTTGGTTCAGCCTAATCTATGGTGGGGTGGTACATGGAAGTCGCAGACCTGGTTTCATTTTGCATATGTTAATAAGAGCTCTTTCCCTTGGTATTTTCATGAATAAATGTGCTTGTCATTATGTGGCTTTAATGGTTGTTTCCCCATTGATATATCTTTGGTTATTTGGTTGTTATAAGCATGTTTTATGACAATTATGATGTATGGCTCTCATCATGTTTTGGTTATTATATGAAATATGAATTGATGTATGGCCTAATATATAACATTGTATCTATTGGGGGGATGCATCATTCCTCTTGACGATTCTCAGATAAGTAAGAGACCCCTATGCATAGATATGTTGTTATGACCTATAGATTACATGTTTGTGATATGTTTGATGAAATGAATATCATGGCTATTATGGGTAAGATCAAGTCCTTGTTCAAGTTCTTTCATTAATATCCTTGTTTCAAAATTATTTTTCATTTCTATAAGTTTCATGAAGTTCTGGGAAATGGCTTGAGTCCTGTCCCTAAAAAAGTGGCTCAGAATCTGGGGTTGCTAGCACAAAAATTTATGAAGAATGCCACATTCGCATGGATGCCTTGCTATGTGAGAAACTGAAGGGTCCTAGTTTCATGAATGCCTTTTCATGGAAGTGTCTGAGGCCCTAGTTCATTCAAAAAGAAATTTCTCTCAAGGGTTGGACACCTAAAGGGGTTGGTTCGCTCTTGAAGGTTTTGTGGCTCCTGAGGAGGGTCAAACTGGTCTTGTCATTATCGTTCCACTTCCTTAACTATACATGGGGAGTTTAACCATATCATAGTAACTCTTCATCACATGTTTACCCTAGTGGACCGATTAGCTTGGGTAAATGTGGGAGGAGGGTGTTACAAAGAGGGAGTTGAAAGTTCTTTACAACCCTCAATAGAATGGGGTTGTTGAAAGGAAGAACACATCCATTCTGGAGGTTACTAAGGTAATTATTCATGATCAAAGTTTATCCAAGTTCTTATGGGAAGAGGCATCCAAAATAAATGTTTATGTTCAGAATAGAATTCCTCACTAGATCTTGGGGAATAAGACTCCTGGAGAGGCTTTCACATGTGAGAAAACAAAGGTCGATCATTTGAGGATATTTGGTTATCCAGTCTACATTCATGTACCCAAGGAGGAGAGGGCGAAGCTAGATCCTTATGGGAATACAAAATATTTGTTGGATAGAATGAGACATCAAATACTTACATGATTTATGTTCTAGGACAATGACATGTTGAGGTCAGTTGGGTCGTTAAATTTGATGAGGATGCAACCTACTGGAGATCCAAAGGATCTCACATGAATATTTATTATGAGGAGTAAGAGGCTCCCAAGGATGTGGGTTTAGGTCCTCTTCTACATTTGGAACATCCTTTAGATCACCAAGAAGATACAAAAGGGCCCATTGAGATAATGGACCCACTCAAGGTAGTTGTTCTAGAATCCAAGAAGAGGTTGACATGGTTTTGAAGTACATTGAAGGATGTAGAGGGGCATGCAACTCCCTGTGGCACCTTTAGGGAAACAAAATGCCCTAAGAAGTACTTAAGGTACCTAAGAATTAATCAAGATATGCAACACTGATGAGTCAAATTATTTATTCTTAGCCATCCAACTATAATGAGGCAACAAAGCAATATGTTTGGAAGGATTCCATGGTGGAGGAATATCAGTCCATCATGAAGATTGATCTGTCAAAAATTATGTCGAGTCTCGAGGGGAAGTCAGTGCTGACTTCCAAGTGGATCTACAAGATCAAACATGTGGTATATGGTAACATATAGAAGTACTAAGTGAGATTTGTGGGAAGAGAGTTCTCCCAGAAAGAGGGAGAGGACTATGAAGATATATTTTCTCCAGTCGTCATATAATTTTTTATTATAACTATTTTTCTATTGCTTCTATTATGGGTTGGAAATTTCATTATATGGATGTGAAAATCACTTTCCTTAATGGAGTGATTGAGGAAGAAGTGTAAATAAAGCAACCTTAGGGATTTGAGGTACATGAGAAGGAGTCTCATGTCTGTAGATTGAAGAAGGCTTTGTATGGACTCAAGTAGACACCTCGAGCTTGGTATTCTCAGATTGATGTATACTTGATGAGTCTTGGTTTCACTAAGAGCGACGTCGATCCAAATATTTACTATAAGGTTGTTAAATGTGAGACTGTGATGTTGTCATTATATGTTGATGACTTGTATTTTAGAGGAGAAAAAAGTATCATTGATTGGTGTAAGAGGGATTTGAACTTTGAGTTCAAGATGAAAGATCTAGGTTTGATGCATTACTTTTTGGGATTAGAAGTGTAGCAGAAGCTAGGTGAGATCTTCGTTTGTCAAGGGAAGTATATTATTATGATCCTTCAGAGATTTGGGATGATGGAATACAATTCCATGGCCACTCCCATGGTGACAATTATGAAGAAGCCAATAGGCTCTCACTCAGATTTGGTGGACCCCTCTATGTATTGAAAATTGATCAGATCCTTGATGTATCTAGTTAATACCAGAACTGGCATTTTCTTTGTAGTGAACATTATGAGCTAGTTCATGCTGGAACCTAGGCATGTACATTAGATTGTGACAAAGCATGTTTTGAGATATTTGCATGGTACAGTTAATTATGGATTGAGATATGTCTCAAATGGTGAAGTACAATTGTAGGGATACATAGATTCTGATTAGGAAGGAAGTGCCGAAGATAGGAAGAGAAAATTAGGATGTTACTTCAGTTTGGGTTATACTATGATATCATGGATGAGAAAGAAGCAAACAACTGTAACACTCAACAATACAAAGGCTGAGTATATTGTAACTAGTTTGGCAAGTTGTGAAGTAACGTGGCTAGGGAAAATGCCTCCCTTGTTGAGAGGGAGTTATGATTTTGTAGCATTAGGGAAAATTCTCCCTAGGTCAAGGGTATTAACCTGATGACATGTAATTTGGCTAGGGAGAATAGCCCATATAGCATTAGGGCTTGGAGTGCTCCCTTAATTAGAAGGTTTTGACCATATTTCCATGGGTTACTTGGCTACTGGGTAATTTGAGAGCCTCAACGCATCGGGAAAACATTTTTACCATTCAAGTGCTATGTGAAGACATGGGGGAATGGTAAATGGGTCCATGGTTTCACCATTAGTAAGAGAAATTGACTTGGTTCCAAGTGATGAATTGGTTAATTGGTGACTTAGGACTAGTTTTTTTTTACCCCAGTCAGGGAGTACCTAGCCATATTGCCAAAGATTATTTAACTAGTAGGTGACTAGATATTTTGCATGATGCTGATGCATGATTATTTTCACATTGTTCTAGAACATAACATGAAGCACATTAATATGGAAGGTTCATTCAATCTTTTCTCGAGATGGAGAAATTTTCAGGGAAGTGGACATCTGAGGAAGTCAAGGGGAATACCTTTTTTTCTAAGGAAAAATTCGTAATTTTATTAGTGAAAACAAAATTACATGTTACATGTGATGGTAATGTCAATCAAGACAAACTATGAGGTTGAAAGTAAAAAAACAATATTAAATGGGAAGGAATTTTTTTAAAGTTTTTCTTCCCTTCTTCTTTTCGACCTTCCACCATGCACCTTGTGTTGGCATAGCCGAGATGAGGGCGAGCTGATTCTCTTCAATGATTGCTCCAATGTCCTTATCTGAATATGAAGTATCTGAGGTGTGTTTTCTGTTATTCCCACCCGTGTCCTGTGCCCCATGGTCCTTTGCCAGCTGAATGCTGGTGGTGATCTCGAAAGGGTCTTGCATCTCTTGTTCTTTTGTCTCTGGTTATGTCGTTATCTGATCATCTGCCTTTGGGATGTGGATGTAATCTTCTTATTTTGTCTCCTGTTCTGGTTCGCTTGAGGAAAATTTCCAACCTTTTGGAGTTTTCCCTGGTTTCTTCTTTTTTCTGTTATCTCTTTTTTCTTCCGGGCATGTGTTTTTCAGGTGACCGATGTTTCTGCAAATTCGACATCTGAATGCAGTGTTCTCAAATTCAAGATGCTGAGTCCATTTCTGTTGTTTATGACTCAGTTGCATACATTATGACATCCCTTTACTGAGGTCCACATCCACACAGATTCGTGAAAAAGTATAGACACGCTCCTCCAAATGTAGTGTGTCTATTTTGATGTATCTCCCAATGATGTTTCCTATTCCAACCAAAATTACTTCATTCAAAAAATGAAGAGGAAGGTTGTAAAGCCGGACCTCAACTGACATTCTGGTCACCTCCATGGTGTTTGCGTCGAAATCTGAGAACCAAGGAGTGATGAAAATCCCATTGGATCCCCAAAACCACGGTCGCTCCCTCATGATGATATCTCTGGCCTCCAAGGTTATAAACTTGAGAATAAAAAACCCGTTAGAACAGAGGTGGGTTTCACAATCCATAGTCCAATTGGTGAAAATATAATGAAAGAGCTCCATTGGTTTTTGCCAGACACTGTTAAATCTGCAGATTATTGCTTGTGATTCGAAAGAAGTTGGATGTTCATCTATCCCTGGGATTTCTATGTTCAGTTCTGGAACAGAGTTCAGTTGCTCCAAAATATATGGTTTGGGTGCATTTTCAGTTGCTATAGATGGAATACCAGCTTTTTTTTTCCCCTGCAATATATTCCTGTATGAAGGACCTTTCTGGTGATCAGGTTTTTTAGGTTTTTGAGTGCTGGTTCCCTGAGAAAAACCCCTCAGTCTCAGATTGAGAAAGATAATGGAGCCAGAACAGATGGAGTAATATTTAATTGTGTGGGAGTCTTGCAGAGATCTCCCACAATGTATTAAATATTGCAGGTGGGTGGGATAGCCTGCAACTTGACTGATATTTTGTTTCAAGTTTGCAATCCCCTCATTTTCCTGAGCCCATATTATAATGCTATTCCCCATAGGCGGTCTAATGAAAATATGAAAACGGATAGGGCTTACCTCATTGAAAATATTTTCTATGTGCTTTTCCATTCGATTCATTGCAGGTAGCAGAGTCATGGTCTGCAAATATCCATAAATGCTTCCAGAGCTGTAAGGAAACGAGGAAGTTGGAGAGCAGAAATCATGTAGTAAGCACTGCAATGCGCTACCAAACCCCAGTGGGTAACTGTAATCTCTGACCCACGAAAAAACCGCCATCCCCTGTAGCGGCCAAAACTCCTGCAATGTGAGGCGAAATATCTGAATCTTACCTATGCACCCGAGAAATGGCTTACCACTAGAAGTGCGGTACCCAAGCAATAGATCTAGGCGAGAGCATGTGATCAAGTCCAGCTGCGGGGTGTGTCCGAGGAAGTCACAGAGGATACGGGATGCGACCAAAGTGGTTGCCGTGGCTTCTGCAGTCCCATCCTAAGGTAATGGAACATGTATGGGGCGATCGCCAAACCAAATTCCACCTGAAAAACTTCCGATCGAGGGCACCAACGAGTGTTCATGGGGGCATGCGTTTGAAACCCTAGCCGCCATAGTATTTTCGCCACAGAGCTCTTCGATTCCACTTTCCTTCATACAACCCTTGAAATTCCAAAAACCAAGTCAAGGGGAATACCTACCTAGCTAAGAGAGAGTGTTAAATTTTTTTGGTTGCTACAATATTTATGTACAACATATTTACTTGTTCTCCTACCTAAATTATGCAAAGAATTGCATAAATTATGGTGGGTAGTGATTCTTGGTAAATATGTTTAATTACCCAAACATAAATAATGTATTGCATATTTACTTTTTACTTCTACATAAATTTATGCAAAGAATTGCATAAACTATGGAGGAACAATTAACAAATTCAAACACTATGTGGGTGGATTATAACCTAATTCATGTTGATCTTTGGGTAGATGCGGGAGGTATTCCCCAACTATTTAGAAGAAAGAAAATTACATTTAATTTCTAAAGAGACGTGCCTCTTTGGGCACCCATGTATCACTATAAAAAAAGACACTTGAACTTCTCATTTACTCACTCACTCATCACTAACATTTTTCTCTCTCTCACACGTGGGAATTAATATGAGGAAGAGGCTGAAATTTCTAAGGAGTCAAATTTATGAGACAATAATGTTTGACCAACTGAATTTTCTGACTGTAATTAGTTAATGATGTTCTAGAGTGTGTTAAAGTAATATCATATATCATTGGAAGTAATTGTCAGTTGCAGAAAATTGTGCTAATCTAATTAGCACTAGAAAATGAACACAATATACTTGAACCAATCTTTCTAATATTGAGTTGCATCATTGCTTGGATACAACATATCTAGATAATAAGATCAATGAAAACAATATGGTTAACAATTGAGGATGGTTACTAATTTAACCTTAACAAAAAATTAACAACTAGTGAGCCGAATACTACATGGGTGAGACCTACCTCTTCTTATGAGCATGTAGAGGTGAACTAATGTATTTTTATTGTTCACCAATGCTTCATTTGAAGAAGTTGTTTTAAACTGTATTATTATTTATTTTCAAACTTAATTATATTTCTCCCTGCAAAAGTATACAATTCCCATCCCTTGCAAAAATCTACCCAATCAATACCTTAATTCCCATCCCTTGCAAAAATCTACCCAATCAATACCTTAGGGCCAAACCCTCAAGGATTATTTTTATTCCATTGTTATCTTTGAGGGCCAAATTGGCTCACCACAACTTATCACAAGATCTCTTAAGATGGTTTTACTCCTCGCTCAAACCATGATCAATCATCTCACACTAAAATGTGGTACGCAAATTACCACTATCCTTATTACCAAGAAAGATCCTACAACATAATTTAGGGACAACAATATCTTGATGGCCCTACTAACAAATATTGTACCCTACAGTCACAGTTAAAAGCCAACAAGCATTCTCAAGGAAAACTAGCTGATAACTTTGGACTTGCTTAATCAAAACACTTGCTTTTATCCAATTGGAATGCTTGTATAAAAAAAAGAGTTGTTGTTGACTAAACCAATAGTCCAATTAGACTAACCCCTCACAAGTGAGGAGTTAAAATTTGGACTATTGGTTTAGTCAACAACAATTCAACACAAGTGAGGAGTTATGTGTGAGGAGTTAAACATTTGATTTTGCTGATTAAAATAATGTACATCAAGCATGTACATCACGTAGGTCCTGATCCAAATCTAATCACTCCTCCCCATTGGGAATCTTTTGGACCTAAAAAGACTTGATTACCACCTATTCAGTAGATGAGAGTACAAGCCCCCCACCTTTCCAACCTCCATCCACTTTGCCTTGCTTGGCTTAGTTCCTTTGAGCCCCAAATCGAAGGTATTCAACACTTCCCCTCTTTGATACTCTTGTCCTCTTTTCAAGAATTGTATCTTCTTTGAGGTCATCCAAAAATTCTGAAGAGAAATATTCAATAGCAGGTAGCTGAACATCACTTTCTTGATCATCGATCAAAGGTGGCTCATACAAACGTAAGTTTTCAGCAGAAATACATGCATACATGATTGAAATTTTCATATGTACAAATGAATGTATGTCTTATTGAGTTAAGAAGTCAAACCACTTCTTACCAAGCCACTTCCATGGCGATTTTTCCTGCTGAAAATCTTCCTCTTGTGAATCATCTGGACTCACATAGATGATGGAATATTTGGTTCCATTTTCGTCAGTATTTTTATCCTCTTGCTTCAAATGTTTGGGATGATTGGTTGGATGCATTGTCCAACATTGGGCAATGATATGTCCTTTCTTCTAGCAGTGTGTGCAAGTCTTTTGCATCTTTTTTTCATGTTGCCTTCACTTTCACTATTTCCTGTATGCCTTCATTCTCTTCCATCATCTTGAAACTTCATGGTTACACAAACCACATTAAGAACAACAACTCTTTCTTCCATTCATGCATGCATATTCATTATGCTTAACATAATCATAAACAACTTTCCTATGGGAATAATTATACCTCGAATGTTGCTTTGCATGTCTATCTTTTTTACCTTCTTGAGGAGAAGAACTTGAAGAGGTTCCAACTCTCTTTTGAAGACCAACATCAGTTTTCATGTCTTGATAGCTGTCAGAACTCTCTTGCTTGCCATAAGCTTCATGTATACAAATATAATGCTGCAACATAGGCTTCAAACAATGGCATTCATCTTGAATACAAACTTGACATGTTTATGGGTTTGAACTTGCAACAAAAGTTATTCTTGGAACTGTCTCAAGTGCCTTCATGGATTTAGAGTTTTTGCCATAAGATTGAACATAGCCTAGACCAAAATTCTTAGACCTTTCCTCAACCATAATAGGATCAATCATGCCTTGTGCATGTTGGCCTAGACCCTTTCCTTCATAGCCCATATTTAACATCAACTTGGAACCTATACCTCTAGCGTGTTTTTCAAATGAACCTACACATATATCTGAAGAGGAAATTGAGCCTCTTGGACCTCTTAGGCATGATGGAGCTGCATCTCCATATCATGCATTATTTGAAGAAGTAATTATTTCTCTTGCTTCATAGCAACCAATTTCTCATGAAGTCTAGTGATTTCCTTTCCATCTTCATACAGAATTTGCACCATATCCATCAGGATGTAGAAGTCCTACTTCATCTCTTTATCAAAGTGTCTTGTAAAGGAGGAGAATTTATAAACCTAACTTGATGAAGTTTTAATTATTATATATAGGAATTAAAGAACTTCAAAAACAATTCAAAAAGCTTAAAAAACAATTGACAAAGCTTCAAAACAATTTGGATGTAGATTCAAGCTCTTCTCTGCAGCTTGTATCTCTTCTACAAGCAGTCTCTTTCTGCAAACAATCCCTCTTGTGCTTCAAGGGTTGCCTTGAGGTCCTTTGGGTAAGGAGGATGCTTTTAGCCTTCTTCCTTCTTGTCCTCTTCCAGAATTAGCTAGCAGTATCTCCCCTTCACTTCTAGCAAACTCAAATTTGTAAGCATCAATCAATTTGAAAACAGTTAAATTCTTTGCAATGTTAAACACCCTTTAAGTCAAGCAAGCAAGCAAGCAACCTTGTGCTATGTAAAGAAAGAAACCTAGTGCTTTGTCAAGCAAGAAACCTAGTGCTCTAATACCACCTGATCTGAAATGGGTGGCTGACTTGTTATGGTATGCAAGCACCTCCCACTTAGTTAAAACAAATTAAGATCTTGCTTATACTTGATAGTGCATAATTGAATACTTGAATCAGGTGTATGTGTTTTATTTGTTTCAAGGCTTTATGTGTGAGGAATTAAACATTTGTTTTTGCTGATTAAAAGTATGTACAACAAGCATAAATTGCAGCAAACTAATCATCACCACATAACAACAAATTTAATAAAGGAGTTCACCCGTATGTCTTGGGCTACGTCTCCTTGAGCCATTGTCAATTGATTTGGCCCTTTGGGATTAGGATGGGAAATTTATTTTATAAGTTTATTACTCAACTCCAATGGTTGTTTTAACTATATCAATGGGTTTAAAATACCATCATACCCCTGGAATGACTGCTAACTCTATGGAAATGGACCTAGGCTCCCTTTGACTTGACCTCTTCTATCGGTGCCCTTAAGATTCCCTAAAATTATCTATGGCACTAAATCCCTTAGAAGTCCTTTTCTGTCCCCAAAAATTTTTCTTCTGTCTCTATCATATATCAGACATCCAAAATAGGCTGTTCATTTGCTCAAAATGAGTTCTAGCTCCCCAATCTAGGCCTCCAATTCCTATTGGCCCTGGGCACCCTGAAACTTCCCTGTGGCTTCTTCAGCTCTAAAAGTCTCAAAATAGATATAAAAATCACTCCAATGGATTAAAAATGTCCAAAAAAGTCAGAAATTACTATTCGCTTGTTGAGAAAGGCCTCTAAATGCCCTAGCTAGGCCTCATTCTCCTGTTGGCTCCTGGTGGCCCTGATGGACCTTGGAACTTATATGTAGCATATCAGCCTTAAGAAGTCTCCAAATTCTTCTGAAAACCCTTCCATTTGATTCATAAGGTTCAATATAGTTAGAATATACTATTGGTTTGCTGAGAATGGTCTCTGGCTACGCTAGCTAAGCCTCATTATCCTGCTGGCCCCTAGTGGACCTGATGGCCCTTGGAACTTCTCTAAAGAAAAATCCCACTCAAAAGTCCTCATCTGGCTCTTCAAAACTCACCAATTTCTCTTTAATGTACAAGATAGTTAAAATTTACTATTGGTTTTCTGAGAATGGCCTCTCGCTCCCCTGGCTAGGCCTCATTCTCCTGCTAGCTCCTGATGGCCCTTGGAACTTCTCTGAAGAAAAATCATGTTCATAAGTTCTCTGATGGCTCTTAAAACCTCACCAATGGCTCTGGAATGTCCAAGAGAGTCAAAATTGACTATTGGTCTGCTGAGAATGGCCTCTGGATCCCCTGGCTAGGCCTCATTCTCCTGCTGACTCCTCATGGCCCTTGGAACTTCTCTGAAGCAAAAACACTCTCAAAAGTTATCTGATGGCTCTTAAAACCTCACCAATGGCTAAATAATTCTCCAATAAGCTCAGAATAACTCTCTGTTCACTTAGAATGGTCAAAAATTGAGTCTCCTACTCTTTTTCCCAGTAACACCTAGGAAAGCTCCACTAAAACTGGAGAACTTCACTTTAACTGGAGTTAAAATCCAATTTTGGGCGCGCTCCAAAAAAGCTACCAGATTAGCTGTTAGAATTAAATTTTGGGTGTTGGGGTGGCCACATGTGAACCCCAAACCCCGCGGTCGGGACCATAACCGCTGGTAGAACCACAACATAAACTATGGGTTGGTTGAACCGAACTTTGGTTTGAACGCTGGATGTTTAGTTGACCACGCAGAGAAACCTTTGAATGAGGCCATGTGAACACACAATTTAATGCCGAAGGTTGTAAGTGGTTAACGTTTGCGCTAGTGGTTTAGCCCTTGGGTCATCGGCGTGATCCTGTTGGGGAGGGGTTGGTCCGAGGGGCTAGCCCCTCCGCTCCCCCGCATACAAAACCTTTTAACATTAAATATACCATCAATATTTAATATCTTGAGAATCATTCGAATGGCATGTTGGAACATGGGTATGCTAGCTAGGGGGAGGTTAGGGGTTCGAGCCCTGTCTCCCACATAAAATTTTTCTACCAACTGTTGGGCCCACGTGGCGGCCTCCAGGCTTGCCACATGGCGCTCTTTGATTGGCCCGTCAAACTCATTCAACGAATTAAACTTCGACACTTGTCCTCCAACAACTGGACTGATAAGAATATTCTAGGGAATATTCTAAGAATATTCCCTGGAATATTATTTTTTGATGACTGTACCTTTGCCCAGTCAACCTTGGTCAAAAGTCAAAATTTGTAGTTTACTAGACTTTTCAAATTGTGATAACTTCTTCATACGGTGTCAGTTTTTCGAACTATTGGTGGCGTCGGAATTAGGAAGACGAGATCTATTAAGTCTCTTAGGTTCAACGCACTTTTGAACACTTTGAAATTTGAGCTATCACTTAGGTCCTGATCCAAATCTGATTAGAATCAGTCAAGCATGATTGTTCACATATGGGTTTAAAATACCATGGGTAGATTTTACTTGGGTGTGGACGAATTTCATGGTCAAAATTTATTTTATCATGGTAAAATTTTTGTTAATGGAATTGGTGGATGAAATAAATTTACGTATTTTATTTGAGTTCCTATTGAGTAGCCTCATAGAAATGATATGTTACAATTCCTTTGATATAATTAGAAAATTAATATATTTTGTGTAATATATTATAATAATTGTTATACATATTTATGCTGAAAGAAGTTTTCTTTATCAGATTGGGTGGGAAAACATTGTTTACTCCACACAATCCAAAAGCTTTATTTTGGTCCTTCCAACGAATTGTATTTTGACACATTCTGGCAGCTGCATCGCCTCCGCCGAAGTGGCATTGCCTCCTTCGCCTGCTTCATTGCCACCTTCGCCGGTCACATCGCCTCCTCCGTCGATCGCATCGCCTCCGCTGCCAACTGCTGTCCAGAACGATTTAGTAATAAATGGGGCAGACTTTGAGCTACAATCTCTCCAATGAACATGCCTTCTTATTTGTAGTCCAACAAGGGGATTTGCAAAGGGTGGAGGCTGCTCTTGAGCGAGAGCTCCATTTGATATTAGAGACCACAATTTATGATAAGATGTCTCAAGTGCATATTACTGCTGCAAATGGACAGAATGAAGTCATTTCATATCTGTTGGATTGGAATTTGCATCCTGATGCCCCAAGTCACAACAAACAAACTCCACTGATGATGGCCTCCATGTACAGGAAATTTTCCTGCGTTGAGAGGATTCTGCAAGCTAGTGCAATTATATTGCTATTTGAATCATTGCATAGGAGAAATTGCTTGCATAGTTTTGCAAAATATGGGCACACTAATTTCTTGGACGCCATACTTTCAGCTTCCCAGTCTACTCCCGTTTTTGACTCTTGGGTATTTTACCAGTTTGTAAACATGAAATATGGGGTTGGAGCCACTTCATAACACCTTGCAGCCTGAACGAAACATGCAGGAGTTTTTCAATTGTTGTTGATAAATAGGACTTTAGTTTGCACAACCACTAGAGCTCATGGATGACCAGAGAGCACACCTCTGCACCTTGATACTCGAGGAGGTTGCTTGGATTATGTGTGAGAATTTTTGGCTTGGGATGCTGAGCATATTTAGCGAGATGCATCTGGAAACATCCCATCTGCAGTAGCCCTTAAGTACAAACACTCTGCTTGTGCAACCTTACTTAATCCCAGTTCTGCAGAACCATTGGTTTGGCCTACACAATGGAAATTCATAAGTCAACTCAGTCTAGAGGCTAAGCTCTTGTTATAAAAGGCCCTTATGGAGGCCAATCGAGCAAGGGAGAAAAACACTCTTTGGAGTTGCCTCTTCAATGTCTTCTTCCATTGATCAAGAATAAAACATTGAAGATAATATTTCTGATGCTAGTGAATATGAGGTTTTCTACGTTTGGTTTGATCAATTGTGTACCATTGTGGGCATAAAATGTGTGCCCTCTGCACTCTAGCACTGTGTTGTCAAAACAACATATTCTCCTCCTCTAGCTTTCCCTTTCTGTTGCAATATCATAGCACAACTAGTGGTTGTCCCTCCCAAAGAGAGCAACATTCACACTGATTATTCAAAGACTAAAAGACCATAAAAATCTAAGTGTTTCAGTGAGGGGAGAAACAATTTCAAAGGAATCGCAACCAAGGGATATTTTGGGAAGATAAGTGGAAAAGGGTCTGGAAAAATTGTGGACATCAGTGATTGTATGGAATATAAACCTTGATTTGTGATGCCAAATATAATAGTTGAAATTTCACATTGCTATCCAGTCCTTGCACTCCCATCCTTATAGACATTTCTGCCATGATGAAACATAAATATTTCCAAAATGGATTTGGAAGCCTATAATGCTACGTTTATTCATTCAAGAATCAATTCTTGTTTGATTGCAAATGGAGAAAATGCTTAGAGTTTCTCACATGGGCCGAGTAAGTTTTGGTTTTATGGCTTGAAGGGTGCTTGATGTATGAAAGGGTTGTTTAGTAGCTATTACCAAGGTATAAATATTTACTGTGTAGATTAATTGAATCTTATTTACCATGTAGATGAATTTAATTTAAGGGAAGTTGTTTAGGATCCAGATTTCAAACAAGAAACATGTAGGAAATATTTCAATGATGACCCTGATTTGTATGGTATTAGTTTTTATTGTTCAATGATGACCCTTATGGAGCCCAATCGAGCAAGGGAGAAAAAAATTCTGTTTGGAGCAACCTCTTCAGTGTCGTCTTCCATTGATCAAGAAGACAACATTGAAGATAATATTTCTGATGCTAGTGAATATGAGGTTTGCTACATTTTCTTTGATCAATTATGTACCATTGAAGTTCCAAACTATGGGCATCAAATGTGTGCCCTCTAAACTCTAGCACTGTGTTGTCACAATAAACCTAATCCTACCACAACATATTCTCCTCCTCCAACGTGCCCTTTCTATCACAGTAGCATAGCACAACTAGTGGTTGTACATACCAAAGATAGATGCACTAACGCAGATTCTTCAAAGAATAACAAACCACGAAAATACAAGAGTTTCAGTGAGGGGAGTAGCAATTTAAAAGGAATCTCAACCAAGGGATATTTTGGGAAGATAAGTGGAAAAGTGTTTGGAAAAATTGCAGACAACAATGATTGTATGGAACAAAAACCTTTATTTGTGATGCCAAATATACCAGTTGAAATTTCAACCTATGCTATGGCATTGCTAACTAGTCCTTGCATTCCCATCCTTATAGATATTTCTACTAGGATGAAACATAAATCTTTCCAAAATGGATTTGGAAGCCTATAATGCTACATTTATTCATTCAATAATCAAATCTTGTTTGATTTCAAATGGAGCAAATGCTCAGAGTTTTTTGCATGGGTCGAGTAAGTTTTGGTTCTATGGCTTGAAGGCTACTTGATGTATGAAAGGGATGTTCAGTAGTTGTTACCAAGGTATAAATATTTACTGTGTAGAAAAATTGAATCTTATTTATCGTGTAGATGAATTGAATCTAAGGGAAGTTGTTTAGGATCCAGAGTTCAAACAAAAAATATGCAGGCAATATTTCAATGATGACCCTAATTTGTCTGGTATTAGTTTTTGTTGTTCAATGATGACCCTTATGGAGGCTAATCGAGCAAGGGAGATTTTTTTTTTGTTTGGAGATGTTCTCTTCAGTGCCTTCTTCCCCTGATCAAGAAGACATCATTAAAGAGAAGACAAAATTGAAGATAATATTTCTAATGCTAGTAATCTGAGGTTTGCTGCATTTACTTTGATCAATTTCATACCATTGAAGTTCAGGACCGTGGGCATAAAATGTGTGCCATGTGCACTCTAGCACTATGTTTTCACAATAAAACTAATCCTACCACAATATACTCTCCTCCTCCAACTTTTACTATCTTTCTCAGTAGCATAGCACAATTACTGGTTGTCCCTCCCAAAGAGAGCTGCAATGACACTGATTCTTCAAAGACTAAAAAACCATGACAATATAAGAGTTTTAGTGAGGGGAGAAAAAATTTAAAAGGAATCTCATCCAAGGGATATTTTGGGAAGATAAGTGGAAAAGTGTTTGGAAAAATTGCGGACAACAGTGATTGGATGGAACATAAACCTTGATTTGTGATGCCAAATATACCAGTTGAAATTTCAACCTATGATATGGCATTACTGTTGGAAATTGGGTTCAACGCTCCTCGTGTGTTTCGCGACATGGACTAACTACCTCTCATGTGTTTCAGCTTTTGGTATAACGTCAACCGTGATTACAACAATTAGTATCAGAGCGACAAGTCTCGAGTTCGAAACTCACCCAACTCGTGTTGGGGGGGAGATTGTTGGACATTGGGTTCAACGCTCCCCGTGTGTTTCACCACATGGACTAACTGCCTCTCGTGGATCCTAGCTCTGGTGATTGTAGAGGAGAATAACGCCTGCGGGATTTGGTCTAACGACAATCGTGATTACAACAATTACTAGCCAGTCCTTGTACTCCCATCCTTATAGATATTGCTGTGAGGATGAAACATAAATATTTCCAAAATGGAATTGGAAGCCTATAATGCTACATTTATTCATTCAAGAATCAAATCTTGTTTGAAATCAAATGGATCAAATGGTAAAAGTTGTTGAACCCTTAGTTAAATTGAGAGGGGGGGGGGGTGAATCAGTTTAACACATACATGGACTTTTAAAACTTTTCTCTTAAAACTTATTTACACCTTTAATTCATGATCAACTTAATATGTGAGCAATCTTAATTTGTGAGCAGCAAGTATCAAGAATATTTGTTTATGTAACAACAGTCTTAATATGTTAGCAATATGTATTAAGCAGAATAGATAAACCACATCAACACATAAACATCATGCACAGAGACACCAGATATAAGTGGAAACCCATAAAGGGAGAAAACCACATCTTATTATTGTTGTGATGCAAAGGCAAGCTCAAACTCCCTCTCACCACTGTTTTCTGCAGGCACCAACCTACAGGAGGCTCTATCCTCAATTCTGCAAGCTACAACTTGCAAGGAAGCACCAACTCCCTTCAATTTTCTGCAGGCACCAACCTGGCTGTGAGGCTCCAACCTCGCCAGCTGCTGAATCGACAATTATCTAGTCAAGAATTTATTAGGAAGCTCCTTAACTTCCTTAGACCCTATCAAACTGAATGTTTGCTGATCTACCTCAGATATCAGCTCTATTCTGTAGCTTCTCTTTCTGCTCTTCTTCTCTTAATCTTCTCTGCCTCACACTTATATACTCTGCCTTCTCTATATTTGCTCTCTCTAACCTCTTTTTGCATATCCAGATGATATTATTTATAGGAATTTTCTTGTGACTGTTAGCATTCATCAAAGAATTTGGAATGGACAGCCATACCTCTTCGCTTTCTGCCTTTTCATTTATTTCACTTGCTCATTCAGAAAATATAACAACACGCAATGTTACAATGGGAGCTTTGTTTTCCTCCGGAGACTTGCCAATGCATCACAAACAATATAAACCAATTAAAATAATACATTTAATTACAGTGAGAGATCCAGCTCACTCATATAGCCTTTTGGATCGCTGCGCATTTGTCTTTTCTTTGACTGTGATTTTCCCTTTCTCTCCTCTGTGTGCCTTTCTGTTTATGGCTGCTGTGTAACTCCTGCATTTTTTATTTTTATATCAGCGCTATATATATATGAAACTGCTGATTGTAATTCTGGGCAAATTCCAACCCTTTACGCACAACAAGTGTCTTGTTGATGTGGAAGTTCCGCAAGAGGAAAATACATACATCGCAATTGTTTTATATAAAGAATCGCCCTCTACCTTGAGCTGAGGCCCGTGGGTCCACAGACCACGTGGCATATTTTAATACCATTGCAACCATCGTTTTATATTTATGACAACTCTTTTATATATATATAACCCAACTTTCATTACACTGACTGCCTTTTAATATGTCTTTAAATAAATTCTCGGCGTATATAATAAAACCTGTTTAAAGCATATAATAACTCCTTTTGGGCCCACTTGCCACGTTTCCTGATGCAATATATTGCTTCTCCGATTGCGATTGATTGCTCCTGCTTTGATTGCGATTGACCACTGTTCACTACGTTTTTCCGATGCGATTAGGCCGAAATTCAAACTTACAAAAACATAACTTATAGACCCATCGGGTCCGGACTTCAATCGCAATCGCAACATGTATTTGCCTGTTCCGATACTCGCTTTAACTCCGATTGCGATTGGTCACTGTTCATTCAAATGTGCCGATGCGATTGGAACTAGAACTCAAACCCATATTAAACATGATTTATAGACCCATCGGGTCCGAACTTCAATCGCAATTGCAACTTCCTGTTTGCATGTTCCGCTGCTTTGTTTTGCTCCGATGCGATTTGGTCCCACTTTATGGTACTTTGTACTTTGGTTATTTGTTTATACAACGCTCCACTTGTATATATTTATTCTTTGACCTTTGTTTATATGATGCGCTGCACATATATGTAATGTGCTGCATATGTACTCCAGTGTGGGTAACGATTCCCGGAATGAGATTTATACGTATATTTTGCTGCTGGGTTATACGATTCCCGAAATTTGTGTTTATATATATATATATCCAACTGAGGTAGCGATTCTCGGAATTGTGTTTATGTTACATGTAATGCCCGGCTGGGTAATGGTTCTTGGAATAGGGTCTGTGTATATATATATATATATACTTTACTGCTACAATCTTGTGTATCTTCCAGCGGGGAAGTGATTCTCAGAATTTGTTTATATATATATATATATGCCTGCCGCTTGGGTTAAGATTCCCGGAATTTATGTGCCTCTGCTGTGCTAACGCCTCTACTGCTTGACCGCTTCACTGCCTCTGTATTCGCTGCCTCTGTCTCCACTGCTCAACCGTTTCGCTGCCTCCATATTCGCTGCTTCTGTCTCCACTACTCAACCATTTCGCTGCCTCCATATTCGCTGCTTCTGTCTCCACTACTCGACCGTTTCACTGTGCCTCTGTATTCGACTGTTATAATTTAGCAGTGTTCTTCTACCTGTCTCGTTTTCCCTGCTTGCTTTTCTTTTGTCTGTCACTGTTCTGCTGTACTTTGCCTGTTTCTGCTTCAGCGCTGCCTCCTTTGCCATCAATGACAATTTTTCCAACAAAAGTTTCTCGCATGGGCCAAATAAGTATTGTTTCTATGGCTTGAAGGTTGCTTGATGTATGAAAGGATTTTTTAGTAGCTATTACCAAGGTTTAAATATTTATCGTGTAGATGAATTGAATCTAAGGGAATTTGTTTAGGATCTAGAGTTCAAACAAGAAATATGCAGACAATATTTCAATAATGACCTTGATTTGTCTGGTATTAGTTTTTGTTGTTCAATGATGACCCTTATGGAGGCCAATCGAGTAAGGGAGGAAAACATCATGTTTGGAGTTGCCTCTTCAATGTATTATTCCATTGATCAAGAAGAAAACATTGAAGATAATATTTCTAATGCTAGTGAATCTAAGGTTTGCTGCATTTGCTTTGATCAATTGTGTACCATTGAAGTTCAACACTGTGGGCATCAAATGTGTGCCCTCTGCACTCTAGCACTATGTTGTCACAATAAACCTAATCCAACCACAACATATTCTCCTCCTCCATATTTCACTTTCTATCACAGTAGCATAACACAACTAGTGGTTGTCCCTGCCAAGGAGAGTCACATTGACACTGATTCTTCAAAGACTAAAAAGCCACGAAAATCTAAGAGTTTAAGTGAGGGAAGAAATTAATTCGAAGGAATCTCATCCAAGGGATATATTGGGAAGATAAGTGGAAAAGGGTCTAGAAAAATTATGGACAATAGTGATTGGATGGAATATAAATCTTGATTTGTGATGCCAAATATACCAGCTGAAATTTCAACCTATGCTATGGCATTACTAGCCAGTCCTTGCACTCCCATCCTTATAGATATTGCTGCCAGGATGAAACATAAATCTTTTCAAAATGGATTTGGAAGCCTATAATGCTATGTTTATTCATTCAAGAGTCAAATATTGTTTGATTTCAAATGGAGAAAATGGTCATAGTTTCTCGCACGGGCCGAGTAAGTTTTGGTTCTATGGCTTGAAGGCTGCTTGATGTATGAAAGGGTTATTTAGTAGATCTTACCAAGGTATAAATATTTAATGTGTAGATGAATTGAATATAAGGGAAGTTGTTTAGGAACTATAGTTCAAACAAGAAATATGCATGAAATATTTCAATGATGACCTTGATTTGTCTGGTAATATTAGTTTTTGTTGTTCAATACACCAAATCCACAGTAAAGACCTGCCACTTTTTGTTAATGTTGAAGAAGCTCTTAATACAGAAAACCTGCCACTTTTAGTTAATATTGAAGAAGCTCTAAATATAGAAATGTAGTAGAGTAGGTGAACAATTCTTTCACAGGAATTTCACATAAGAAGCACAACTCCAAAACTGCATTCTGGCTTGTTATCAACCGAGCTCCATAAGAAAAATTACCTTATCTTTAGACCGCTTCATATCCAAGGCCTTCTGGCCTATTATCAACTCCATAACCACAACTCCAGAACTACATTTTTTCATGTTACCAGTTCAACTCTAGACCACAACTCAAAACTATAAACGTCTGATTTTGTAGTTACACATATGCTGGCTGCAATAGATAAAACAGAGTAAAAAAAACATCCATATTTTGCCTAAAAAATAGACAGTCAAAGGTACCACAATAAAAAATTTCTTGCATAACCTGAAGAAAAATATCCATTTGCTGACCGACCTTGTTTCCACAGATGTTTTATCCTCAGGAGTAAGCTTTGCAATACCAAAATCAGAGACTTTTGTTAGAAGCCTATGATATAGAAGATTTGAAAGCTTCAAGTCCCTGTGAATGGTCTTTTTGTAGGTGAGGTTGTGTACGTACCATTGAAAGCAAACAATAAGTAGTTGATTGTTCAAATTGAGAGGCTCAATCCCATTCTATTGCAAATATAAAAGGTGTTGGCTCAGCGTGCCCCGAGGCATGAATTCATGAATTCGAGCAAAATTTCATTGGATGGTGGACCTTGCTTAATATACTAATCTCTACCTAAAATTATTGAGCCCAAATTTCTTCACTGGAACCGTCAAACCATCCTCAATTTTGGATTTATTAACCAAATCACTATGATCTTGAGTCAAGGGAGGTTCAAATTCATATTCACATTCACACACACTCTCAGTATCATAATAATCATCATCAAATTCTTCAACTACCTGTTTACCAAGCTTCTTTCCTTCTTTTCTCTTCTCCTGAAACAAAAAGCATGTAAATAAACTATCTCTCTACCTTAACACAACATCTGCCAAAAATCTGTAGCTTTGGGCCTCTATGAGAGGCCACTTATTATCATTTACATGTTCCAGAACACACAAAATAAAAAAGCAATATACATGAGACATGGATCTAGTTGTTGCACCGAGAGGCACATTCTACAGCCCTGTATGACCCCGATGTGTAAGTATGTCGGAAGCCAAAATAAAAGAAAAAAAAAAATATTAATGTCGGCTTAAACAATGAATTACATAATCATATAAATAAACAATTAAAAATTATAAATTTAAAATATGAAAGTTTACGAACACTCAAAAATATGAAATATGGTTTATCAATAAAAATATAAATAAACTAGATGCATGGTAAATAAAAAAAAAAACTCCTTTTATTATTACTCACGAAGTATGGTAAATAAATAAAAATATAAATAAACTAGAGGCATGGTAAATAAATAAAAATTCTTTTTATATTTACTCCATAAACCTCTTTATATTTATAAAAACTCAAAAAGAGGTTTTATTAGGTGAAGCCTATGGGCCAAATAACATGGGACAAATTATTATTAATACCATGGGCCAAATACCATCGACCAAATACCATATTTATAAAAGAGGTATGGTAAATGAACAAATATAAAATAGGTATAAAGAGGTAAGGTAAATAAGTAAAAGTATATCTAATAGGATTAGAAATCAACATCTAATTATATACCAATCCTATGGGCCAAATCCCATTGACCAAATAATTATTAATACCATGAAAAAAAACACGTTATTAACCCTAACATTAATATTATTATTATTATTATTATAACTTTGGATTAATACAATATTAATTTTTTTATATTATAATATATATTAATATATCGTGATGTTTTCACAAGGGAAAAATTCGTATTTTATTGATAAAAACAAAATTACATGTTACACTTTGCTAATATTGTCAAAGACAGGCAATAATATGCTTCTTAGGTGCAAAAATACATGGGGAGTAAAATTATGTTTTTCTCCCTTTCTTCTTTTCCACCTTGCGCCATGGCCCTGGTGATGGCGAGGTGGTAACAAGTGCGAGCTGATTTTCTGCTATGTTTGCTCCATTGTCCTTTTTAGAATCTGAAGTGTCTGAGTTATGCTGTCTTTTGAGTCCTCCACTTTCTTGTGTCTCTTGTGTTAACGGTCCCTGAACCATGTTAGAAGGCTCTTACATCTCTTGTTCCTGTGTCTCAACCTCGGTTGTAGTCTGATTGTTTTATGTTGGTGTGAGTTCTTCCTCCTCTTCTTCCATCTTCTGTTCTGGTTCTTCTGATGGAAATTTCCAACCCTTATTGGCTTTTCTCGTCTTTGAATTTTTTTTGTTTTCTCTTTTAGCTTCTGGACAAGTTTTTTGAAAATGCCATGTATTCCTGCATTTTCTGCATCTCAATGCAATGTTTTCATATTCAAGATGTCGTGTCCATTTTTGCTGTTTGTGAGTCAGTATTATGCATTCTGGAAGTCCTTTGTTGAGGTCTACTTCCACACATATGCGTGCAAAAGTGAAGATCCTCTCTTCCATGTGTTGTGTGTCAGTTTTAATGTAACTCCCAATACTCTCTCCAATGCCTTCAAGTACATATTCATTCCAGAAATGTAGTGGAAGGTTGTAAAGCCGCACCCACACCGGCAGCTTGGTGACCTCCATAGTATTAGCATCAAAATCACGGAACCATGGGGTAGTGGATAATCTGGTGGAGCCCCAGAACCATGGCCCAGTTCTGAGAATGTTTTCTCTGGCATCCGAGGAGGTGAACTTTACAATGAAGAATCCCTTGGAACAGAGATATATTTCACATTCCATTGTCCAGTTTGTGAAAATCCAATGAAACAGTTACATTGGTTTGGGCCAGAAATAATTAAATCTATAAATGAGTGCTTTTGATTCATAGATAGATCGATGGTCATCATTCTCAGGGATTTCAATACGCAATTCTGGAATCTGATTGAGTTGTTCCAAAATGTACGGTTTGGGGCTATTCGCTATCGGTTCTGTTGGAGCAGCAGATGAGTGATTCCCCTTAAGTATGTTCCTGTATGATGGTCCTGTGGGGTTTATGTTGAGTCCCTTTTGACCTTGTGCTCTGTTTTTCCCAGCAGCACCTCCACACAGTCTCAGATTGAGATAAATGGTGGAGGCAGGGCATATGCCATAGTCCTTGATGGTGCTGGTATCTTGAAGAGTTCTCCCACAACGAATGAGAGACTGGACATGACATGGATAGCCAGTGGTATCCCAAATGGCTTGCTTCAGGTCCGAGACCCAGTTAGAATTTTTTATCCAGATTAATAATGTATGCCCCACAGGGGGTCTAAGTAAAATTTGGAAACTGTTATTACTTACCCGATGCTCCTGGGCAATGGCATTTGAGTCTTCCATAGGAATCGTCTAAATTGTCAGCAGTGGTAGTGGCCAAATAGAAACTGGTACCCTCGTGCATTTGTATACAGAGTGTGCCTCAGCTTTGCCCACCGGCGATATAAACAAGGAAAAGAACCCACCGCCACCAAGAAGTAATGAAAATGTCAGATAAGAGAGAGGGATGTCGCGTTTCACAACAGTTAGCTGTAGATCACCACCACGCCCACCAGGCCACCGCTTGTATTTACAGGAGCCATGGTCGTGCACAACAATCCTGCCCAGGTGAGATACCAGACCTTGATAAACAGCCTGCCCGTAAAAAAGGATGCAGATGGATCTGGAAGTCACTGCCGCCGTGGGTAAAAACCATCTCCGATCCCCAAAAACCAACACAGTCTTCTCATTCCCAAGGAAGTGGTAAGAATAGGTCCCGCACCCCATAGGGGCGCCTCCATGATGGGCAGTAGTGGGTGCCCCGAGCCCAAATCCGTGAACCCTAGCATCGCCAATCACCGCCATCACTCCCCCCCAAATGCACATCCTCGTAAAATACTTAATATATCGTGATATATATATTAACTCTAGATATATATGGGAGGAAATAACAGAGACATATGATAGAGGTGGAGAAATAGGGGGAGTGACAAGAGAGAGATGGAGATAAAGTGAAAGAGAGGGAAGAGGAGGAATGAATAGAGAGGGAGAAGGAGAGGAGTGAGAAAGGTAGAGAAAGGTAAGAGAGGAAGAGGGATACATAACTATGGAGGTGGGAGAGAGAGAATGATAGAGGGAGGGATAAGGAGAGAGGATTGGAGGGTAGAGAGAGAGAGAGAAAGAGAGAGAGAGAGAAGGGGTAAGGGAGATGGAGTTAGGAGAGAAAGGGAGAGAGAGGAAGGATAAGAGGATGAGGAGAGAGGGAGGGATAAAGAGATGGAATTGCAGGGGAGAGAGGGAGGTGAGTGACAAGGGAGAGATGGAGAGAAAGTGTGTATATTTAGGGGTGAGATAAAGAGACATAAAAGGAGTGATGGAGACAAGGAGGGAAAGAAGGAGAAAGGGAGGGATATAGTAACATAGTTGGAGAGAGAGATACAGTGATGGGGGAAGATAGACGATTGGAGAGAGAGAGAGAGAGGAGGTAGTGATAGATAGATATATTGGATAAAGATAGTGTATGTTTTGGGGTTGATATATAGATATAGATGGAAGATGGAAGGTGAAGAGAAAGAAGAGATATATGGAGACAAGGAGTGAAGGAAAAATAGATTGATAGATATGGAGTGAGAGTGTGTGTGTGTTTGGAGTGGTGAGATAAAGGAAAAAATAAGGAGAGATGGAGGGAGATATAAATATAGATGGAGGGGGGAGAGAGGGGATAATATTTCCTACAATATATGCATTGATTTCAGTGTAAATGGTGATTTATAATCCTAGTTGATTGCTTGCACTAGGTGCATTTATTTTAGTGTAGATTTTGATTTATAATGATATCTGATTACTTAGACTAGATGCATTGATTTCAATGTAGATTATTTATAATCCTATTTGATTTCTTGTGCTAAATGCAAAAGAGAGAGAAGGAGATGAGTGAGAAAGGTAGAGAATGGTAAGAGAGGGAGAAGGAGACATAAATATGGAGGTGGGAGAGAGAGAAGGAAAGAGAACTGGAGGGTAGAGAGAGAGAGAAAGAGAGAAATAAGGGGGAAGGGAGAGGGAGGTAGGAGAGAAAGGGAGAGAGAGGAAGGATGAGAGAGGGAGGGATAGAGAGATGGAGTTGGAGGGGGAGAGAGGGAGGGAAGAAGAAAGACATAAAGAGTGATAAGTGGAGAGAGAGGGAGTGATAAAGGAGGTATGGATAGAATGTGTGTATTTTTAGGGGCGAGATAAAGAGACATAGGAGTGATGGAGACATGGGGAAGAGAAGGAGAAAGGGAGGGATATAGTAACATAGTTGGAGAGAGAGATAGAGTGACGGGGGAAGAGAGAGAGAGAAGAGAGGATTGAATGGAAGAGATATAGAGAGAGAGAGTGTGTGTGTGTGTGGGGGGGATATAGGGAGGAAGGAGAGAAATGGAGAGAGAGGAAGGAAGAGAGAGCATAATTGAGAGAGAGGAAGAGAGTGATGTGGGAAGATAGAGAATTCTAGAGAGAGAGAGAGAGATGGGGGAAGATAGAGGGCGGTAGGAGAAAAAGTGAGAGAGGAAGGAAAAGAGAGGGGACTTGAAAGAGAGGAGGAGAGGCATGGAGAGAGGAGGATAGAGGGAGGGATGGATAGGGAGAGATATAGATATGGAGTTGGATGGGGAGAGAGGGAGGGAAGAAGAAAGACATAGAGAGTGAGTAGTGGAGAGAGAGAGTGACAAGGTAGAGATGGAGAGAGTGTGTGTATGTTTGGGGGTGAGATAAGAGATAAACAAGGAGATATGGAAAGAAGGGGGGGGGGGGAAGGAGAGAGATAGGAATATAGTAACAAAGTTGGAAGGTGAAGATAGAGGGAGAGAGGTGGGTGATAAAGGAAAAGAAAGAGTGAAGAGAGGTAGGGAAAGAGAGATAGGGATGGCGGGGTAGAGATAGGGAGGTCAGAATAAAGACATAGAGAGTGAAAGGTGGAGAGAGAGAGAGAGAGAGAGGGAGTGATTAGGAAGATGGAGAGAGAGGGAGAGAGGATAGCAAGAGGGAAGAGAGATAAAAGTGGGGGAGAGGGAGGGAAGGGGAAGAGATAGAGAGGGGGAGAGGAGGAGGGAGTGATGGATAGATAGATTTGAGAAAGAGAGAGTATGTTTTGGGGTTGATAAATAGAGAAAAAGGGAGATAGAGGTATAGATGGAAGGTGAAGTGAAAGAAGAGATAGATGGAGATAAGGAGGGAGGGAGAAAGAGATTAATATATATGGAGTGAGAGAGCGTGTGTGTTTGGCAGGGTGAGATAAAGAGACAAAGAAGGAGAGATGGAGGGAGATATATACATAGATGGAGGGGTAGAGAGGGAGGAATATTTCTTTCAATAGATGCATTGATTTCAGTGTAAATGGTGATTTCTAATCCTATTTTATTGCTTGCACTAGATGCATTGATTTTAGTGTAGATGTTTATTTCTAATGATATTTGGTTACTTGGACTAGATGCATTGATTTCAATGTAGATGATTTCTAATCCTATTTTATTTCTTGCATTAAATGCATATTTTGGGGTTGATATAGAGAGACAAAGGGAGATAGAGATATAGATGGAAGTTGAAGAGAAAGAAGAGTTAGATGGAGACAAGGAGTGAGGGAGAAAGAGATTAATATATATGGAGTGAGAGAGCGTGTGTGTTTGGCAGGGTGAGATACAGAGACAAAGAAGGAGAGATGGAGGGAGATATATACATAGATGGAGGGAGGAGAGAGGGATGAATATTTATTTCACTAGATGCATTTATTTCAGTGTAAATGGTGATTTATAATCCTATTTGATTGCTTGCACTAGATGCATTGATTTTAGTGTAGATGTTGATTTCTAATGATATTTGGTTACTTGGACTAGATGCATTGATTTCAATGTAGATGATTTCGAATACTATTTTATTTCTTGCACTAAATGCATTTATTTCAGTGTACATGGTGATTTCTAATCCTATTTGATTTCTTGCACTAGATGCATTAATTTCAATGTAGATGTTGATTTCTAACTATATTTGATTTCTTGAAATAAATGCATTTATTTTAATGTAGACAATTTCTAATCCTATTTGAGCACTTGCACTAAATGCATTGATTTGAGTGTAGATGGTGATTTCTAATCCTATTTGATTGCTTGCACTAGATGCATTGATTTGAGTGTAGATGTTGGTATCTTATCCGATTTTCTTACTTGCACTAGATGCATTGATTTGTGTAGATGTTTATTTCTAATCCTATTTGATTAATTGCATTAGATGCATTGATTTCAGCGTAGATGTTGTTTCCTAATCTTATTTTATTTCTTGCATTAGATGCATTGATTTCAGTGTATATGTTGATTTCTGATTTGATGTAATTGTATGTATAATGGTGCATTAATTTTAAAGTCATTGGATGAATAGTGTGCATTGATTTCAGTGTAAGCACAAAAAATTATTGACAATGTACATTGATTTTTTTGATATAATAATTAAACCTATTAATATTAGAGAGCAAGAGATACAAGGTATGATGTTTATTACAACATCTCAAGCTAAATATTTAAATGGTTTATGATTCCAATTGTCTTTTTCATATAACCGATATGATATGAAAAGATGACAAAATTAACAAGGGTGACAATAAGAACAGTAGAAAAAAATAGTTTGAGATTGATCACAATGAAGACTATTTGTAATTGAATACATTCTTATTATTCACATTTTCTTCCATTCAATATTATTACATCAGCACTTTGCATTCCAAAAAAAAAACATCAATTTTCATCATTAAAGTTATTTTACAATATTTATCATCTCAACAAACTCAGGTAATTAAGAAAATTTAAAATTAAAATGACTCGACAAGTATGACACATATTTAGCATATTTAAAATGGTTATATTAATAATAGATGTATTTATATATTATTGATAAAATTAATCATATGTTGCTCATATTATCGATATATTTTCCTTGGCCGCACACTGCTGAAACCGACCTAAATCCATCTTAACTCCGGATCTATCAAGTGCCGAGAGGGATCAAATCTCTCGAGGTGCAAACCTTTCCTCAAGTTTTGCACTAAAAAAATATGTTTGCACCTCGAGAGATTTGATCCCTCTTGGCACTTGATAGGTCCAGAGTTAAGATGGATCTAGGCTGGTTTAACAAATATCAGATAGATATGGCTTGATAGCCATCGGGTAAAGTCTCGGCATTACACACACACAATTTTAACAAATATCAAATAGATATGGCCTGACAGCTGTCTAGGTAAAGTCTCGACATTACACGCACACAATCTGGCCATGGCCACTGACTAGATTGTCCCTGTGTGACCATCACCTCTCGACATTACATGCACACAATTTGGCCATGGCCACTGACTAGATCCTCCCTGACCGTCTATCACCCTCGTTTCCTACCGTGCTTTTGCAATTCGATTATGAAAAGCTTTTGATGTGACTAAATTTTCATTCTCTTTATATTTTATTTTTCTTTAATCACTTTATGCCCCTCATATCTATAGGAAGTAATCGTCTGTTTGTTTTCTCTAAATACCATTCAACGTTAAAATTGAAGGTGCAGTTTAGTCTTTATTTTTATTAAAATAAAGCAAAGTATTTATTTATTTATAATGCAATTTTCAACTATTGTAGAATAGAAATGTGTAACTTTCATGCATGTATTTTATAATTTCATTTCATTTCGTATTAAAATGAGTACATATTTTACTTACTATAATTAACATCATGGCACTACAAATATTAAATCTATTTTGTATTAGAAATTTGAAATTTCTTCCACGAACTCTAATGACACTATTTGACAATGATTGGAAAATTTGTAAGCTTGGATTTTGTACTACCTTAAAAGGAATACCGAGGCAAAGTAACAAGGAAATGTTGATGTTCTCATTTGTATATTCTTTTTTCTTAACAATTTGATAACAACTTTATGCCTCTATATTGACATTTTTTTATATCAGAAATTGCAGAGTATTGACATCTCTTGATATGGGATTTTGTTCCCACTATACTCTCCTACACCTCTGAATCACATAGCCTGTACAAAAACTAGCCTTCACTATTATTTACTCATTTTAGATATGTTTTAAACTCAATTTCTATATGTTCCAGGTGCTCACTTTGAATGCAACCTACTGATAATAAAATAGTGTCAAATATTGTATATGAATTTCTGGATTACTGAAAATTTAGTTGGATGATTGGCCAACTTGATATTATGTAGAAATTTAATCACGGTAATTGGTTACAAACACTTGAACTATGTGCAATATACTTTTTGTACCCTTTCATTACTCTGTATATATTAATGTGACCCCACTCTATAGATATAGTCATGGTATACAATGACTACTTAAAATATCATTGGCCATACCTATATTTCAAAGGAACTTCACATAGTAGCCAAATTTGGCTAGAGATGCTTGTGAGCCTATTGTTATATTCAAATGAGCATATCTTTCTCAAGTGTCCTTTTTTTCCATTTTTCTTTTCTTTCTCATTATTGACAAGGAGCTTGACGATTTTTTTATTTGATCTAGTGTATGAGGGAGTTCATGGATGCATTTTCTATGCTTCTTGGGTGCAAAGGGTCTCCTTTCCTTCATTTTATCTCTTAATATTTGCCATTGATTGATTAATATCCCACCTTGGTACTTCCTCCATTTCTCAAATGTCATATAGTAAAGCGTGGGATTTGGAGGGAGCAGGAAGTGGGAAGGGTACCATCATTACTATGCCATTGTTCTAGGACATTTATGTTAATGTAAATTTTTTCTTAAATTTAATCTCCTAGTACTATAAAAACTCAAATTTTGATTGTATTTAATTGTCCATATATTTTGCTTGATTATTTACTTCCAAATTTCCCTACTCCTCCTATCTGCATTCCTTTGCACCTCTCGGTGAAATTGATAGTTTTATATTTAATGATAAAAGAGATATAACATTGATTTTTTCTTTTATTTTTTTGGTTTACTATTATTATGTAGAAATTTTGCTTTAACAAATGAGAAAATTTCAATGTTTATTTATAAAATAAATAAATACAAATAAAATTTGTATGTTATATTTTGGGATTGTTACATATGATATTTTAGTCAAATTTAGAATAGATTATGTATCTAAAATAAAAATGGGGTGAATGTATAGAAGTAATAATGATAATTTTCATATTTTAAGGTATGGGAATATAACCTCAGTTTTCAGCGTAATAATGATAATTTTCATACCTATTATAAGGCGTTGGAATATAGCCTCTGATTTCTAGCATGTGTTATGACAAGAAATTGTTTTAGGAATCAATGTAAGCCATGCGTAGCTTAAAGTGGTTGTATTAAAATAACTATAGGAATTTCTTTATCACTGAGACTCTTAAGTTATGTGTTGCATTGTGAAAAATTAGAAAAAATATTGAAAGTTTGAAGTGTTTGAAGCTTTGTTTATTCTAGTGAGATAGTCATAATGATGGTTTATAAAGACCAATCAATAACAAAATTTCCAAACTTATTTATAATGAGATTGTGGGATTATTATTACTACAACAACCTACTAGGAATGATATAATTTTGACTTGGAAATCAAGGGTTGATATTAATGAAAGGAGGTAAGGTGTTCCTCACATTGATGAAGATTTACTTGTGGGTGAACAAATGCTTATTAATTATCATGCTTTATTTTTAAAAGGAAAATAATATTGCACAATATATAGTCTATAAAGAATTAGGAGTTTGGTGTGAAATATATTTAATGTTCCCGTAGAATATAAATCAACCTATTATAAATTTATTTTGAGGATATCTTCTCTTAAAGAGGGGAAGAAAAATGACACAAACTTGAAACAATAATGCCGATAACTAACATTTTGGAAAATAAGAGACAATATTCTAAGTTATAGTGTACATTTTATAAATTTATTTATGGAGAAAGTGTGAAGATGGAACTTAAATTTTGAATGAAGGTCATGAACCATAGCCTATGTAGCCATAACCAACTTGGAAGGAGATGATGAATATAAAAGAATGATACTAATCGTATTGATTAGATAGTCTAGATCTTAGATGGATGTTAAATAATCTTATTTCATCGTTGGCATTTATTTTTTTATGGAAGCAAATGAAATTGATTTTCATGATAAATCATGATAAGAGGGTCTGTAGTGTAGTAGTGCCCTAGAATTAAGACAATTCTCATATTTATGATATTATGTGTAATACACTATTTTCAGAAAATAAAAATCTATAGATCAATTGAAGTTTGATTATTCACACAGAGACATTTTTAAGACACAATATTTCAATTAAATGCACAATACCTACATTTTAAAGACACAATCTTTCAATTTTAATGAACATTTTATTGATATGTTCATTCAATGTGCAGCCTGTAGATAAATGTGTATGTGATAGCAGTTATTTCACATGAGATGTATATTTGATGTTTGTGTTGTGATGATGTTATATAATGCCAATTATGTTTTGTTAGATGATCATGATCACAATGATGTTAGCGAATTTGAATGTGTTTTGTAGTCAAATATGATGTTTGTACGATGGTTATCATGATCGTGATGTTTATTAATTAATTTAATATTAAAAGGTCATGATATTGTAAAATTGTAATATTTGTAATTCTAATTGTATGTAAAATTCTAAAATGCTAATTGTATTTGTATTAATTGTAATTGTGTATATGTAAAATTGTAAAATTGTAATTGTAATGGTATATATGTAAATTTGTAAAATTGTAATTGCAATTGTAAATTTTAAATTTGTAAAATGGTAATTGTAATTGTAAATTTTAAATTTGTAAAATTGTAATTGTATATATGTAAAATTCTAAAATTGTAATTGTACGTGAAATTGTAAAATTGTAATTGTAACTATAATTCTATGTAAAATATTTGTAAAATTTTAATTTGTAAAATTTTAATTGTATTAGTGTGAAATGATTGTAATTGTAAAATTGTAATTGTATGTAAAATTCTAAAATTGTAATTGTAATTGTATGTGAAATTGTAAAATTGTAGTTGTAATTGTAATTCTAATTGTATGTAAAATATTTGTAAAATTTTAATTGTATTAATGTGAAAATTTTAATTGTATTAATGTGAAATGATTTTATTAAAATTTTTAAATTTGTGAATTTGTAAAATTTTAAAAAATTGTAAAATAATAAATCTAGAATAATATGAATTATTGTAACATAAAAAATGATGCAAATAAAATCATGTTCTTTAGAATTATCATTATTTTATTATGATCTTACATACAAAAAAAAAAGAACTTTATACAGTACGCCATTGTTTTTGAGATCAACATAATTGCAAATTATCAAGTGAAATATTGATTTTAACATTAACACAATGCAAATTACCAATTAATTCAAAATACATATTATAATGTTTCGAAACCCTTCTTAAAAAGTATAAATATTGATGAAATAACACATGTACCATATCACTCTCGGTTCTCATGATCACCCTCATTATCTTCCAGCTCGCATGGCATGATAACAATATTGTTCTCAAAAATATGTTTTGATCTAGGGTCATGTCTCAATACGAACCACCAATCCCTATCCAACACATCTGGGTAAAAAAACACCTCGTTGCAGTGTTTGGGGAAAACATAGGGCTCCTTAGCTTCATCCCACATCTTTCTAGAGTTGATACATATCAGCCTACTATCGCGATATTCCTTTACATTTTTCCGATCAAATGTGTCCACCACTTGCACCTAAAATTAACACATTGGAAAGAAGACAAATCCACTTCAATGATCTCTTGTATCTTTCTGACGTAACCTAACGTCCCTCGTACTAGGTTTTGATCACGGTGGCTAGATCGACTAGATTGATCGAAATCGACTTCCAGTCCACAGTCTTGTGTGATGTTTCTAGAATTGGCATTTTCTGTGCGAAAATGGTGTCCATATGCCCACATAGATGGGAACAAATGCACCTAATATAAAAAATTTAAAAAAATCATAGTGTCACGTGTCTTATAATAACCCAACAGTTAAAATGTGAAATAAAGATGTCTTATAAGTTTCAAATGTTCAGATAAATTAAATAAATTATTACCAAGTTGTTGCACCCAATCCCTACGTTTAGTGCATCCTCCTCAGCACATGAGTAACGACCGGTTGCACCGTATTTCTCTCCGACTTGGTCAACAACCCAACTATTAGGGCATATTTTTGACATATTTTCTTTTAAATGATCGGGATAAGGCACACTTTCACCATTCAACCGTTTGAATTCTTTCCCGTCACTACCCCATTTCATCCTCTTTTGTTCGTACAATGTGACCCATGGTTGTGTCGCGTCGGAATTGTAAAGAATGAATTTATTGATTGCTTCAATTTCTGCATTCGCTGATGAAATAAAAATGACATTATGTAGTACACAGAGATCAAAATATACATTATATCGAATTTCAACATGAATATTTACTTTGTGTAAATTTGAAAAATTATAAGTCGCTTACTCTTTATCAAGCACTTTTTTCCACTCATTTGGAGCAACTCCCCTTCTCTTTTGTCCTCATCCCTTTTCATCGTCCCAAATCATTGCACCTAGTCTGTTGTCGATCTGCTTGATGTACTCACTGGCATAATAGAAAGACTCATATGATATGTACCCCTCTGCCACCTTGGGTGTTGCCCTTTGTCGAACAAAACCTTTCAATTTCTTCATGTACCTCTCTAAGAAGAACATCCAACGACAAGAAACCACCCCAACTAATTCAACCTCATCTACTAGGTAGATTAGAAGATGAACCTGCAAGTCCATGAAACTCGTCGGCAGTTCCTTCTCAAACATACAAACAATCTCAACTATCTCTTGATGCCACCGTGGAATGCTAGCCACATGAATCTCCTTTGACGTGATCCAACGTAAAAATGCAAGTAATTTAGATATGGCACGTCCTAGGTCTTGAGGGAATTCATGTTTCACACACCCATGCACGAACAAAGGATAATGACATTGCAAAGTTATAAACACGTGCAATAATATACAAAATTAGTTATGTTTTATGATCCCTGCATGGGATAAATTTTATTAATATAACAAATAATAAAATCATGCATTTGACATTATACGTACTCTTAGAAGATTCAAATGGTCATGCGATTTCAACCCTGACAAATGGTCATCCACGGTGAAGCAACGCCGTAGTGAAGACTCGTATGAAGATGACACCCTCACACCCATTATAACTTCCTTTCCAAAGAAAGATCATCTTTTTTTAAAATCCATGGGACATCACCTTCTTTGAAATACCATGAATTAGAGAACCAACGCCTGCCTCTGATCCTGTACTTTCTAATCATCTTCGCCAATGTTTCTTTTTAGTTTTTGAAGTAATAAGATATTTCCTAACAACCAATGTGTCACTTTGTTTCGATGATATGTTCCTCCATAAAGAAGATGATTTTTTTTTAAATATATGCATGGGATCTAATAAGTGGGTAATATTAAGATGCTCCTAATATGGGAGGTTATAAAAGATAGATTTCCTTTTCATCCCAATGGGAAATTTCTCAACATAGGTGTCGAAGAATTTTGGATCATCAAACATAGGCTCCCCATTTGAATCGAGCATTTCTATGAACTCCTTCTCCTTCTCTATCTCATATGATCTAAGCCATTCAGTTGGTGTCGTTATTGGAGGCCTTTGGGTTCTCTCTCATTTAACATTGAAAGAAGATGTTTCTCTTCTGTAAGGGTGTTCTTCTGGGAGGAATACCCTGGAGCAATCATACACTGGCTTTCGTAGGTCCTTAGACTATCTAGCTTTCAGAGAAGGTCCACAACATGTACATCCAAAATACCCTTTTATTACAAGACCTGCAAGATTATTGTATACAATTACTATGCATGGCACGTTAAATAATATCATGAAGATCAGAACAATTACAACGAATTAAATAACTAATATGTGAAAGAATATTGTTACGTATATAAACAAATCAATAAATTAAACATGCAATTTACTAGAGAAAATTCCTAAGCCTAGATAATCATGTGTCGTGTAAGCACATATGCCATACAACGTAAAAATCCTCTCTTCTGCGACGGGTCTTGATACATCATATACATTTATCCCATCCCATAATTCCTTCAATTTATCTACCAGTGGTTGTAAGTAGACATCCATATTCTTCACTTGTCTTCTACAAGGGACTATGAGAGCCAACATAAGATGTTCATTCTTCATGGATAACCACGGGGGGATATTTTTATTGATCACTACTATAAACCAAACATAATAGTTGGTGTTCTGGAGGGAATATGGGTTGATGCCATCCATGGCTATGCTGAGTCATAGACTTCGTACTTCATCCTTGAAATTTTCGGGCCATGTATCCTTTATATGCTTCATGGCTTTTGAATCAGTTTGGATTCACATAACTCCCAACTCACTTATGTGTGAGGCATGCCATCCCTGCAGCATAGCTAATTCTTTGCAACGAAAGAGCCTTTGAATCCTTGGGATTATAGGAATGTGCCTCAATATATTAAAAGGAGGACCAGTACGTGATTTACCCTACTTTTTTGATTTATCATACTTTTCATGCCCACATTTTAGAAATATCTCTTTGTCTGCATATTCTCCTCTATATAGAATACAATCATTTGGACATGCATGATATGATATGTACTCAACACCCAACATTTTCAACAATTTCTTTGCCTCTTCGCAGCTACCGGGCAAGACATTGTCACTCAGAAGAACCTTATCTTTGAATAACCTGTAGTTGGTGATCATGGAAAAATATATTAATAAATGTACATTAATCCCGATATAATTATTAACATTCATAAAATTTACCATTTGTAATGTTCATTGTGTACTGATTATATTTCTCAAATTTATATAAGGGAGGACTTTATGGTAACTTACCTCAAAATTTCCGAGAAACATGCATTCGACAAGCCAAAATTTGCTTTCAAGTTGTACAGTAACATCATTGTCCCCAATTGGGTAGACTTTGACTGATCGCCAAGTCTAAAGAGAGGGGTGGTGGAAGCAAATTTAAGGCTTTCGAAAAAGGTGTCAGCGATATGAGCATAATCCCCTAGCTGATAATCGTTTTGGAATGCATCTAACAACATTGTATCCATGAAAATCGTATCCCTTAAGTAATCATCCATACCAATCTCTATTTGATTGCCTCCATTGCTAGCTTGTGAAGAAATACTATTGCTGTAGTCATTCCTAATTGGTGAATCTAGACGTAGTGAGAATTGATTCGTTGGTTGATTCAACCATTCTTGGTATCGTTCCTCTCCAATTTTTTCTCTTAATTCAATCTTCTCTCTATTTGACATTGTCATGGGGTGAAACGGAAGATGGTAGGTAGGTCGCTCATCATCACTAGAATCCTAATAATTAAAAAAAAAAAAAAATTGAACATGATTAGTACAAAATATATGATGTCAATTAGTAACCATGTTGACAATATTGCATGATTAATTGGTTTGACGTTGAAATAATTACATTAATCAATATACCAAACAATTGTAATTATTACCATGATTGTCCCAGGATTGTAGCTAGAAGATGCAATATTGTGACAATTGGCAGGGTGAAGCGGCTATCCATTTTCATCTACCAAATGTGCCTTGCGGTATGCTGCACTTGATAAGAGTTTCTGATGTTTTGGAGCTGTTTGAATATTTTGTGCATCTGAACTCGATTCTGAATCTGTATGAACTTGAAAATTTGTATACATTATAAATTTAATTAAGCTTCATGTGCCTGATTGACATGGATAAAAAAGATAAATTCAATTAGATAATGAAAATATAAATAAAATCTGAAGTAAATATTACGTCTCAAGATGGATAGGGAGAACTCCGCGATGGACTTTGAGAAATATTATGGAACGAGTTGGATTTTGAATAATTGTCCATTAGATATAATTATGATATTTTCTCCCTGCATTTGAGAAAATCAACAATAAATTTTGGTGCACACACCTAAAAGTAATTTTGGTGCCTTAAAAATGGACATCTTGTTATTGGTGCTAATGTACAGATCACCGCACTGGTGCATTTTCATTACGGCACACTGGTGCCGTGTTATAAATAGATGCACCAGTGCGGTGCTATTAAGTGACGCATTGGTGACGAATAACCACAAATAAAAAAAGCACAACTCTTTTTTCTTTAAGTGAAAAAAGCGGTAAATTGAAAAATGGGCGGCAAAATATTTTCAAAAATCTAATTTCATAAAACAATTCTTTAAATACTAAACACTTTTCATTATTTCACTATTTTTGCAAAAAAATTCAGCCAGAGATTTGCAGGAGACATACCTAGAGCAACAGATCATGAGAGCACTGTGGAGCAGCGAAATACGTTCGAACATAAGTATTCAGACAATCAAAATTCCAAACGTCTGGTGATTCAAACCTTGTAGCATAGAATTTCAAACGATCTCGTGATTAAAGTTTATTGTTTTTTTAACTTTTTCTGCAGTTTTTTTTACGTAGTCAGAAAAAAATTTCAATTTCTTTTTCATTTTCAGAAACAAAATAAAAAAAATCCATTTTTACCCTAAACCCTACATTCTTTTCGTTTATGCCCTTTCTTCTCCCTGTTTCTGTGATTTTAGAATTAGGGATTTTCATTTTAAATTTATAGGGTTTGTATTGATATATATAGGACTAAGACATCCAACCTACGGGATGAATTGTATAGTTAGATCCCAATCCCTGTCAGCCCTTGCGTGAATTTAAAAAAAATAGGAATTTTTTTATCGGTGCGCCCAACGTAACCTAGCAGAAGTATTTTTTATATCAGTGCGCCATATGTAAAATAGGGCATCAGTGTGCTATTTCATTACGGCGCATCACGCTCGTGTTGTTTCACAATTTTTTTTTTATTGTATTAATTGGTGCACCATGTAACATATAATGCACCACACCGGGTCTCCTAGTTCACAAAGAGCACCGTATGGTGGTCCCTTGTTTGTGCGGGGCGTTTATGCTACAAAAACTAACTGTGGATGATTTTTATATTTTGTTTGTGTAAATCGGTGCAGTGGTTAACATGTAACGCACCGGTGCTCCTTGTTGACACAGAGCACCGTATGATGTGTTATACTATTTTGGCAGTGCGTTTATAAGACCACTACGCACCGACGTCGGTGCGTACACCATGAAGAGCGCACTAGTTTCTTGAGATTTTCTTTTTTTAATCTGAAAAGTTGAAAATTTATTTATAAAATATATTAATGAATGATATGGTATTGGTTTCATCTTGATAAATAAATGGTTGGCAAGAGATCAAGCAAAAAAAATACTGATAACACATCAATAAAAGCAAAATAAAGAAGTTCTTTGTAAATTATTTACAAAAAATATTATTTTTGAACTATATGTAAGTTTAACTAATATGTATTGTTTACTGTGTATCATGTAGAGCCACAAAATGATGAAGCTTGATAAGGTTATTTCTGATCTAGGACCAAAAGAGCGTAAAAGCTTGATGGAAAAATTGCAGAAGGATGAATAAGGTGAATGAAAAAAATACTATTGATCCAATATGAGTTTCTTTTTTTAATTTTCATTAAAAATATACTTAAAATTATTAGATAACATGTGTCAAACAATATATTAATTCACATCGGTTTAATGTTCTACAGGGATGAACAACTCAAAAAAATAATGTTGTTCTAAGAAAAGAAAAAAAATAGAACATTCAAATGAAAATGAATTGCTCCTTAGCTCATATGGAGTGGTGTTGGAGGTTAAATAAAGGGGGAAAAACTTTTACAAAAGTTTGAGGGATCTAGTGGAACGAATGTATAGACGTTCTTTCCACTTACAATACAAAAATCAATCCAATGATTCCAAGAACCAAATTTTATCTAAACTACAAGAAGAGTTTCCAGAGAATTGGTCAATGAGACATGTCAGACTTTTAATAGCAAAAACGTAAAACAACAAAAAATAAGGAATGAAAAAGTAATATTCCTTTAAATATTTCTCTAGAATTATTTATAAATATCATTTTTATTATATTTACTTTTCATATATCAATATACAAATTAAATAGTTTATTGTCATGTTACATTTTCAGGAAGGTTATGAAAATCTCAAAAGATGAACGAGCTGATATCAGAAATATGCCAGTAGGAATGTCCAAAAAGGTGTACAAGGAGATGGTCAAAGAAATGGGCAAAACTACATCACAAGAGGAGCCATCTCAACAACAATGTGCTTCAAATGTAATATGTAATCATTGAATTTTTCGAGCATTAGGTACAATAAATAAATAATTTAGCATTAAATATTAATTTTCAAGTATTTTCTTGCAGAAAAGAAAAGAAAATGGAACCCATTCAACACATAAAATAGGACAACAAGGAAGAAAAGGGTTGATATCTAAGTTTGTGAGTGATTGTTACTTCCTTATAACAACTAAACTAGATTTCGTTTTTGTATTTTTTAAGTTGTTTTACAAAAATCATCATTGAATGTCTTCAAACAGGTGCTAACATACAAAGAAGAACCATAAAACGAATTGATTGAGATTGGGTTAAATATGGTTTGTGAATATATGTTGGCATATCAGAAATTAATTGTGGAATTTGTAAGCATCTATCGATCTTGTTTTACTTAGCTCCGTCAATACTTAATATAACAAAAAAATATTTTATATTAAATATATGACCTATTATGGGGTATAAAACTTACAGGAAACAAAGTATGGAACTGTGTCAACAGATGAAATCTTGAAATATGGCACACTACATGGTTTTGAAAGAATGTGTATAGTTCATGAGTCAATTGTTGCTATGGTACGTCATTTATTTTCGATTTACATTGATGTATATTATTTAATATTGCAATTTTCATTATTCTCACCAATGTATATACACTCATTACAATTTATTTTTATGTTTTAGATGGAAGGTGAAGAAGAAGTAAATAATCAACACCTTGAACAAAACATTCCTGAAAATAACCCCCATCATGGAAGTAGCTCTAGCAGTGACAACAGTTCAAGCGAAGAATGACGATCACTATGTTTGGATATCAAAGCAAGGTGATGTATTTTTTGAAATATTTGTCTGGGAAATCAGATATTTTGTTTAAAGTAATGGACATAGTGTCCCAATTGAAAGACAAAGGGATAGCAATAACTGTCCCATTTTGTATGACAAAGACTGTCTTATTCATATATATATAATAAAATATGTTTTAATTTATTCTATTGCGTTCTCCATTGTCGTTGTGAAATGTATCACCACTGAATAAATTTATGGATGATTAAATATTATAATCAAGAGATGTGAAATTTGATGATATGATATAACAAATTAATCCAAACATCACATTCAAATGCACTAATAAAAATTTAATTCATATGAATACTGTTATAAGATATATATGTGTCGTCTTTTGATGAATAATGAATTTAAAAAAATCACAATAATTATGATATGATATAACAAATTAATCCAAACATCACATTCAAATGCATTAATAAAAATTTAATTAATATGAATATTGTTATAAGATGAGTCGACTTTTGATGAATAATGAATTTAAAAAAATCACATTAATTGCACTGTCACAGTGTAATATTCCAAAATTTGCAAGCAGCAAGTTGGAATATTAATTTTTGCTTATTTCATCTAGGAGGTGAATAAAATGGGTAAAATGCCCTAGAGTAGGAACAAAATCCCTCATAGTGTGAAAGGGATCTATGGAGTAGCTTAATTTTGCACCTTCCAGTGTGAAAAGGGGAAATTGCATGAGGACAAGGTCAAGTTTGACCATGTCAACAACGCTGCCTAAGAGGTGTAACTTGCTTGGGAAGACAACGTAGTTTGAGAGGGAGAAAGATTCTTTGTGGAAGAAACCCTAATGTGTGGGGTCCAGGGCAAAGAGACACTCACTTACATAAAAGGAGGAAGAGGCAGCCATAGTGAGACATCTTTGAGCATTTGATCATTTGTCTGATTAGACTATTTGTAGTCTCTGGCTGTTTAGCTGAGTTGCAGTGCTGTTTAGCATGACGGATTCCTGCTTAGGATTTCCTCTCCTTCTTGAGAGGACTCTTGAAGGATTGCATTTCATTTTCTCCACATCTTGGCTCAAGACCAAAGCCACTTCTTCAGTCACTGCGTTATTTTTGCTGAAGTATAATGTAGTGTTGCTGGGTGTTGTAGTGGAGGGGTTCCACAACACCATTCCTTGTCTCATATTTCAGAGGAGGGAGCTTCTATCCCTCGAGAAGATTAGTAAGGAAGGTTTCCTAAGCTATATTGCAGATTTTGGCATCAGGCCAAGCATCTCCCAACATCAATAGCGCAGTCCCTTCACTAGACTGCGTTATTTCAGTGAGTACTTGTAGTAAGGGTTTGCACCATCTTCTTGGAGGAGGAAATTTTCAGTGCTAGGATCAGCCTTGCACTCGGGAGGTCCATTGGAGGAGGTTTGTTTTAGTTTGTATATATTGTTCAGCCATCTCCATATTGTTCCAGTTTTGTGTTGCAGCTACTACCCTGCAACTCCGGCATTTCTGCAGATTTGCCATTTGTAGATGTATTTCAGCCAATCCTTCTTGAGGATTGTTGTATTGCTATTTTCAGGGGTTGAGAGCTTGCTCCCCCTCATTTCTTGAGCTATCATTGTCATATCATTTTATTTTCATTTTTTATGTTGCAGTGTCTCCATATAAACTACGCAGTCATATCTTGGGCATATTTGTGTAGGAGTGTTTGTCACATTTGATATACATGTCTTGTTGAGGCTTTCATTGCCAAGCTTGAGTGATTGATTCCTCAAAGAATTGTACTCTTTGCTGCTATGTTATACATTGGTTGGATATTTACATATTCATGTGTGCTGGCTCATTAAAATAACGCTATCCTTCCATTGCATGTTCATACATTGTTGTAGTCCCTTCAGTGGGCATCATTTGAAGACAGCTAGGTGTGGGAGATTTGTTTAACCCACCTAGAGGGAATTATTTGGAGCCATCTCTTGGATTTAGGACTCAGGTACACTGATCTAAGGGATAAAGGTCCTGGTTTCAATTCTTGTAGCAGCCATTACTGGAAAATATGTTTTCCAGTCATGCCTTGCTAGCTATTTTAGATTTGGAATATTACAGTGGTATCAGAGCATAGTCTTGGCTCAACCTATGAGTCTAAGCCCAAGAGATTATAATATCGAAGAGGATGGGTTTTATCTCATCATATTTCAGATCCATGAAGAACATCCCCAAGGAGGATAAGCAGAAAGAAGAGGAAGAACCCTGCACTTCCTATTCTCATCAAGGAGACAGAGAAATAAGTAGGAAAAAGACTCCATATTTTGGAGAAGAGAAAGGGGTAAGCTTACAAAGCTTCTTCCTAAATCTGTACATAACATTCATGAGTATTTCAAGAATATCTAGAGGGAGATGTATGAAGAATCTCCAAGAGAGTTTGAATCTAAAGAAAACTCTAGATTGACATATGAGGAGTGTGAGCAAGCAGCTACACATCCTAATACACGACGCAGTCACATGCCCAGGATTTCTGGAAGAGAAATGGAAAGAGAAGAAGAAGTTGCTAGGAGGGAAAATCTTAGTGATTTCTTGAAGGAGTATGAGTCTCAAACTCAGAAATTCCAAGATCATCTCAGTTTTTTAGAGTTTGGCAGGATTAAGGTGAAGGGGAGAGAGCAGCAGGATAGATTTCATCTATCTACGTTTGAAGGTTCACTTACATGTTCAGCCAAAGCTTGGGTGGAGGATTTAGAGACCTTCTTGCAGCAGCACCACATCCTTGAAGATGAAGCCATCAAATTTGCAGCGCTGCATTTGAGAGGTAAGGCCTATGCCTAGTTGATCTTTGAATCCTTTTCTTTAAGAAATGTGAACATTGCATCCTATGCTAGTTTCACTAAGGCATTAGTGAAAAGATTTGATAGAAGGATTCATAAAACACACATGGTGGAGCCAAACAAGAAAACTCAAACAAAACCCTTGCATGAGAACGCAGTACCATTTCAGAAAACCACGGGGAAGGCTGAAAACTTTCACCATACCTTTCCGGGAGAAAGACTTTCTTCTCACACATTTGAGAAAGAGAGCATGGAGGTCTCTTTTTCAACAAGGGATCCAATAATTGGGAGATTTCCCATTCATGTTGCAGATATTGAGGGCAACAAAGCTATTTCATCTAGAGATTATCGAGTGCCTCATGTAGAGGAAGGATGAGCTCTTGCTCCAAGTAGAGGGATGCTTGCATCTTTGCAAGGAATTCCCCAGGATCTCATGTGTGGAGATCAAGGCACAACTCATGTGCCATTGTTGAGGAGGTGTGAAACCATGGAGACACAAGGAGAAGGTAGGGAGGAGAACCATTATCATGAGATGAGATGTACACATCCCTATCCACTTCAGGAGGTTGATGCACCTAAGGAGGTGATTGGATTGCATAGTGGAAGCATGGGTAGATTTGTCCATTCATATATGGAGTCATCTCTTGATGATGATGTCTCATTGCATGGAGACTGTTGGGCAATTTATTTGAACAAATTGCTGCATTAAATTATCGACCAGGGAAACTCGTGAGCTTGTGATGGTGCCAGCAATATATATGCAAGAGTAGGCAACTAACTCTATGTCTAACTAAATTATTTATGATTCAATATAATATGCAAGGGAAGAGGCTCCTAACTAAGGAGGTCCCGGTTGTCCTTCCCTACAGTATCATAGAGAAATCATTCATAAAACCAGAAACTTGAAATAAAGACAAGAGAATGAACTTTAATTGTTGTTCAGATTCAAAGAGAGAGAAAGACTAACTTAGTCTTTCGATTGTCCTCTCATGTACTAATCCAAACTAAACTAAGATTCATTCATAAGCATAAGAAATGAAATGACTTGAAACATAAAAGCAAAAGAATGAATTTCAATTATCATGCAAATCAAATAGAGAGAGAGCCTAACTTAGACCCTTGGATATCCTCTCACATGTTAATAAGATTCTAATTTAAAACTCATTCATCAATCACAAACAAATCCTTAAACATCTAAGCAATGAAATGAAACAAAATCTAATATGAAATAAAATGTTTCTCTCATCCTTTTTAGAGTGAGCTCAATTCCCTTAAGAACAAGACAAATTATTCCATATACTACATTAAGGAAACTTATATCTAAAACTACATAAATTCCATAAATTCATATTCTACATTAACACAATTTACATCTAAAACTACATAATGGAAATATATGAAAAATGAAGCTTTATTCTATTCCATTATTAATTGGATACAATGCTCTAAGAGTCCTCCCTTTGGAATGGAGGAGGTACTCCTATTTATACAATGAGATGAGATAACAAACTCATAATGATGATCCACTAATCTCTCTTTTAGTTCCATACATTTCTCAACCATCTAGACACATAACCCTATCCTCCATGATTTCCTCCATGATCTTTTCCATGAGGTTTATCTTCTTAAATTCGAATTTGATCATCCAAGGCCACATAAAGGTGTCTTGGAAGCTTCCTTTGAGCCTACACATGTCAAAAAACTCATGCTAATTGTTAGGTATAAGTATAAGCATATTATTTTCTAAGTTTTAGCCATAAATTCACTTTAAAATGTTAAGAATTAATAAACTTTGGAAAAACAAAGTTATGACCCAATAATGAGGTGAATGTAATGATATGGAGGTGGAATGGAGGTGACATGAAGGTAAAATGTGAAGATATTGATGAATAATGGAGTGAAAATAGAGACTATTTTGAGGCCCAACAGAGACATTTTGCCGGGAGACCACTGGATCAGCAGAGGAGGATGGATGCTTCACCAGTTGAGGCACCACTCAGTGATTTTCGAGGAGTGGGAACCATAGGAGAGCTTGATACAATGCTGGGAGTTTGGGGTATACTCAAGGAGAGAGAGAACATTCTCTCAACATCATCAATACCCACTTCCATTTTAGATTCTGCGCTGTGGCAGAAGCAACAGGGGAAGGACATCAACCTTCCAACTTGCATCTTTGGCATAGGAGATGTCAAAGGAGAGGATGACCATATGACAGATGTTATTCATGAGAGATCATCAGTGCTATCACTATGGAGGATAGATCCCTATTGGAACTCCCAGCTGTTGGTGGAGTATTCCAAGGATATTTTCACTTGCATGATCTTGGATGACCAGTTGCATGAGGAGGGATATTCAGTCAGAGATGGGGTCATATTCTATCATGGTAGGATCTTCTTTCCTAGAGCTTCCAAGCTCAAGGAGAAGTTGCTACAAAAAACTCAAGAAGATTTCCTTTTCAGCCACACTTGTTCTTTGAGAGCATACCACACCATCATGGAGGGGTATTTTTGGATGGGCTTTGAGGACGAGATATATCAGCATATGAGGAGATGCATGGACCAGATGGAGATGGAGGAGAGACATAACCCTTTGAAGGAGTTAGCACAACCACCCCTTTTCTCTTTGGGGAAGAGAGGAGACTCATCTATGAGCCACTCCATTTGTATGATAAAAATATATGGTAAGGGTGTTCATTGTTGTTTACATGATTATTTGTATGATGTATGTATGCATCCTTTAACCATACATGTGCAGGATGATGCTTCAAGGAGGAGCACTCTTTTTTCTAGACCACATGGTCTAGTTGAGGCCATAAGCATGATTGATGGCCATTCCCTAGGAGGACTTGGGGAAGATAGATTTTATGGAGGATATGCTCACTGTACACCTTACATCATTCACTTATTCCATACTTATGAGGAGATTGGAGCAGCAGGAAAGTGGTTGAGAAGCCACTCATTTTATCAATCTCTATTGCAGTTAAGGGTCAAGCTGCTTTGGTTACACTTGAGGGACCATTTTCCTTCTTATTTGTTGCATATGGCAGCAAGCGTGATTCTCATCTTTCCTCCCTATGGGTCTATTGTTTCTATCTTTATGAGGCGCATACTTGGGAGAGAGACACATTGGGTGAATGTGTCCTTTGAGGGAGAAATTCCTCACACTTTTTGCACTACATGTTCTAAGGGGAGCATGGGAGATTCTATGGCCACTAGAGTAACACATTTTTTTCCTTATGTAGTGAGTCATATGATGGATATGATGCCATATGATGATGATTCCCAACTCATCATATATGGGGATATTTGGGCCAACTTGATTTGCAGCGTTGGGGGAGAGATATTTGGAGATTAGTCCTCATATTGCCACTTGAGGGAAACATTATTGCAGCCCAAGGACATCCAACACTCTACACTTATCATAAGTGGAGAGGTGGACAACATGGGGTAGGCTACATTGTCTACCATATGCAGATTTTCATCCCACCTACTTTGCTGGAGCCAAAGGTGGAGGATAGTTTTCAGGAGTTGCCTAGTTGGGAGGTGACTCATTTTGCATGGCTAATAGCTTGGATATGGAGGATCCATATGGGAAAGATAGTTCTCATTCTATTTCAGATCCCATTCTTCAAAGGGACCTCTAGACATCACTTTTTTATCCTCTTGAGTATCTTACCTTTACATGATGATGGCTTGATATCTGAATTACATGCTGAGGAGGAACAATGTGGAGGCTTGATTGATGAGATAGCATCACTTCACTTGGAGGAGATCATCATACATGGATGCTGCAGGGAGAGGAGGAGAAAATAATTTAGTCTATCCTTGCACTTGCTTGAGGACAAGCAATCTTTGAGAGGGGAGGACTGTAATATTCCAAAATTTGCAAGCAATAAATTGGGATATTAAATTTTTCTTATTTAATCTGGAAGGTGAATAAAATGGGTAAAAGGCCCTAGAGTAGGAAAAAAATCCCTCATAGTGTGAAAGGGATCTATGGAGTAGCTTAATTTTTCACCTTCCAGTGTGAAAAGGGGCAGTTGCAAGAGGACAAGGTCAAGTTTGACCAAGTCAATAGCGCCGCCTAAGAGGTGTAGCTTGCTTGGGAAGACAACACAGTTTGAGAGAGAGAAAGATTCTTTGTGGAAGAAACCCTAATGTTTGGGGTCGAGGGCAAAGAGACATTCACTTGCATAAAAGGAGGAAGAGGTAGCCATAGTGAGACATCTTTGAGCATTTGATCATTTGTCTGATTAGACTATTTGCAGTCTCTGGCTGTTTAGCTGAGTTGCAGTGCTGTTTAGCATGACGGATTCCTGCTTTGGATTTCCTCTCCTTCTTGAGAGGCCTCTTTAAGGATTTCACTTCATTTTCTCCACATCTTGGCTTAATGCCAAAGCCACTTCTTCAGTCACTGCATTATTTCTGCTGAAGTATAACGTAGTGTTGCTGGGTGTTGCAGTGGAGGGGTTCCACAACACCATTCCTTGTCTCATCTTTTAGAGAAGGGAGATTATATCCCTCGGGAATATTAGTAAGGAAGGTTTCCTGAGCTGTATTGTAGATTTTGGCATCAGGCCAAGCATCTCCCAACATCAACAGTGTAGTCCCTTCACTAGACTGTGTTATTTCAGTGAGTACTTGCAGTAAGGGTTTGCACCATCTTCTTCGAGGAGGATATTTTTAGTGCTAGGATCAGCCTTGCACTCGGGAGGTCTATTGGAGGAGGTTTTCTTCAGTTTGTATATCTTGTTCAACCTGTTAGCACCCGAATTGGACCCTAGGCTAAAAAAGGGCAAAACAGGGTAACAACTAAACCATGCTCAGCCTTGTAGCTAGCCCTACAAGGACATGAGAGGGCTCTCTCCGTGAAATGGATATTCAATAGAGTGCAATAATAATCTGATATTAGGCTAGATAAAAATGATGGAAAAAGGTTCTAATAAAATGAATGAATTTCAGGGATGTGTGGGATAAAATGGGACAGTTGAAACTGGGGATTAAATCAGGACACAAGGTATTTCATGGGGCAAGATAGGCAGGATATTCAACAATTAAAGTTTAATAAATATGGGATGGAAAGACTGGTGAGGAGCTGAAAAGGGCAGAATAAATGGATCCTTTTCAAATAGAAGAGAAACACAGAGTATGAATGATTTCCCAAGGCAGAGCATATAAAATGGATTCTACCTTTCTATCTTGAAAGCATTCAACATGAAATGTTTATGGATGAGAGGTGAAACATAACAATTTACATATGAGACAAAGGAGAAAAACAAAATGCTAAATGTCATACCACATGGATCCCACAAATCAAAGCTGCATCTCTTATTAATCCCTGTCAAACTGTACAATGGAGCGTAGATATTTTCTTCCACACTATTCCCCTACTACTGAATTACAGACTTTCAGACTACTTTACAAATGATTTACAATTACAATAAATAATATGAAATGTGGGAACCTAGATCCATGAAAATAGAGAGTTGTTTAACAACTCAGAACTGAAATTTGAATATGGCAAAGAGAACCAACAATTTGCCTCTGAAAATAAGGAAAAATAAGACATTTGACCGTTTGAAAATCTGCTGTTATAGATGGATGAAAGAAAATAGGCAATCCGATGAACAAATTTCCTACTCTGCTGCTGTCGATTTTTTTTTTTTTTCTAATATAATCTTCTCGGCCTTTTGACTGTCGCTTTGCTTTCCGCTATTTGTTTGAAAAACTGATATTTTATTAAAATGATGTTGAAATAAAACTAAAATGAAATTATGCTTTCAGTGAAGGGAAATTAATTATTTGAATGGGAAAAAAGGGAAGGGAAGGAGGCGGGAACCATATTAAAATCGCAATCGGAATTAGCGGAGCAGAGGGATATAATATAATAGAACACTTGCAATTCCTGTTTGCAATGGTATCATCACAATCGAGATTGGGGTTGGGTGATATAAACATTGTAATATATTATGCGACAATACCACGCCAATCGGCGATCGGGGAATGGCGAGGATGTTATTTGAAACAAAAACCAAAACTTCCGATGCGATTGAGGGAAAGCCTTTGTATTATGAAATAAACAAAATTTTAATTTTAACAAAGGAAAATGGGCCTTTATATGAATGGCGGAAGTATTATGTGGTGGGCCCATAAGTGAATCGGCATCGGGGATCAGAAAGGAGCGGGATAGGGTAATAAATATAAAATCGCCGATGCGATTGGGCGTGATAGCTGTGGGCCGTCGGATGGGATTGGGAGATCGATGGCTGAGGGATAATCGGGAGTGGGCCATCGGCGGGAGTCAATCGGAGGGGGATGATCAGAGGCACCGATTGCGATGGAGCGATTGCATACGGGCCGTCCGATCTTCGATTGGATCAACGGTTAGGATATACATCGGAGGGGTCAATCGGCGTTTTCCATCAGAAGCCGTTTAATACAATCGCATCAGAAGTTGGGCGATGGGCCAATCGAGCGGATTTTAAAATGTTGTGATTTGCGATGGGAAGGCCAGGACTTGTTTTATGTGGGGTTTATATAATATAAACCTTAAAAATATTTATCATAACGTTTAAAAGCGTGGAGGGGAAGTGGTTTGGAACGACGGGGTGGTTTCTATAATAAACTTTGGATTGTTTATTATAAAGTTTCACGGTATGGAGGGGAAGTGGTTAAGTTATAAATCACATTTATGTTTAAACAATTTATAATGCAATTTCTTAATCAAAGGGAGGAAAAAGGGATTTTATTAAGGAAAATATTAAACTTTAAACATAAGGTTTAAGGGAAAAAGGGGAAATAGGGGAAGTTTGAGGATATAGGGGAATTTTACTTCACTTAAGCATAAATTTCAATCCAGAAGTCAGTTTTAAGAGTGTAATATACCGTTGGAAAGCCCTTTTCGAGATCTTTCTGATGGATATACTTGGAAGATGATTTGGCACTAAAAATGCTATGGAAAACTTCTATGAAGGCAGGATGATGACTTTGTGGAGATGGCAGCTTCTGAATTGTGACTTATTACATATGATGACATAAAATTACATAATGAATGATAATAAAGGAAAAATATCATGTTTTCACCTCAAAAAATGGTTTTGAGGTGAAAATTACATCAAGCTGAATAAAATATATCTTCGATCTTCCAGGTGCTGTGACTTTGAGTTTATTGACTTCCTCATGACCTTGCTGACATTTATTGACATTCGACTCATTAATTTGACCACGATGAGACCCTAGGAACTAATGAGACCCATCCTATGACCTAATGACATGATTTTTGAAAGTGAAAGTGACTCATGACCAAAGACCATAGAAAGGAGAATCAGCAAGTACCTCATGAGGGAAAACTGATGAAAAATTACTACCATCAATGAATCCATGACCTAGCGGAATGGTGAAATTTATTCAGTATGGGACTCCTAATATGCAAATGCAAAAGAGCAGTTTTGATCACTGATGGCAGTATGACTAGACTGACACTAACATTGGCTCCAATGGGAATGGTAGCTCCTTGGAGGTGCCAAGAACATCGTAGACCAAGTAGCCTTATCCATTGGGCATGGAGTCAAAAAATGCTGAAAACTGACACAAATGCAAACTGACTCTGACTCAAGACTAAGACTGAAAACTGAAATAAAACCAAACCATACACATATCATCCAAGTTTTATAGCCTTCACCTCGGGCCCCAAACTTGAATGACTGTGTACTTGAACTTTGATAAAAAATAACGTGGTATATACAATGATGATGACATAGATTCTGATCCTTTGTCTTCAACAGTGGTAGTGCTTCAAAAGCCTACCATTTACTGCTCCTCCAGGGCAATCCTGGCCATCCATCTCTGAAAGTAAGAAGGCATTTTGTCCCCTGTATGCTAAAATTCTGTATGGCCCTTTCCAAAGGTTGTCAAACTTATCGTGCTTCCCTTTGTCTTCATTCCTTGCATCCAATTTCAACACTACATCATCCAGATGAAACTCTTCTGCTTTAGTCTTTCGGTCATAGATCTTTTTAATCTTTTCCTGCAACTGAATCGCATTCTGTGACACTTCTTCTCTTGTTTGCTGAAGGTGGATCATCTGATTAATCCTTCACTGATTGTCATCATCCTCGCTGCCAACTTCTTGCAATAATCTCATAACTGGGGCTATAAGAGATGTAGGAAAGACAACATCAGTTCCATAAACTAATTCAAAAGGAGACATACCTATTGATTTCTTACTGCTAACTCTGTCCGCCCATAGTGCGTTGATGAGCTTTCGGTGCCAATTTCTTTTGTTTGCCTCCAGCATTTTCTTAATTATAATTATCAGCGATTTGGTCGAAGACTCTGCCAGGCCATTGCCTTGTGGATAATAAACTATTGAATGGCCCAGCGCGATATTGTATTTGTCACAGAAATCGACCATATTCTTGGATCGGAACACTGCTGCGTTGTCTGTTACAATTTTACAAGGGCAACCAAATGAGATAAAATATTCGATTCAAGGAATTGAATAATTACCGTGTCAGTCGCTTGCCTTGCTGGGATGACCTCGATCCATTTCGTAAAGTAATCTATCCCTGTCAATATCCATCGGTGCTATGCTGAGGACGCGGGATGAATTTCCCCTATAAAATCGAGCCGCCACTGCTAAAAGGGCGCGTTCACTGAAACTGGTTTTGAAGGAAGAGGCATCAATTTCTCCTTCCCTTGGAAAATTTGGCATTTATGACAGTTCATCACTGTTTTATATAAATCAGAAAATAATGTGGGCCAATAATACCCTGCTCTTAATACCTTATTAGCTATAGTCTTCCAAAACAAGTGACCACCACAGTCACCTTTATGGAAATTGTGCATTACCTTCTGAGCTTCTTCTTCAACCAAAAAGTTGAGAAGAACACCTCCTGGATCCTTCCAATATAGAGCATTGTTTAAAATGCAGTATTTAGCAGATTTAAGTTTGAGAGATCTACATTTACTCTTGGACATGCCTGTAGGAGGTGACAGATGCTGAAGGACAAACAATATCTGAATACCAAGGAGACTGCAGAAAAATATCTGAAATAGGAACCAACAAACCTTCATCTTCATCTTCTGCTACTGCTGTTATGAGGTTTATATCCAGGGCACACAGATTTGATTGGGCCATCAATTTTGCCAAGCCTTGGCCTTTAATCAACTTCATGGGCTTGATCTCTAGATCGTACTCCAACATAGCTACTATCCATTTACCTCTTCGGCCTTCTGGATCAGTTTGCATCAAGACATCCTTCATTGCTGCATTAGGGACATATGCTATAGTATGCGAATGCAGAATATAGACCCTAAAATCCTTCAATGCCTTGATAAGAGCCAAAGATTTTTTTTCAATAATATTATACCTTAAAGCAGCATCTCTAATAGTCCTATTGAAAAAGGAAATTGGCTTTTCTACTTCATCTCTCTTGAGTATAGTCAGGACTGATCAAAACTGGGGCATTGGAAAAAGCAAACTTTACCAGATTGAATGAATTGATAGCCTCCTCACTCCATTTAACAGTGCTATCCTTCTTCAACATATTGGTCATTTCTCTCAAATGTTCAGCCAAGTTAGGTATAAATCTGCACAAAAAATTCATCTTACCATTGAAGGCCTGAATCTCTTTCTTATTTCGTGGAAGATCTATGAGCTGAATTGCATCCAATCTAGCTGGATCAATGCGGTTTCCATTTTTAGAGATGATATGCCCCAACAATTTGCCTTCATCCATGGCAAATAGAATATTTTTGGGATTGAGAGAAATCCAAAACTTTCTGCAACGCTGAAAAACAACTCTCAAATGGTGCAAATGCTCATCATCTGATCCTGAAAATACTGTCAAATCATCCAAATAAACAACAAGAAAAACATCTTTTTCATTTGCAAAATCAATGTCCATTGCACGCTGGAAAGTAGCTCCAGCGTTCTTCAGTCCAAATGGCATTTTAGCATACTGAAAGGTTCCCCAGGGTGTAGTGAAGGAAGTTTTATCTTGGTCCTTCTCATGCACCAAGATTTGGTTGTAGCCTGAGTAGCCATCCAGTAGTGACATCCTGGATGTTCCAACTACTCTCTGCAAAATATGGTCCATTTTCGGAAGTGGATAATTATCCTTTAAGGATGCCTTATTCAAGTTCCGAAAATATATACACAATCTTATCTATCCAGTCTTCTTATGCACCAGGAACAAATTTGAAATCCAGTCAGAAAATCTAATAGGAACTATGATACCTGCTTTGTACAATCTATTTGCCTCTTTTTCGATGGATGGCAGCAGCTTCGGATTTATTCTTCTCATCTTCTGTCTAAAAGGCTTCTGATCCGGCTTGATAGAAATAATACGTTGGATTATGTTCTTATCATACACTTTCAAATCTGAATAATCCCATGCAAACACATTAGAAAATTCAGAAAGCAACTTAACATACTTCTCCTTTACCTTAGGGGACAATGCCTTCGACAACTTCACAAACTTGGGCTGGTCAAGTGTTCCAAGATTCAAATATTCTACTCCTTTCTCGGTAGGCACCAAGCTTGGTTTCTTTGCAACATCATCCTGATCAAAAAGCTCCTCTAGAGGTATGAGAACTCTAGGAATTACATTATCCTTTAGCTACAATATGTCCATCTGGTTTGCTTCCAACTCCTGATCATCAACCTCATACTCACCTTCTATTGGAGTGTCTTTGAATTTTCCATCACCCTGTAAAAATGCATTAATCTCATTATCATCCCAAAATACTTTCCAATACCTTAAATTGTTTGGAACAATAGGCCTATGTTTTACATAGATATCAATCTTGTTGCTGGAGTTCATTGGAATCTTTAGGTTGCTTGCAGCAGTGGCAAGAGAATCAACAATAAGATTCTGCATCTTGGGCACTGTTGTCAAAGTGTACTCAGGGAATGTCTTCAAAATGTCCAAGACTGCATTTTTTTATGCCCTCAATCTCGGATGCTTTGCTTGGTATTCTCCTTTCACCTATTTGATTATCAACTCAGAGTCGCCACACACAGAAATCCTTTTTGCATTCAACTTCTTCAAAATTTTGAGACATGCAATCAAAGCCTCATACTCCACTTCATTGTTAGAGCAATCAAAAGCCAACTTATAAGCACATACCCTAACATTACTGGGAACCTTTTCAGGCTGGAAAATAGGGCTCCTAATCCATATTCCAATACCAGCTCCATCCTTACCAAAAACTCCATAAAAATCCATGCTCCATAGGCCTTCTTCCTCTTCTTGTAGGTGCTGGAATTTTGTTTCTTTCTCCTCTTTACCTTGGCTGATTTCTGGCTGTTTACTGTCTTTTTGATGCTAGCAGGCAGGAGACTCAGAAGTGCTTGCTGCTTTGTCTTTTTCCTGTTTGAGGACTTCTCTAAGATTCTTTGAAATCTTAGGTATTTCATCTACTTGTACCAACTGAAAATTCTCATCATTTAAACCACCATCTGAATATAAGACAAAGGACTCTAAATCTGTGTGGACAACATTAATGGGATGGTTTACTGGCTTCTCTTTGCTAGTAATCATATATTTCATTTTATTTTCCCTATATATATTTCTCAACTGGCCAAATACAGGGATAGTGGCATAAGAGAAGTCAAGTTGCATAGTTCCCTTGAGTTTTTCACCCCAAGACCTAGATAGAAGCATTCCAAACCTTGGTGGGACATCAGCAACAACTACATCCATCAAGACATTCTTTGCTGGAATCTGATCTAAAGTCACTACCAAGTCTTTGATAAGACCAATACAATGGACCCTACTTGAGTCAAAAGAATACAAATCATGGTATTTTCGAGTAATATCAAGGCCTAGCTTTTCCATGACAGCTTTGGGCATCAAATTATGTGAGGCTCTAGAGTCCAACATAGCATTATGCAAGATGAACTCATGTACTCTAAGACTTAGGTAAAAGGGAGGGACTTCATTTTCTTCAGATTCTTCTGTGGCTGGACCAAAAACAAGTTCAGAGTAGTAATCTTCTACATTAATCATATCAGAAACAGAGTCGATTTGCAAGACTTTAGACACCTGACTTTTATATGCACTATTCTTCACCAACTTTGTGAGGGGCATAGACACTTTCAGCTTAGAGATTTCATTTTCTAAATTAAAAGAAGGAGCTTTTTATACCTCTTTAATGGGAGGGTCTTTCTTCTCTATTTTCTCCTTTACTGTGCTCTACTGGTTCTTTTCATTTGCTATATTAGTAGCTGCTGGTGCTCTGCTGGAAGAAGGATTGGCCGACTCTTTTCCTTTCTTTTGTGCATCGTTCTTCATTTGGAGTTATTTTCTCTTTTGAATGGGACTGATCGTAACATACCTGTTCCTTAAAGAGTATTGCCTTTGCTGAGCCGATAGAGCATTCATGTACCCTCTCTGGTAGTCATCGGACTCTTCTTCCAAGACTGTGTCATTGGCCAAAATGAAATTTTGGTCTTTTTGAATATCTGGCGTCGCCACTGTGTATTCTTCGTCTTCTGTGAGGAAGACTGGCGCACCATCAGCTGTGAAAAAGTGATTGGCCTCAATCATAGGGTCATCGTCATCTGAGTCTGTCCCTTGCACGTAGTTCTGCTGCAATGGTATTTTAATCTGCTGCTGTGGTGCCGCTGCTTGGTCCTGCGCTCTTTGCTCTCTCTGTTTGATTCTAAATTGGGGCTGCTACCCTCTGAAATTTGGATTTCTTATTTTAGGTTCGGGTTTGTTTGAAATGGTCAATCTATCAATCATCCTTTCTACTATCCTGATCAAAGTGTCCATTTTGCTGTCTGAAGGAGAGGCCTCCTCTTTTACAACGACTCTTTTCTCAGCTCTGGCTCGTGCTCTTTTAGCTAGCAGATTAGCTTCAACGCTTACTGCTATCTTCTGCATGTCTTCAAGTGAAGACGGATCTCTTTGACGCAGCTGATATTCCATATCAGCATCGAAACCATCTAGAAATTTTAGCAAGGCTAATCCCACAGGAGGTTTCAGGTTAGCTAGAATAGCATTATATACAACATTGAATCTTAAACAATAGTCCTGCATCGTTTCACCCACATTTCTCTTAATATTTTCATACTCAGACATAATTTGGAGTGGGTTTTTTTTTACTTCCCACCGGTCTAAGAACTGAGTGTGCAACTCTTGCAAAGTGCAAATTGAGCCTGCAGGTAAGGCTCTGAACCATTTTCTGACTTCACCTCCGAAGCTTTGAACAAACAATCTGGTAGTTACATTTTCTGCCTCTACCTCATGTAAATCAAAAAAGTCATTCGTTTTATCAACATGCTGCTGGGCTGTAATGATGTGAGTAGCATCAAAGATAGGAATTTTACTTTGATAATTAGCAGGCATGTCATTGAGAACCTGAGGTAAAACCAGGGGTGCATACCTGGCAGCCATAACTCTGGGTGGATTTACAACAATGTTTGTATTACTGGGATTTAAGGGAGGTGTTGATGGAGGAGATGATAACTGGAAATTGACTGATGGGAATGCTGATGAATTAGGAGGAGGCAATGTTGTTCCTGATGACTCTGAAGGCTCAGGGATATTAGTTACAGTGATGGACTGAGGAGAATTCAAAATGTAATCGTCAATGGAGGAATTTTCACTTTGGACTTCAATATCTACAAGGAACTCAGGATCTAAAACTGTATCATCAATGTCAATTTCAGACTTATTTCTAAATAAAGAAAGCTCAAAATTCTCATCAAAGGAAAGATCTTCTACAAAAAACCACTCACTGGGCCAAGTATAAGATTTGAAGACAGGTCTGGGACTTAGTGATCCTTCTTGTCTTCTAAAAATTCTTGGGATAAGATTTGGATTTTCAAACACAGGGGGAGGATTTGGATCTGGATTAGCCCTTGTGTATCTTCTTGAAGCCAGTGTGTGTAAATTTCTACTGTACAAAAACTCTGTTTCAGCCTAACAGACTCTGAAAATCATTTACAGGAAAACATTTACTGGGGTGATTTGACTTTTATGCTTTGATAGCAGAAATGTCTTATGACTGAAGAATAGTGGCTGTAGTTATATTTCCTTCCCAAAGCGTTGTAAAAATATTCACTTTATAATGATATCTCAAACCTTCTCAAGCAAATATATGATACAAGGGAATACGCTCAAAAAAATATTTAAGCGACTTTACCCAATCGTAATATCAAAACTTTATAACAATGGCGCGATCCTTTTAAATCTTTCGAATTTATATGCTTTTATCAACGCGACATGTATTTTATTCAGCAGGGGCCCATGCATCTGTATTCCAATTTTTTATGAATAAAATAGACATATAATAACATAAAAGCATTGGGTAGTACATTGATTTATTGCCCGTGCTTCTAGGTGCGCGATTTCCGTCAGATCAAAGGCACTTCAGATCGAACGGTTCTCGTGGATTTCACGTTTTTTCAAAGGCTGAAGTTTAACATCTGAGAGCTGCGCAAATTGGGCGGTTTTTGGGAGATGACGTGCCCAATTCTCATTGGATCGCGCTTTTTTGAAGTGGTTTGCTCCTGGGAAAAAGCGGTGCGATATTAGTGGTTTTGGTTTGCAAAAACCCACTAGAGGTAAATAAAATCGAGCTTTGACTTCAGGCTTTGACTGTGGTTAAGCGTTTTAACTCCACGCATTAACTCACTGCTGGGTCCCACTTAATATTATTTCTCCGTCGACAAATAAACTAAACTTTCACTTCAATCACAGAGATTTATTTAAAATCGTTGAGTTCAATGTAACCAAGGTTTTTAACCTTAGGAAGGGTTTCTCAATACTCTTTATAACACACAGCATGAATATGAATCACTCTTCTATAGCGCCTTTGTTTCGATATTTCTTCAAAAAAGAATAAGCACAGTCAATTGAAAAGCTGAGAATATGAGCTTGCAGATAGTCAGATCGGCTCTCCCCAGTATGGTCGCCAGAGATGTTAGCACCCGAATTGGACCCCAGGATGAAAAAGGGAAAAACAAGGTAAAAAATAAACCACGCTCAGCCTTGTAGCTAACCATACAAGGACAGGAGAGGGCTCTCTCCATGAAATGGATATTCAGTAGAGTGCAATAATAATATGATATTAGGCTAGATAAAAATGATGGAAAAAGGTTTTAATAAAATGAATGAATTTCAGGGATGTGTGGGATAAAATGGGACAGTTGAAACTGGGGATTAAATAAGGACACAGGGTATTTCATGGGGCAAGATAGGCAGGATATTCAACAATTGAAGTTTAATAAAGATGGGATGGAAAGACTGGTGAGGAGCTGAAAAGGGCACAATAAATGGATCCTTTTCAAACAGAAGAGAAACACACAATATGAATGATTTCCTAAGGCAGAGCATATAAAATGGATTCTACCTTTCTATCTTAAAAGCATTCAACAGGAAATGTTTATGGATGAGAAGTGAAACATAAAAATTTACATATGAGACAAAGGAGAAAAACAAAATGCTAAATTTCATACCACATGGATCCCACAAATCAGAGCTGCATCTCTTATTAATCCCTATCAAAATGTATAATGGAGCGCAACGATTTTCTTCTACACTATTCACCTACTGCTAAATTACAGACTTTCAGACTACTTTACAAATGATTTACAATTACAATAAATAAGCTGAAATGTGGGAACCTAGATCCACGAAAAGAGGGAGTTGTTTAACAACTCAGAACTGAAATATGAATATGGCAAAGAGAACCAACAATTTTCCTCTGAAAATAAGGAACAATAAGACATTTGACCGTTTGAAAATCTGCTGTTATATATGGATGGAAGAAAATAGGTAATCTGATGAATAGATTTCCTACTCTGCCACTGTCGAAAAAACTATTTTTCTAATATAAGCTTCTCGACCTTTTGACTGTCGCTTTGCTTTTCGTTATTTGTTTGAAAAACTGATATTTTATTAAAATGATGTTGAAATAAAACTGAAATGAAATTATGCTTTCGGTGAAGGGAAATTAATTCTTTGAATGGGAAAAAAGGGAAGGGAAGGAGGCGGGAACCATGTTAAAATCGCAATCGGAATTGGCGGAGTAGAGGGATATAATATAATAGAACACTTGCAATTCCTGTTTGTAATGGTATCATCACAATCAGGATTGGGGTTGGGCGATATAAACATTGTAATATATTATGCGACAGTACCATGCCAATCGACGATCGGGGAATGGGGAGGATGTTATTTGCAACAAAAACCAAAAATTCTGATGCGATTGAGGGAAAGCCTTTGTATTATGAAATAAACAAAATTTTAATTTTAACAAAGGAAAATGGGCCTTTATATGAATGGCGGAAGTATCATGTGGTGGGCCCATAAGTGAATCAACATCGAGGATCGAAAAGGAGTGGGATAGGGTAATACATATAAAATCACCGATGCGATTGGGCGCGATAGCTGTTGGCCGTCGAATGGGATTGGGAGATCGACGACTGAGGGATAATCGGGAGCGGGCCATCAGCGGGAGTCAATCGGAGGGGGACGATCTGAGGCGATGATTGCGATGGAGCGATTGCATATGGGCTGTCCGATCGTCAATTGGATCAACGGTCAGGATATACATCGGAGGGGTCAATCAGTGTTTTCCATCGGAAGCTGTTTAATACAATCGCATCGGAAGTTGGGCGATGGGCCAATCGGGGCGGATTTTAAAATGTTGCGATTTGCGATGGGAAGGTCAGGAGTTGTTTTATGCGGGGTTTATATAATATAAACCTTAAAAATCTTTGTCATAAGGTTTAAAAGCATGGAGGGGAAGTGGTTAAGTTATAAATCGCATTTATGTTTAAACAATTTATAATGCAATTTCATAATCGGAGGGAGGAAAAAGGGATTTTATTAAGGAAAATATTAAACTTTAAACATAAGGTTTAAGGGAAAAAGGGGAAATAGGGGAAGTTTGAGGATATAGGGGACTTTTACTTCACTTAAGCATAAATTTCAATCCAGAAGTCAGTTTTAGGAGTGTAATATACCGTTGGGAAGCTCTTTCCGGGCTCTTTCTGATGGATCTGCTTGGAAGATGATTTGGCACTAAACATGCTATGGAAAACTTCTCTGAAGGTAGGATGATGACTTTGTGGAGATGGAAGCTTCTGAATTGTGACTTATTACATATGATGCCATTAAATTACATAATGATTGATAATAAAGGAAAAATATCATGTTTTCACCTCAAAACATGGTTTTGAGGTGAAAATTACATCAAGCTGAATAAAATATATCTTCGATCTTCCAGGTGTTGCGACTTTGAGTTTATTGACTTCCTCATGACCTTGTTGACATTTATTGACATTCGACTCATTAATTTGACCACAGTGAGATCCTAGGAACTAATGAGACCCATCCTATGACCTAATGACATGATTTTTGAAAGTGAAAGTGACTCATGACCAAAGAACATAGAAAGGAGAATCAACAAGTACCTCATGAGGGAAAACTGATGAAAAATTACTACCATCAATGAATCCATGACCTAGCGGAATGGTGAAATTTATTCGGCATGGGACTCCTAATATGCAACTGCAAAAGAGAAGTTTTGATCACTGATGGTAGTATGACTAGACTAACACTAACGCAACCATCTCCATATTGTTCCAGTTTTGTGTTGCAGCTGCTACCCTGCAACTCTGACATTTCTGCAGATTTTCCATTTGTACATGTATTTCAGCCAATCCTTCTTGAGGATTGTTGTATTTCTATTTTCAGGGGTTGAGAGATTGATCCCCCTCATTTCTTGAGCTATAATTGTCATATCATTGTATTTTAATTTTGTATGTTGCAGTGTCTCCATATAAACTGCGCAGTCATAGCTTGGGCATATTTGTGTAGGAGTGTTTGTCACATTTGATGTACATGTCTTGTTGAGGCTTTCATTGCCAAGCTTGAGTGATTGATTCCTCAAAGCATTGTACTCTTTGCTGCTATGATTTACATTGGTTGGCTATTTACATCTTCATGTGTGCTGGCTCTTTAAAATAACGCTATCCTTCCATTGCATGTTCATACATTGTGGCAGTCCCTTCAGTGGGCATCTTTTGAAGAAAACTAGGTGTGGGAGATCTGTTTAACCCACCTAAAGGGATTTATTTGGAGCCATCTCTTGGATTTAGGACTTAGATACATTGATCTAAGGGATCCAGGTCCTGGTTTCTATTCCTGTAGCATCCATTACTGGAAAATGCGTTTTCCAGTCATGCCTTGCTAGCTATTCCAGATTTGGAATATTGCACACAGGTCGATGTTTCCAAAAAATACAAAATGAACACTGGTGCATGTCAGTTATTGTACACTAGTGCATTTATATGACCTATAGGCACCGCACAAATACCAAATTCCAATTATAAATATCGGTGCATTTGTGCGATACTGCGCACCAGTGCGCTTGTGTGAGTCTACACACCAGTGCATTTGTACGACATATGGGCACCCCACAAATACCAATACCAATTATAAATCTCTGTGTGTTTGTGCAATATTGCGCACCATTGTGTTTATGTGAGACTACGCACCGATGCATTTGTACAACCTATCGGCACCACACAAATATCAATATGAATTAGAACAATCAGTGCGTCTGTCTGATGCTATGCACAAGTGCGTTTCCATAAGTCTACGTACCAGTGCGTTGAGACAACCTATGGGCACCACACAAATCCCAAGACCAATTAGAATGACCCTGTGCGTTGTATCACCAACACTACACCCGGTGCAGTTTTATACCTTGACGACCCTTCGACCGCCTCATGCCACCTTGTAGATTACATGCACTGGTGCATTGACACCTTAATGGCACACCAATGAAAAAAACATCCGTAATAACCTCCAGCCGCCCAGTTTTTTTAGTTGTGTTGAATTTCCATTAAAAGATCCACCAAAACCTCTGTAACCATAAACGGATGTTGTAACAAATGTTTTTTTGACAATTTTGGCCAATTTTATAACACTAAAAACGTCCTTTATAGCCTCCGCTAGAGGGTCTTTTCCTTGTAGTGGCAACTTGGAGTCTAAAACAAATAGAATCACTCTACATGCCTCACGAACCACCCTCAACTTGAATATCATGAGTTAACTGAGTCTATCACACTCAGTTAACTATTACAAGTGATTATGAGATAATATTACAATTTATTGTCCAATTAATTAAGGGAAAATTAAATTAGACACACATTTCTTGTTGACTTTTCAACACACTAATTCTTTGAGGAAGAGAATGTTGCGAGACAAAAGACACTGGTAGTAGTAAGTTGATTGAGGGCTCGGGGGTGACAACTGCAAGAGATATTGGTTGAATCTTGTCTAAGTTTGGGCAGAGAGTCGTCCTCAACACTTTGTTGTGGTTAGCAAGATCTAGATGGCATCACAACCCCAAATCACTAGTAAGATCTAATTTTCCTTCTTCACTATGCATGTACGTTTTCTCTACTAATGTTAATGTATATTTTGAAAATTCCACGTTCTTTAGCTGAATATTTGTGTTAAAAAATATAGAGCATGATTGAAATGCACACCATTTAAAAAAAAAAAAAAACCGTTGGTTGTTTTGAAGGCCAATCATCACTTGAATGGGACACATGGTTTTTGGAAAACCATAGATTGTATTCATATATTGTGAACAAGTTTTGGAATGTAAACATGAATAAAGTTTTAAATTTAGAATGAGTCAAGCATGATAGTTCACACATGGGTTTAAAATACCATGGGTAGATTTAACTTGGGTGTGGATGAATTTCATGGTCAAAATTTATTTTTTCATGGTAAATTTTTAATTAATGAAATTGGTGGATGAAATGCATTTATTTATTTTATTTGAGTTCCTATTGAGTAGCCTCATAGAAATGATATGATACTATTCCTTTTCTATAATTATAAAATTAATATCTTTTATGTAATATAATATAATAGTTGTTATACATATTTATGCCGAAAGACATTTTCTTTATGAGATTGCGTGGGCAAACACTATTTACTCCATCCAATCCAAAAGCTTTATTTTCATCCTTCCAAAAAATTGTATTTTGACACGTTCTGGCAGTTACATCACCTCCTGCGCTAGTGGCATCGCCTCCTCTGCCAGCTGCATCATCGCCTTCTTCAGTCGCATTGCCTCCTCCGTCAGTTATATCGCCTCCTCCACCAACTGCTGCCCAGAACTATTTGGTAATAAATGGGCCAGGCTATGAGCTGTAGTGTCTGCAATGAACATGCATTCTTCTCTATAGTCTACCAAGGGGATTTTCAAAGGGTGGAGGCTGCTCTTGAGTGAGAGCCCCATTTTATCTCAAAGACCACAGTCTATGAAAATATGTCTCCATTGCATATTGTTGCCGCAAATGGCTAGAATGAAGTCCTGTCATATTTTTCGGACTGGAATTTGCATCCTGATGCCCGGAGTCACAACAAGAAAACTCCTCTGATGATGGTCTCCATGTACGAGAAGGTTTCTTGCATTGATAGGTTTCTGCAAGCTCGTGCAAATATACTACTGTTGGGCCGTGAATATGACCACTTTTTAACACTTATTTCATCCATTTTTACTCTTCTTTATCATGTCATTTATTATAATTTATCATATAAATCCATCTTATAATGATTTATGCTCTTATGGATGAATATTATTTCTTCTCGTTTATTTTTAACAAATTGATGATTATTATGCATAATTTTATCAATGATGGTTTATTAATATATTTTTTAATATCACTCACCATTTTAGCCTCCAAGATATTTGCCAGATTGAATATTTGATCTCCAAAGCATCATCAAATATTCCAACTCAGAAATTCGCTGGAATAAGAAGTGACAGTTTTGCAGTTGAGATTCTGAGCAAATGAAGAAGAATCTGGAAAATCCGGAACATGGGTTTTCTCCAGAACGGGCCCAATTAACTTTTAAATAGAACGGTTTTCCCAAATTCGGCCTGTATTGAGAGAAACACAGGGTTCTTTGAGCACGATTTTCTCAGATTTGTTGTTGCGACCGTCCTCCAAATCTCAGCTGCAAAACCAAATTCACCTTGCTCTTGTTGAAAGATTGTTGGAAATATATTTTCTTGTTGATCAATTGGTTGGGAACAATTCAATTTTGTTATGAGAGATCCTATTTACTATTTAATTTCTCCTCTCTTTGGTTATAAAAGGAGACATTTGTAAAAGAGAGGGGAGGGATCATAGTTGCTTTTGTGAATTGTAAATTTAATCAAAAGCTGTGTTATTGAAAGCACAATTCCATTGTAAGGCTGCTTCGGTTTAATGATTTATTGAAGTTGTTGTTCCATTAGCATCATTTGAAGTAGCTTGAGCAGTCCCTGCTGGTGGTTAAGGGCCCGACCCCTGGCAGCATGAACTGCTCCTTTGTGTTATATTTCCAATTCCTGTAGCGTGTGATCGATTTGCTACATGCATGTTACTGTGAGTTTATTTCATTAGTTGTTTGTCATTTTACTGTCTTTATGTATTATGCGCTCTATTTATGAGTTATTTCATTATTTTATGATCTGAATCTTATTTCTTACAGTGTGGGTTAATTGAGACATCATATTGCCTTACTTAGAACATCCTTGAATTCGCAAAAGTGATATTGGTTCTATCTTACTTTACTGTTTTATTATAATGGATTGCGTTGCCGTTCCTTCCCCATTTAACAAGAATCTTAATCCTCGAATTACTTATCTTGTTATGCTTCGTTGTTCGGCTTTTGATGTTCCATTCCATTTTCTGTTTCATTTAACTGCTGTTCATTTCAGAGTGCAGATACAAAGCTTCGCTATTCAGTTTTCTCTTCAATAGGATTTACCGTTTAATAGATTTTTGTTGTTCAATTCCTTTAATTTCGGTTTTTTGTCCATTTACATTGATTTTCGTTTCATATTAATTAGTTTACAAGAGTTTGATTTCATTTCAATTGCTTTAAGATCACCAAATGTAGAGGACACTAGTTATTGCTTCCAAGTTCCCAGATTGGTTATCTTGCATCGATTTCTAAGGGAAGGAGTTATTGCTACTGTATCCCTAATCGATGTTTTTCAGATTGGTTTAATTAAGGTTTCAGAGCATTTCCATTTATGTTGTTGTAGTTAGATTTCTTTTCCAAGCATTTGTTTACTTTTGTATTTAGCACACTGTACTACATATTGCAAGGCATTACTATGGGATAAATTGTTGCCTCAGACAGAGTACACTATTGAAATAAAAAGTCGCTCCCGGATTGATAATTAATGTGAGATAAATAAGTGTTAAAAAGATACCTTTTATGCCTCGAAAACTACTATTTAACTCATTGCATCAAAGAACTTGCTTGCACTGTGCTGCAAACTATGGGAACACTAATTGCTTGGATGCCATATTCTCAACTTCCCAGTCTACTCTAGTTGCTGACTCTTGGAGATTTTATCGGTTTGTAAATGTGAGAGATGGGGTTGGAGCCACTTCATCACACCTTGCAGCTTGAATGAAACATGCAGGGTTTTTTTAGTTGCTGTTGAGAAATGGGAATTTAGTTTGCACAACCACTGGAGCTCATGGATGACCAGGGAGCACACCTCTGCACCTTGCTGCTTGAGGATGCTTCTTGGATTATGTGCGAGAATTTTTGGCTTGGGGTGCTGAACGCATTCAGTGAGATGCATCCGGACACATCCCATATGCGATAGCCCTTAAGTACAATCACTCTGCTTGTGCAACCTTACTTAATCCCAGTTCTGCAGAACCATTGGTTTGGCCTACACCGTGGAAATTCATAAGTCAACTAAATATAGAGGCTAAGATATTGTTAGAAAAGGCCCTTATGGAGGCCAATCAAGCAAGGGAGAAAAACATTCTATTTGGAGCTACCTCTTCAATGTATTCTTCCATTGATCAAGAAGATAACATTATCGATAATATTTATGATGCTAGTGAATATAAGGTTTGCTGCATTTTCTTTGATCAATTGTGTACCATTTAAGTTCAGGACTGTGGGCATCAAATGTGTGCCCTCTACACTCTAGCATTGTGTTGTCATAATAAACCTAATCCTACCACAAAAAATTCTCCTCCTCCAGCTTGCCCTTTCTGTTGCAGTAGCATAGCACAACTAGTGGTTGTCCCTCCCAAAGAGAGCAACACCGACACTGATTCTTCAAATACTAACAGACCACAACAATCTAAGAGTATTAGTTAGGGGAGCAACAATTTCAAAGGAATCTCAGCCAAGTGATATTTTGGGAAGATAAGTGGAAAAGGGCATGGAAAAATTATGGACATCAGTGATTGGATGCCAACATAAACCTTGATTTGTGATGCCAAATATACCAGTTGAAATTTCAACCTATGTTATGGCATTGCTAGCTAGTCATGGCACTCCCATCCTTATAGATATTGACGCCATGATGAAACATAAATATTTCCAAAATGGATTTGGAAGCCTATAATGCTACGTGTATTCATTCAAGAATCAATTCTTGTTTGATTGCAAATGGAGCAAATGCTCAGAGTTTCTCACATGGGCTAAGTAAGTTTTGGTTCTATGGCTTGAAGAATGATTGAAGTATGAAAGGGTTGTTTAGTAGCTATTACCAAGGTATAAATATTTACCGTGTAGATGAATTGAATCTTATTTACCGTGTAGATGAATTGAATCTTCTTTACAGTGTAGATGAATTGAATCTAAGGGAAGTTGTTTAGGATCCATAGTTCAAACAAGAAATATGCTGGAAATATTTCAATGATGACCCTGATTTGTATGGTATTAGTTTTTGTTATTCAATGATGAACTTATGGAGGCCAATTGAGCAAGGGAGAAAAACATTTCGTTTGGAGCCACCTCTTTAGTGTTGTCTTCCATTAATCAAGAAGACAATATTGAAGAGAAGACAACATTGAAGATAATATTTATGATGCTAGTGAATATGAGTTTTGTTGAATTTGCTTTGATCAATTGTGTACCATTGGAGTTCAGAATTGTGGGAATCAAATGTTTTCCCTCTGCACTCTAGCACCATGTTGTCACAATAAACCTAATAATATTCTCCTCCTCTAGCTTGCCATTTCTGTCGCAATAGCATAGCAAAACTAGTGGTTGTCCCTACTGATGCAGGGGCATTAGACACTAGCCAACAATGTAGGAGGTTTTTCCACATGTTGTGGCTAGGAGGGTTCGAAGCCCTTGAATTGTAACAGCTAGGTGTCAATACCTCAGCTGACTGTTTTTATTTAGATTAGTTAGGATTGGTAGAAGTCGAATAGTTGGATTCGATCCATCTTTCAGTTCAGTTATTTGAATAAGTTGTAATTAGACCTTTGGTTTCTAGAACGGTCCTCTTAGAGGAACCGAAGAGTCATATATTGATGTACATATGTGTATTCCTCAGATGCATTGAGGAGAGAAGGGAGGAAGAGATATTTTCTGAAATAGAATCTGTGTGTTCACAATTGCTTCCAGTTAAATAATTTTTGTATGCATTAGATTTAGAGTTGTTTCGAATCCTTGATCGTGAAGAGATTGTTTAATTGTGAGGTGATTGAAATCTGTGCACATATAATTACTGGGTTGAACTGTCGTATAGATTCTGCATATCTCTGTCTATCATTTCCCTCAATTTGTTCGAATAGACTCTGTTGAATAAATCCCCACTCATAAAATAAGTCTGCGAAAAACCGTGGTCATTTAACTCTGTTTGATGATAATAGAATCCCGCTTCATAACGAGATAATTTCGTTTTACTATTGGAACCCTGACCTGAGTTAAGGAACCAAAAGGATCACGCAACCTCGGATGAACCTTGGTTAGTCACTGTTCAAAAACCACGCGTGATTTACAAAGGCGGATTGCCCATATCGCACCGCTTTTGGTGAATGAGCGGTATTTTCCTGTTGAGGAGCAATTCCACAGATCTGTCGACATGTGGTGAGGTAGACCCATGGAAAACCACCATTGCTGTGTGCCATCGCGTGTTAAAGTTTGTATCAGGACGCCGAGCGATATGCGTACATGCCGTTGATTTGGGAAGGGGCCATCGGACGGTGATCGCTTGCTATAGATGCGCAGAGGATAATGAGGTACGGTGCGTACGTTTGATTGACCATCGATATATATGTGGGCCTAGAATACATTAAAGTTGTTTGTTTAAAAAGAAAGCATCGGGTATTAATACGAAGTCTTGAAGGGTTAACCATTTGTTATAAGGTTTGGAGATAAATATATAATCCAGGAGATATAATTTGACATTCGAAAGTAGTGGTTACATTTATTTGGAAATTTCTTTGAAATTGATAAATAAATTAGAAAGAAAAGAAAGAAGACCATGAAGCAAAGAATTAAGTTAATTACGGGGGAAAATGCTGACAGAGTTACAGAAGTAGACCAGCTCTCCTTAGGGGGCCGACCTTCAGTTTTGTTGCCGTCATTTGTGGTATCAAAGCGTGTTTTGAGTTGTTTTGCAGAGAATTGACATGGCAATCCGAGTTGGTAGAGGTGTTGGCAGAAGAAGACCTGTTGCCAACTCAGAGGTGTTGGATATTTTGCAGAGGTTTGAAGCCAGAGTGGATGGCATGGAGGGAAGACAGACCAGAGATCCTGAAGACACCAGCGAACCTGAAACAGAAGAAGCGGAAGAAAATGTTGAGATTCCTCCTAACATGAGGCTCCTTAGAACTATTCTTGGGTCTGCAGTTAAGCCCAGAATTGAAGTGTCGAGTTATGCAGGGGGACTGAATCCAAAGGAACTGGTGGACTGGATAAATGAAATGAATAAGTGCTTCGATTATGAAGAAATAAGTGAAGATAAAAAGGTCAAGTTTGCAGTGACAAAGCTGAAAGGACATGCTGCATTTTGGTGGGATGGAGTGTAGACAGAAAGGAGGAGAGTTGGCAAGCAACCTATCAAGAGCTGGACCAGAATGATGGCTAAACTAAAAGGTAAATTCTTGCCTAATGATTATCAGCTGACATTGTACAAGCAAATGCAGAACCTAAGATAGAGGTTGCTGACAGTAAAAGAATACACAAAGGAATTCTACAGAGTAAGCATAAGGGTTGGGCAATTCCAAGGCAGACCAGAGAAGACTGCTAGATATGTGAATGGTCTCAAGCTAGAGGTCCAAGATGAGATTGGTCTTCTGTCTCCTAAGACAGTGGAAGAAGCCTACCAGATGGCCTTGAAAGCAAATGAGAAACCTGAGGAAACAGTCTGCCAAGAAGAGAGGTACTTTCCGTGGAAAAGGAAGTCAGAGTGGTAGAGGAAAGCCTACTACACCCAGCGATGGAGCTAACAGTAGCTCACCTCAGAATGCGTCTACAGAGGAGGATGCAAGGGGCAGAAGGGGTCCTTACATAGGAAAAGGAAGAGGAGGCAGAGACAGAGGTAGAGGTAGAGAGTTGAGGTGTTATAGATGTGAGCAAGTGGGACATAGGAACTATGAGTGTCGAGAGAATGTGGGTGCTGGACCAAGAAATGTTGTTGTTGCCCAGGATGGAGAAGAGGCAGAAATTGAAGAAGAAATTCTTCCAGAGAGGGGAGAGTCCTTGGTGGTTAATAAGGTCATGTTAAAGTAAGCTAAAGGAGTCAGCGAGCTGCACAAAGGAAGACTTTGTTTGAGAACATATGCAAAGTCAAGAAATGCGCGACTAGTCATTGATAGTGACAACACGGACAATGCGGTTTCCCGAGGGTGATAGAAGTTGAAGTTGAAGACAAGGGAGCATCCCACTCCCTACAGGGTGTCCTGGCTGCATAAGGGGCACCAGCTGGTTGTGAAAGAATAGTGTGAGATAGAGATGCAAATGGGAAAATAAAAAGATAAGGTCCTGTGTGATGTAATGCCCATGGACGTGTGTCATATGCTGCTGGGTAGACCTTGGCAGTTTGACAGAGCAGTAGTTCATGATGGCAAGAGGAACACTTATAAGTTCTTCAAGGATGGGGTACATCATACATTGATACCCATGGAAGAAGGAGAGCCATCCAGTAGAGTGATTGATCCAAAGACCTTGTTGCTGAGCGGGAAGGAATATCTGCAGCAGATAGAAGAAGAAGAGGTAAGCTTTGCTTTAGTTTGCAAACCTAAAGTAGTTCTTACTTCCACAAAGATTTCTGATTTACCAGTAGAGATACAAGAGATGTTAGATGATTATTGTGACATTGTTGTGGATGATTTACCTGATGAGCTGCCACCTGTGAGAAAGATCAGCCATCAGATAGATTTTATCCCTGGTTCAAATCTGCCAAATAAGGCAGCCTACAGAATGCCTCCCAAGGAAAATGAGGAAATCAGGAGACAAGTACAGGAGTTGGTGGACAAGGGGCTGATCAGAGAAAGTTTGAGTCCATGTGCAGTACCAGCAGTATTGAGCCCAAAGAAAGATGGAGGCTGGAGGATGTGTACTGATTCCAGAGCAATCAATAAGATCACAATCAGGTACAGATTCCCTTTGCCCAGAGTTGAGGATTTGATGGACTGTTTGAGTGGTGCTAAATATTTTTCAAAGATAGATTTTAAAAGTGGATACCATCAGATTAGAATAAGAGAGGGTGATGAGTGGAAAACTGACTTTAAAACAAATGAAGGACTATATGAATGGATGGTAATGCCTTTTGGGTTGTCAAATGCACCTAGCACTTTTATGAGACTTATGAATGAAGTATTGAAAGAATTCATTGGTAAATTCGTGATAGTGTATCTGGATGATATATTAGTTTTCAGTAGAACTAAAGAAGAACATTTAAGGCATCTTAATCATGTCTTGAGGAAGTTGCACCAAGAGAAACTGCTGATAAATTTGAAGAAATGCTCATTCATGAAGGAAGAGTTGGTGTATTTGGGTTTTGTTTTTTCCGCAGAAGGATTGAAGATGGACCCATAAAAGGTTAAGGCAATTGTGGAGTGGCCTTCACCCAGGAATGTTTTTGAGGTAAGAAGTTTCCATGGACTTGCCAGTTTTTACAGAAAATTTATAAGAAACTTCAGTAAGATTAATGCACCCATAATTGAGACAATAAATAAGAGAAAACAACCATTTAAGTGGACTGCTGAAGCAGAAAGAAGCTTTAAAGTTTTGAAGCAAAAGATAACAGAGAAGCTTGTTTTGATCCTGCCTGATTTTGCCAAACCATTTCAAGTAAAGTGTGATGCCAGTGGGGAAGCCATTGGAGCTGGGTTGATTCAGGATGATAGGCCCATGGCATATTTTAGTGAGAAGTTAAATGACACCAGAAGAAAGTATTCCTCTTATGAGAAGGAATTCTATGCAATTGTTCGGGCACTGAAGAAGTGGAGACATTATTTGATGTCCAGGGAATTTGTATTATATTCTGACAATCATGCTTTGTAGTATATTGTACAGCAGCCCAAGTTGAAACATAAGCATGCTAAATGGGTTGAGTATCTCCAAGGTTTTAATTTTGTTTTGAAACATATAAGTGGCCAAGCCAATAAAGTAGCCGATGCTTTGAGTAGGAGACACATGCTTGTTCAAGAAACTAATTTTGAAGTTGCAGGGTTTGATTTTCTCAAAAATTGTATAAAACGGTCCAGTTTTTAAAGAATCATTTGGAACGTATAGTAACTATTACATGTGATAGAAGCCGATGTTTGGATTATTTCTATCGAGGACTTGTTATTCGAGAAGAAATGACTGTGTGGCACCAAAATGTTCCATGAGAGAAAATTTGATCAAAGAGAAGCATAGTGGTGGACTTGCTGGACACTTTGGTACTGATAAGACTTATGAGCAGCTGAGTCACTTCTATTACTGGCCTAAGATGAGAACAGAAGTGGATAAGTTTGTGAAGAATTGCAAAATATGTTAATATGCCAAAGGAAGGAGCCAGAATGCAGGATTGTACACTCCCTTGCCTATTCCAGACAGGCCTTGGGACATGGTGAGTATGGATTTTGTTCTAGGATTGCCCAAGACTCAGAGAGGGAATGATGCAGTCTTTGTTGTGGTGGACAGATTCTCCAAAATGGCACAATTTATTCCATGCTATAAAACTAGTGATGCCACCCATGTTGCTAACTTGTTTTTCAAAGAAGTTGTTAGATTGCATGGGTTGCCTAAGAGTATTGTTTCAGACAGAGACACCAGATTTGTGGGTCATTTTTGGAGGACACTGTGGAAGAAAATTGGTACCAAACTGAGTTTTAGCTCATCTTATCATCCCCAAACTGATGGACAAACTGAGGTGGTGAATAGGAGTCTGGGAAATTTGTTGAGAAGTCTTGCAGGAGAGCATTCCAAACAATGGGACCATATTTTTCCCCAGGAAGAATGTGCATATAATGACTCACTGAAGAGGAGCACAGGGCAGAGTCCATTCCATATTGTTTATGGAATGCACCCCAGAGGAATATCAGAGTTGAGAAATCTGGGAAGGGCAGAATTGAGGAGTACAGATGGTGAGGAATTTGCTTCAGAGATCCAGGCCATACATGAACAAGTGAAATAAAAACTACAAGGAAGTAGCATCAAATACAAAAGTAGAGCAGACTTGAGCAGAAAATAAGTTCATTTTCAGGTAGGAGATCAGGTTTTGGCACACTTGAGAAAGGAGAGATTCCCAAGGAAACAATATAACAAGTTGAAGTTCAAAAATATTGGGCCATGCAAGATACTTAGAAAGTTTTCTGCAAATGCTTATGAGATTGAATTACCTCCTGATGTTGGAATATCTCCCATTTTTAATGTTGCAGATTTGTACAAGTATGAAGATGATGGTGCAGAAGAAAGATCTGCAGACAAGGAACAGATTGAGTGGAAGGAGTAGCTCCCTCCAGCACAACCATTGCAACCAGAGAAGATATTGGACAAAAGAGTGTTCAAAAGGACCAGAGGACAAGAGTACTTTCAGTACTTAATCAAATGGAAGGACAAGCCAGAGGAAGATGCCACTTGGATGACTGAAGGAATGTTGCAGAAGATAGGAAAATTAGTGGAAGAGCTCATGGACAAGAGCCCATGAAGAAGATTTCCCTCGGGAGTCTGATGCAGGGGCATTAGACACTAGCCAGCAATGTAGGAGGTTTGTCCACATGTTGTGGCTAGGAGGGTTCGAAGTCCTTGAATTGTAACAACTAGGTGTCAATACCTCAGCTGACTATTTTTATTAGATTAGTTAGGATTGGTAGAAGTTGAATAGTTGGATTCGATCCATCTTTCAGTTCAGTTATTTGAATAAGTTGTAATTAGACCTTTGGTTTCTAGAACGGTCCTCTCAGAGGAACCGAAGAGTCATATATTGATGTATATATGTGTATTCCTCGGATGCATTGAGGAGAGAAGGGAGGAAGAGAGATTTTCTGAAATAGAATCTGTGTGTTCAAAATTGCTTCTAGTTAAATAATTTCTGTACGCATTGGCTTTAGAGTTGTTTCGAATCCTTGATTGTGAAGAGATTGTTTAATTGTGAGGTGATTGAACTCTGTGCAGATATAATTACTGGGTTGAACTGTTGTATATATTCTGCATATCTTTGTCTATCATTTCCCTCAATTTGTTCGAACAGACTCTGTTGAATAAATCCCCACTCATAAAAGAAGTCTGCGAAAAACCGTGGTCATTTAACTCTGTTTGATGATAATAGAATCCCACTTCATAACGAGATAATTTCGTTTTACTATCGAGACCCTGACCTGAGTTAAGGAACCAAAAGGATCGCGCAACCCCGGATGAACCTTGGTTAGTCACTGTTCAAAAACCATGCGTGGATTTACAAAGGCGGATTGCCCATATCGCACCGCTTTTGGTGAATGAGTGGTATTTTCCTGTTGAGGAGCGATTCCACAGATCTGTCGACACGTGGCGAGGTAGACCCACGGAAAACCACCGTTGCTGCGCACCATCGCGTGTTAAATTTCGTATCAAGACGCCGAGCGATATGCGTACATGCCGTTGATTTGGGAAGGGGCCATCAGACAGTGATCGCTTGCTATAGATGCACGGAGGATAACGAGGTACGGTGCGTACGTTTGATTGACCATCGATATATATGTGGGCCCAGAATAAATTAAATTCGTTTGTTTAAAAAGAAAGCGTCGGGTATTAATACGAAGTCTTGAAGGGTTAACCATTTGTTATAAAGTTCGGAGATAAATATATAAGCCGAGAGATATAATATTACATTCGAAAGTAGTGGTTATATTTATTTAGAAATTTCTTTGAAATTGATAAATAAATTAAAAAGAAAAGAAAGAAGACCACGAAGCGAAGAATTAAGTTAATTACGGGGGAAAATGCTGACAGAGTTACAGAAGTAGACCAGCTCTCCTTAGGGGGCCGACCTTCAGTTTTGTTGTCGTCACCTACCAAAGAGAGCTACACTAACACTGATTCTTAAAAGAATAACAAACCAAAAAAATCTAAGAGTTTCAGTGAGGGGAGTAGCAGTTTCAAAGGAATATCAGCCAAGGGATATTTTGGGAATATAAGTGGAAAAGTGTTTGGAAAAATTGCGGACCACAATGATTGGATGAAACAAAAACCTTTATTTGTGATGCCAAATATACCAGTTGAAATTTCAACCTATGCTATGGAATTGCTAGCCAGTCCTTGCATTCCCATCCTTATAAATATTGCTGCCAGGATGAAACATAAATATTTCCAAAATGGATTTGGAAGCCTATAATGCTACATTTATTCATTCAAGAATCAATTCTTGTTTGATTGAAAATGGAACAAATGCTCAGAGTTTCTCACATGGGCCGAGTAAGTTTTGGTTCTATGGCTTGAAGGATGCTTGATGTATGAAAGGGTTGTTTAGTAGCTATTACCAAGGTATAAATATTTACCATGTAGATGAATTGAATCTAAGGGAATTTTTTTAGGATCTATAGAGTTGAGATTCAACAAGATGATGAGCTTAGTGAAAAGTACACACCTTCACTAAGTGGGACTTGCAGGCTATTTTTAGGTGTATGCCTATTTTTAGACATGGTGAGCATATTCTATAAGTTGCATGATGCTATTTGTATATGGTTGATAAAATGTGAAAAAATAGATGAAATTCTATTTTTTTAATATGGGGCGAAGTCTATTTATAGATCGTCAATCTAAAAAAAGGTGGATGTCAATTATTATTAGCCCTTAATAATAATCCGACAATAAATATAAACTTATTCTCTTGAAGCACTTTATTTTAGTGAACAGATTTGGAAAATCAGTGGGCTGAAGGAATTACACAATTCCTAGGGTTATTGGTGGCTCATGCATGGAGGACTCAGTTAGAACTGAAGTGGAAAAGTTATGACAGAGTTGGAAGAGTAGTTACATGAGTTGTTATTTAGTTTAACTCAGTTAAGTGAGTTAAACTCAGTTGAGCTAGTTGTATCTAGTCTAACTGAAAGATACATTAGTGAGAGTTTAGTGAATTAAATTATTTAATTAATTCATAACAAGAGACTCACTTGCAACTGAACAAATACATCAATTAACTACTTGCATGTCAGTTCCAGTGGAGACCCAGTGGAGAGATAGGTGAAAGGGTGAGATGGACTATCTGTTGTGACTATAGTGATGCATTCAATGACTTTGACACACATTAGAGATTCCAATGAGGATTTCACAGTCAAGGCAAGGCCAATTCGAATTCATTCAGGGGTCCTCATCAACAGGGATTGCACAGTGGAGGCAGGCTGTCAGGAGGCAAGAAATTGGTGCATAGATATGAAAATTTCTTCATTACAGTGTGTAATGATTGTTGATTGTACTGAGAGCTTGATGTACTAAGCTTTGTATGATATTATTACATGATTCCATTGATATACATAATATATGATAGTTGGGGTTTTTAGCTTTAAGATTTACCGTTAAACAACTGTGTTTATGTGCGATTGATTTTCTTCATGAGTTTTGCAATTGGTGATTTAATTTCAGAAAAGAATTAATTGGAAGAATTCTATATTTAACATAAGATTAATTTTTTAGATTAGGAGGATCCAGTAATACTATCAGTATTAGTAAATTTATACATGGTATCAGAGCAGTGTTGATCACCGGAGAATGCAATAGTGAGGAGGTGCTGAGTTTTGTGCTGGTGGATAATTCGAATTTGCTGCAGAAATTTCTTGGTGCGACGGTTGAGTATTCATTGAAATGTTTTTCAATGGGTTGTGATTGGAGTATGCCCTTGAGGGTAGCTCGAGTTACATAGCCTGGAAGGACATGATGGAGTCGGTGCTTGAAGATAATGGACTAAAGGAGTTCATCGATAGTGATGTTCCTAAGCCTACTTCTAGAGATTTTGTAGTACTTGACTCATGGAAAAATAAGGTAGCGAAGATAAGAAGAATTATGTTGGAAGGTGTGAAAGGCCATATTGTGTAAAGCCTTCACAGGAAAGCCACTCCATTTTAAATGTGGAAGGATTTGACATATCTTTTCCAAAGAAACATCGACCATAGGAAGTTGGCGCTGAAAGATAAGCTCAGAAAAATCAAAATGGAGAAGGGTGACATTATTCCAAAATATCTCATGAAGTTTGTCCAATGTAGGGATGAGCTGGGGAGTGTGGGAATTACGGTTGCAGATGATGACTTAGTGAGCTTGGCTCTCCTTGGGCTTCTGAAGAGTTGGCATAGCTACGAAGACTCTGTCAATGGACGGGAGAAACTGCCTGATTGGGAGCGACTTTGGTTAGATCTTGTGCAAGAGGAGATAAGGCGGAATACCAGGGATGGCTCTTCATAAAAAAATGATGATGAAGAGAATTGCGATTTGGCTACCAAATAAAGGAGAGGGAAGGGGAATAAATCCCATCCAAAATCCGAGGCTAAAGGAAAGAAGCTGGATTTGTCCAAAGTGAAGTGTTTTCACTGTCACGAACATGGGCATCTCGCCACTAACTGCCCACAGAAAAAGAAGAACAAGAAGGCTGTTGGAGCTGCAGCAGGTGAGCCCTTAGCCTCACAGTTTGAACTTGATTTCTCTTTGATCGCATGCTTGGTTTCAAGCACAATGGGATTGGTGTGGTATCTTGATAGTGGTCCTTCCTTCCATGTGACGGGAGACAAGGAGTTGTTTAGTGAATTGGAGGAGAAGGATCTCCAAATGCATATAGAGATGGGTGACGATGGTAGATATAGTGCGACCGAAATTGGAACCATTAACTTTGAGAGGGAGTCAGGTAAACCATTTTTGTTGAAAGATGTTATGCATGTTCCAAGTCTGAAGAAGAATTTGGTCTCGGTCGCTATGTTGGAGGACAAAGGTTATGACGTTGTTTTCAGCGAGGGAAAATATTTCTTGTGACATAAAAAAACGGGTCAAACCAAGATGATAGGGATTCAAGTTAAGAATCTCTACAAGTTGGAGGTAGATGGGTGCGCTGCAATGATGGGCAAAGCAGAAGAAGTGGTGAGCCGAGATGAGGGTGAATTATGGCACAGGAGATTGGGCCATCTTCACCATGGCACCTTGAAGATTTTGCAGTAGATTTCTATTGGACTTCCCAAGGGTACTCTTGCACAGTCATATCAGTGCAAGGGATGTACTATGGGTAAGTTTGTGAAGACCACCTTTCATGAGAAGGAGAACCCTGCTTCGGTGATCCTGGAGAGGATTCACACAGACGTGTGTGGACCTTTCTTAGTTGCTTCAACAGAAAAACACATGTATTATGTTATATTTGTTGATGACTATTCTCGTAGATGTTGGATCTTCTTCATGCAGAAGAAGAGAGAAATATTCTCAAATTTCTGTGAGTTTAAAGCATTGGTGGAGAAGGAGTCGGGGAAGCAAGTGAAGGCTCTACGGAGCGATAATGGTGGTGAATATATCTCGAACAAATTCAAAGACTTCTGTAGCAAAGAAGGAATTCGAAGAGAACTCATAGTGCCTCATAACCCACATCAGAATGGGGTCATGGAGAGGAATAACATAATGATCGTGGGTGCTGTATGAGCTATGCTGCATGACCAAGGCCTATCGATGCACTTATGGGCGGAAGCATGCACCACTGTGGTTTATGTGAAAAACCATTATCCTCATAGATTACTTGGCATGAGTACACCTGAAGAAGATTTTACTGGTAAGAAGCCTGATATTTCTCATTTGAAGAATTTTGGCTCATCTGTTTACATTCTTGTGGCAAATGATGCCAGGAAGAAGCTGGAGCTGACTACAGAAGTTTGGATATTTGTGGGGTACATAAAAACACCCCATAATTATCACGTGTATTTTCCAAACATTCGAATGACTGTGGTGCGACGGGATATAAAATTCAATGAGGTGAAAGCCATGAAGTTGTCGCTTGAGAGGGAGCTACACTTGCATGCAAAGGAGGAGCTACTTGTTCCCAAAGATGAGCCTCTAGATGTGGATCAACCACATGAGGAGATTCATGGAGTGGAGGAGTCCACTCATGAATAACCAAACATAAGAACAGGCAGAAAGTGCACCACAGAAGCTGAGAGACTGAAGCTTGATGCAGAACAAAATGTAGGAGTCCCTACATCACAGCGCAGACAGAGACAATCACCTGACCGATTTACTGGATACATGGCTCTTATGAGCAAGTGTATCATGATAGACCCATCTTCTTTTGAATAAGTAGCGGAGGGGCCCACATGGGTAGATGCCATGGTGGAGGAGTATGACTCCATTGTCAAAAACAATGCTTGGGAGATTGTTCCAAGGCCGGTGGGTAAATCAGTTGTAGGATCAAGATGGATCTACAAGGTAAAGAAAGCTGTTTATGGGAGTGTCAATAAGTATAAGGAAATATTTTTTGCCCGAGGCTTCTCATAGATTGAGGGGATTGATTATGAAGAAACCTTTTCACTTGTCGCACGGTATTATTCCATACGGACCATCCTTGCTCTCTTAGCGCAGATGGGTTGGCACATTCATCAGATGGATGTGAAGATTGCGTTCTTTAATGGGATCATTGAGGAAGAAGTGTACATTGAGCAGCCTGAAGGATTTGAGATCTTCAGCAGCGAGTCGCATGTGTGCAGACTCAAAAGAGAGTTGTATGGGCTGAAGCAAGCAAAATGTGCTTGGTACACTCAGATCGACAACTATTTCATCATACTTGGCTTCACCAAGAGTGAGGCAGATGCAAACCTGTACCAAATTGTGGTGGAGAGTAAGCTTTTAATCATTGTTATTTATGTTGATGATTTAATACTAACGGGTGATGAGTAGTTGATACACTCATGCAAGGAATATCTTGCAAAGGAGTTTGAGATGAAGGATTTGGGCCTCCTTCATTATTTCCTTGGATTGGAAATATGGCAATGATAAGGTGAACTGTTTGTGTCTCAAGGAAAGTATGCTTGGGAGATACTTGGTAAGTTTCACATGGAGGACTGCAAGCCCATGGATACTCCTCTTCCAGGAAATTGGAGGAAAGAGGATGCTACATCGGCAGGGGTAGTGGATGCCACTGTTTATCGATAGTTGGTGGGTTTGCTCATGTATTTAGTTAATACAATACCAAACATATGATATGCGGTGAACTAGCTTTCACAAGCGATGGTTAATCCTACCAAGCTCTTTTGGAAGGCAGGAAAGCATGTCTTGAGGTATCTCAGGGGCACATCTGAGTATGGTTTATGGTACAGACAAACGAATGAGGTGAAGTTGCATGGCTTCACGGATGCAGATTGGGTAGGCAGTCCAACAGATAGAAAGAGCACATTAGGAGGGGTTTTAAGTATTGGATCTACAACAGTTTCTTGGTACAATAGGAAAAAAATATCCGTAGCACTCAGTTCAGCGGAAGCAGAATACATGGCAGCAAGTCAAGCTTCATGTGAGGCTATCTGGATGAGGAAGATCCTGGTTGGTTTGTTCGGTTCTCATTTAGATCCTATAGTGATACATTGTGATAATCAAAGTTGCATTAAAATCTCGATTAATCCCGTGTTTCATGATAGATCTAAACATATTGATATCCGGTATCATCATATCAGAGATTGTGTGTAGCGAAAGATCATGTTGCTTCATTACATTCCTACGGAAGATCATGATGCAGATATTCTGACGAAGGCGCTCAATAGGAGAAAATTACAATAACATAGAGGCATGATCGGTGTGAAGGATAATCCCTATCTTGTTGAGAGGGAGTGTTGAGATTCAACAAGATGATGAGCTTAGTGAAAAGTAAGCACCTTCACTAAGTGGGTCCTGAAGGCTATTTTTAGGTGTATGCCTATTTTTAGACATGGTGAGCATATTTTATAAGTTGCAGGATGTTATTTGTAGATGGTTGATCAAATGTGAAAAAATAGATGAAATTATATTTTCAGAATATCGGGCAAAGTCTATTTATAGGTCGTCAATCTAAAAATAGGTGCATGTCGATTACTATTAGCCCTTTATAATAATCCGACAATAAATATCAACTTATTCTATTGGAGCACTTTATTTCAGTGAAAATATTTGGAAAATCAGTGGGCTGAAGGAATTACGCAATTCCTAGGGTTATTGGTGGCTCATGCATGGAGGACTCAGTTAGAACTGAAGTGGAAAAGTTATGACAGAGTTGGAAGAGTAGTTACAGGAGTTTTTATTTAGTTTAACTCAGTTAAGTGATTTAAACTCAGTTAAGCTAGTTGTATCTAGTCTAACTCAAAGATACACTAGTGAGAGTTTAGTGAATTAAATTATTTAATTAATTCATAACTAGAGACTCAATTACAACTGAACAAATACAACAGTTAACTACTTGAATGTCAGTTCCAGTGGAGACCCAGTGGAGAGATAAGTGAAAGGGTGAGATGGACTATCTATTGTGACTATAGTGATGCATTCAATGCATCTAACACACATTGGAGATGCCAATGAGGATTGCGCAGTCAAGGCAAGGCCAATTCGAATTCATTCAGGGGTCTTCTTCCGCAAGGATTGCGCATCAGAGGCAGGCTGTTAGGAGGCAAGAAATTGGTGCATAGATATGCAAATTTCTGCATGACAGTGTGTAATGATTGTTGACTGTACTGAGAGCTTGATGTACTAATATTTGTATGAGATTATTACATGATTCCATTGATATACATAATATATGATTGTTGGGGTTTTTAGCTTTAAGATTTCCTGTTAAACAACTGTGTTTATGTGCGATTGATTTTCTTCATGAGTTTTGCAATTGGCGATTTAATTTCCGCAAAGAATTAAGTGGAAGGATTATGTATTTAACATAAGATTAATTTGTTAGATCAGGAGGATTTGGTAATACTATCAGTATTAATAAATTTCCACACAGAATTCAAACAAGAAATATGCAGTCAATATTTCAATGATGACCTTGATTTGTCTAGTATTAGTTTTTATTGTTCAATGACGACCCTTATGGAGGCCAATCGAGTAAGGGAGAAACAAATTCTGTTTGGAGCTATCTCTTCAATTTCTTCTTCCATTGATCAAGAAGAAAACATTGAACATAATATTTCTGATTCTAGTGAATCTGAGGTTTGCTGCATTTGCTTTGATCAATTGTGTACCATTGAAGTTCAATACCATGGGCATGAAATGTGTGCCTTTTGCACTATGTTGTCACAATAAACCTAATCCTACCATAACATATTCTCCTCCTCTAACTTTCCCTTTCTGTCGTAGTAGCATATCACAACTAGTGGTTGTCCCTCCCAAGGAGAGCTACATTGACACTGATTCTTTAAATACTAAAAAACCAGGACAATCTAAGAGTTTCAAGGAGAAAAAACTTCGAAGTAATCTTATCCAAGGGATATTTTGGTAAGATAAGTGGAAAAGGGCCTCGAAAAATTGTCGACGACAGTAATTGGATGGAACAGAAACCTTGATTTGTGATGCCAAATATACCAGCTGAAATTTCAACCTATGCTATGGCATTACTAGTCAGTCCTTGCACTCCCATCCTTATAGATATTTCTACTAGGATGAAACATAAATATTTCCAAAATGGATTTGGAATCCTATTATGCTATGTTTATTCATTCAAAAATCAAATCTTGTTTGATTTCAAATGGAGCAAATGGTCGGAGTTTCTCGCATGGGCCGAGTAATTTTTGGTTTTATGGCTTGAGGGCTGCTTGATGTATGAAAGGGTATTTAGTAGATGTTACCAAGGTATTTACCGTGTAGATGAATTGAATCTAAGGGAAGTTGTTTAGGATCCATAGTTCAAACATTAAATATGTACGACACCGAATCTGCAGTAAATACACCAAATCTGCAGTAAAGACCTGCCACTTTTTTTTAATGTGGAAGAAGCTCTTAATACAGAAAACCTGCTACTTTTTGTTAATGTTGAAGAAGCTCTAAATATAGAAATGCAGTAGAGTAGGTGAACAATTCTTTCACAGGAATTTCACATAAGAAGCACAACTCCAAAACTGCATTCTGGCCTGTTATCAGTCGAGCTCCATAAGAAAAAGTACCTTATCTTTAGACCGCTTCACATCCAAGGCCTTCTGGCCTATTATCAACTCCATAAACACAACTCTAGAACTGCATCTTTGCCTGTTATCAGTTCAAATCTAGACCACAACTCAAAACTATAAACGTTTGATTTTGTAGTTACACATCTGCTCGCTGCAATAAATAAAACAGAGTAAAAGAAACATCCATGGTTTGCCTAAAAAATAAATAGGCAAACGTACTACCATCAAAACTTTCCTGCATAAGCTAGAGCAAAATAACCAAATGTGCTGACCAATATTGTTTCCACGGATGTTTTATCCTCGGGAGTAAGCTTTGCAATACCAAAATCAGAGAATTTTGCTAGAAGCCTATGATCCAAAAGATTTGAAAGCTTCAAGTCCTTGTGAATGTTCATTTGTAAGTGAGGTTGTGTACGTACCATTGAAAGAAATCAATAAGCAGTTGATTTTTCAAATTGAGAAGCTCAATCCCATTCTACTGCAAATAGAAAAGGTGTTGGCTTAACGTGACCTGAGGCATGAATTCATGAATTCGAGCAACCTTTAATTAGATGGCGGACCTTGCCCAACATACTAATCTCTACCTAAAATTCTTGAGCCCCATTTTCTTCACTGGAACCGTTGAACCATCCTCAAATTTGGATTTATTAAACAAATCACTACGAGCTTGAGTCAAGGGAGATACAAATTCATATTCACATTCACGTTCACTCTCAGTATCGCAATAATCATCATCAAATTCTTCAACTACTTGTTTACCAAGCTTCTTTCCTTATTTTCTCTTCTGCTGGAATAAAAAGCTCGTAAAGAAACTATCTATACATACATAGAGATGTAGCACATACCTCTACCTTAGCACAACATATGCCAAAACTCTGTAGCTTTGGGCCTCTATGGGAGGCCACTCATTGTCATTTACCTGTTCCATAACGCACAAAATCAAAATGAAATATACATAAGAGATGGATCTAGTTTTTAAAAAAATATCAAATAAATCTGGCTTGATAGCCGTCCGGGTAAAGTCTTGGAATTACATGCACAAAATTTAAAAAAAAATCAAATAGATATGGCTTGAAAGCCGTCCGGATAAAGTCTCGACATTACATGCACACAATCTAACCATGGCCACAATCAATAAGGTAGAACTCCTGGCTTTATGGAGCGGCCTATGGCTTGCTCACCATCTGGGTTTGCAATCCATTAATATATATGGGGACTCAAAAATAATCATTGATGGTATGTGCGGGAGGGTTTATTTCCAGCCACGAGGGTTACAGGGGTGGATTGAACGTGTTCATGGACTGCTCACAAATCTTAATGCTCCATCTCTCTCGCATCTTTACCGAGAGAACAACACTAGAGCAGATCAGTTGTCCAAAAGAGGATTGGAGGTACCACTGAGGTGCACATTTTTGTCATACTTCAGAGGAGGCAGTTAATCCATCAAGAAGAAATCCCTATTCCAGGAGGTATATTTTTGAGGTTTGAATTTGTCTCTGCTTACAATTTTGACTAGTTTGGTGTATGGTGACTAATATCAAGTTTCCTTTACTTCTGCATAATTGAACAAATCGTATTCAAGCGAGCCTGCATCAAGCGAGCCGGCACATATGCAAGCATGTATTCATTTTTTTCTCCATTATTTCCTAATGTATGTATGAAGGTTATGTGTGGTGACATTGGGGCTGAGTTTTTGGCCTCACTGTTGTTTTTCTTATTTACTAATCGATATGGGGTTCGTGCTGAACTGGTAATTGTGAACATGGGCGGGTTGTGAACATGGGCGGGTGTTGTACACTGGTTTCCATTTTTATTGTTTATGCTAGAACTAGTTTTATGGTTTGATGGATAGCTGTGTTGATGAACAATGGAATGTTCTAAAATGACTGTTAAATGTCACAAGCATGATGTAATTGTTTACATGATAAGCAGTCATTTTTTCATTCTGAAAAAAAAATCTAACCATGGCCACTGACCATATTGTCCTTTTCCGTCCATCACCTCTCGAGCCTTATTTTAGCTGCTATTGACCCATTAATGCTCCGAACGTACCAATGCCATGCCATCGCCATGCTCCATGGTCATGCGAGCCATCTGGGACAAGGAAAGCGACGTGACAGGTTTCCAGATGCACTTATCGGTTGCCGCCCCTCGGCCGTTTCCTCGGACTCTGTGAATGGAAAGGAAACAACTTTGAAAGGCTACAGTGCCCCCGCATGTACTACCTGTGAAAAGCGACAAATGCACGGTGAAATAGTTGATAAACGTTTTATATTTCTTGTCCCTTTCTTCATCTTCGGTATGAGTAAACCTGTCTTTTATTTAGAACACAAATCAAGAATTATACTACTTGAAATAAGTTTTATTGATAATTTAAAAATATAATTATAAATATTAAATATTATTTTTAAAAAATAATGGTTATTAATTATTATTTAAAAAAAATTAGTTCGATAAAATTTATTTAAATAATTTTTATATTTTAAAAATTTATTAAAAATTATCCATTTACAAATGTATTATTCTTTTTTTTTTTATAGAATTAAAAAAAAATCTTTAATCTTTTAAAAGCTATTGTTTTTTTGGAGGAAACATTTTTATACCTTACTCTCATGTAGATGTGTATTCAACCTTGAGTTGACATGCATTCCTTCTAAAATAAAAATGAAATAGTTTTTAAATAAAAGAAAATATCAAATATAATTGAAAAAAAAAATGAATATACATATTTGATTAGTTTTAATTAAAAGTATTATAAAATAACAATTATCTCACACTTATTATGTTTCGTTGGGTTTGTTGTTAAAAAAAAATTGAATTTGGTTAGTTTTAAGTAAAAAATTTATAAATTTTTAATAATCATATTGCTCTCTCCTCAACATTACAACCTAAAAAATATAAGAAAATTTTACTCTTGCTTTCAACCATAAATAAAATGTTTAAATGTTAATGTGGATTAACATAACTTTATATCCACTTTTAAAAAGATAGTGTGTATTCATTTTTTTGGGTATATATATATATATATATATATATATATATATATATATATATATATATATATTAATTCAAGGAAAAAATAATTGAAAGCATTTTTTTTTAATTATTTCAATTCCATTAGAAAAAAATTATTATTAAAATATTTTAAGTACTCTCATTATTCTACATTTTGGTCTCTTTTTAGGTATATATTTTGGTGATTTGAAATTTCACAACATTTATTGGAATTGTAAGTTTAAGTTTTGTTTTCTACATAATCCAAGTGCTTAACAATATTTTCAAGGGGTTGAATCTATTTATACATTGAATTATGTAACTTAAACAATATTCCACCCTAAAAGAGATTGACACCTCAAGATATTTGATCCATCTTAGCTCTTGATAGCCTACTAACAACAAATTCAATTAGGCTAAAAATTAAAGGGCTATATGGGAATCATAATCCATTTTTTAGCATCAGACACATTAAGAAACACTTTAAATAATTCTATTATTCCTTAAGAAACACTTGTTTCTTCAACCTTTAGTTCCTAACTTTTGTAGGGGAATCCACACTTTACAATTAAAAGATAAAATTCAATCAAGAAGAAAGTAAAATGTTAATGGTTTGTTGAATAACTAGAATTATGTTTACAAGAGCACTCTAAGAGCTTCAAACATAATACATTGTTTGCATCAAACACATCAAATAATTTTGCAATTATTTAAAAAGAACTTTCATTTTTCAACCTCTAATGTGTAACCTCTATAGGGAATCCACACTTTTGCAAGGAAGGACATATGGAAGTTCAAGAACTAAAATGATAGTGAATTAAAATATTGATTTTCATAATATAAATAGAAATACAAGTCTCTCTAATTAGCTATAATATAACTAAGAAATAAATGAATTTGTAACACAAACTAGGTAGAGGGCCCTACCTGCTAACTTGCACTACAAAGGAAAACTATAGTATAAGTACTTTTCTTAGAAATAAAACTTAGAATAACATCATTTATATCAAAAGAGGAATATGTAGAGAATTAAATAACTTATAAAGCATTCATAAAAAATATCAGAACTAGCAGAAAATGCCTGAGAGCCTTTTGGCATTCCTCACATATTCTTTATTATTAAAATAATGTTATAATACGAATAAATAGATGGGAAGTTGTCTCAAGATAGTGTGTCTATCTTGGACAACTTGGTTGAGCAAATATCTCAACCACACACACTAATCTAGGAGCTAAGTTAGGTAGGCCTAAAATAACTCCTAAATAAGAGGAACCAACTTAATCTAGAAAATTAGGCATCAATTCCTAATTTTCAAGATTAATTAATTTAATTATATTTTTTATTTATAGTTGTTTTGCTCACATGAGAGTGAGTCTAACATTCCCACCCTCAATGATAAATAAAAAATAAGAACGAGGAACCATCTTCCAAGTTCTCATGTTGATCCTCAAAAACATTGCATGAAAAAACTACCAAAGTTGGATGCCGAAAAAATTGCAATCGGAAGAGACCATGACTCAGTTGCATGTCTGATTCATCTCTGAATTTTGCTTGACAACTTCATCACATGCCAAGCTGCAAAAGGATCTATTTGTCCTTTGCTTGAAATCATCATTCTTTGTCCACTAACAAAATCTGAGAACACCCACTGGCGAATCTACTGATGATGATTTCCCACTAGCTGATGATGTTGATGATGTTAAAAACAACTCACTTTTTCTTTTACTGATGCTGTCGAAGACTGCTCACTGCTGCTTTTGTTGTCGACCGCTCACTGACGAATTTGTTGATGCCCACTAGCTGATGAAAATGCCCACTGGCTGATGAAGATGCCCACTAGCTGCTTTTGCTGATGTTGTCGAAACTTTTAGTCTAAAAACCACCATCAATTTCATTAACATTTTTCCCCCTTTGTCAACTGAAAGGAGAGACAATCCTTTGAAAATTATTCCTAAACGCCCCCCTTCAGGTGTAGGAGTGTTGCACTGGCGTACTCCCATGTTCAACTGCGTGAGAGTACTATCTTCATTTGACTATCGGCTGCAATAGGTGTTATTGAATTCGGTTGTAAGAATTATACACTCTTTTGACTATTGAAAACCAGTCCCAAGGACCAATCCATTCATAATTGATCTTCAATCTGGCTGGTTGGTTTTGGTTGCAGCATTTCTCTGATGAATAATTTAGCTTGCCACAATGGCGACAACGATGGAGATCAAAACAATGATCTTGCATGTAGGTTTGCCTGTAACTTTCACAGAATTTGTTGATGTGATTTGTTCAATAAATCCTGCAATGATGAACTTGATGGGCTTTAAATAAACTAGGATATGTAAGTTGTCATCATATTTGACATATCCTAATCCTTGTTGATTTATGTTACTTTGGATTTCTTCCCATGGCTTGATGATTGTTTTGGAAGAAAATTGAACTTGAACAATTTCGACAGTTGAAGTTATTTGGATGAATGAATTATCCTCTTTATCTATATGGTTCAAAGACTCAGAAGCATCACTCCTCTCTTACAACTCATTTCTTTGTAGTTGCAACTCCAGTTGAAGGAACTCAATCATTTTATTTGTCTATTGTAGATGCCTTGATATATCAACAAGAGTTGCTTTGTTGATCTGCACCGTATATTCAACACTTGATAGGATCAAATTGTGAAGAACTTGTAACAGTTGCTGTAGAAATTTGCTGAATAATGAATATTTATCCACCGAGATTATCCTGATCATACACAAATTCGATTTGCTGCACAACACATAATCTCTTCTACAAATAATCGTCGCATGCGGAAAGAATAGAAGCGATAGAACATCAAATCATCACACACATTTAACACAGTATGTATGGGGAAAGCATACAGTTGAAAACCCCTCAGCTATTTTGTATATTATGATGGAGAAAACATGTAACAATCTCAGTACAATACTCCTCACAAGTACTCATTACTATCTCATAAAGTTACACACAAACTAGCTTGAGTTTGAACAAGTCATGGGTTCAAATCTCAACCACTAATTGCCTGCCTCTATTGCGCAGTCAAGGCTGGTCTAATGAGAGATCCAAGGTTCGAATCTACTTGGCTTGACAGCGCAATCATCATGGGAAATTCCTCCAAGTGTGGTGCAAATCTCATGCACACATAATGTCACAACTGATAGCTATCTCAACCCTTTCATCTACCTCTTTTACTTGTCTCCACTGAACTGTCCATGCACTGAGTTAAATGATGTGTTCTTTAGTTGAATAATGAGTTAATAATTAGTGAATTAAATAATATTTAATTCACTCAACTCATCTATAGCGTAATCTTTAGTTAAACTGATTACAACTAGTTCAACTAGTTAACCAGAACACAATCTCCATTAACTGTCGCATCAACTCCACCAAACTCCGCCACTTGAGTTCTAACTGAAGTCAACCATGCATTAGCTCACCTAACCCATAGGAAAAGCATATTTCCTTCTGGAAGCTGCATGACCCACATCCGGGGGTCAAACTGAAGTGCGCCAAGAGAGTAAACTGAAGTTTAGAGTCCAAATATTATTAAGGGTAAATAATATTTGACTGTTCTATTTTTAGCCCGGCAGTATAAAAATAGAAACCACCTGAATGTCTAAAAATAGAGGTCCATCTATTTTTACCAACTCGACCAATCATCCAAGAATAGCATATTGCAGCTCCCGGTCCATGATCCATATGTCTAAAAATAGACTTTGCGCCAAAAATAGCCTGCGGGCCCACTTAGTGAAGGCGACTTCATTTCACTAAGCTCCATCATCTTGTTGCATTTTCAACAGTTGCATGTGTTGCGCCATGTGAACTTGCTCACTTGAATTCAGTCTCACTTGTCTTGAACTTTCTCACTTGATGACACACTCGCTTGCTTTGGAATTTGCTTGATCTCTTTCTTGGTGAAACTTTTTTTTCTTGTTTCACATTTATTGGAGCTCACGCTCGCTTGCTGTAGATTTCAACTTGCTTGATTTTTATTTGAATATTACATTTACTTGCGTTAGAGTTGAACTCGCTTTCTTTCCTTGATTGTTTCTTCAATGAACTTCACACTGGCTTACTTGATGTTGTGAACTTTGTACTGACTTGATTGTGCTTATTGGCAAAGGGTATCGAACACTGTCGAAAATGCACCCAAAAGACAAATGAAAAGTTCAAATAATATGACTCAGTTGAAGACTTACTTGACTTAATTGTCTTAGTTTGACCACCTTATCAATTCAAACTGGGGTGTCGGTTTCAACTGAGAATGCCCCCTAACAATTCAACTTAGTTACAAAATTTTTTATCAGCAAGTGATACAAAAAGTGTTGTTGATGTCATCTTGTCTTGGAATGCTTGATTTTGTGGCATCCTTAAATTGATTATTTTGATTGCGTGATGTGGAATATGGCTGTAAAAGACCTCTTTATCAACTTGATGATGTGTTGCACAAATGCATGTGAGTGTTTGTGCTTTTATGCTTGATTACATGAGCTTGATTACTTAAGATTAATGACTTGTATACTTAAGCTTGCTTATGTGAATGTAGTTGTTTAATTTCTTGTGTACCATATTACAAGAAAATAAGTGACGTGGAGGGAAGATGGTTTTTAAATGGGCCAAGTATAAAACAATGAGCAGAGATCTTAAACATATGCAGAGGAGTTGAGAGAGAACGGAGAAGGAACCCATGAGAGACAGGTTTAAGAGATTTAATAATCTGTCTACTATGAACTCAGAGGAAACGGATATGAATGAGATATGGACAATAACAGAGGTTCGTGGAGTGCGAATTAAGGTAGTGCAACAAGATTAATACATGAGCATGAACACCTGAGCGTTATGCAAACATGAATTCATGAATAAAATTGCAGACCATCGACAGCTACATTACACAAACCATCAAAGCAGAATAGCATTGAAAGATGATTACACATAAAGAGGAGATTATTGATAACAGAAGGAAACATATACATACTACTCATTGCTCCATCTAGAATCCAAATATCAGCTCTGTATTCATATTAAATTTAAACAGCTCTCCCAAATATGTGTCTCGGGGCACAGGGAGCACAATCATACAAAACTACAGCAGATTTCTTCAAAATTCCAGAACCTTCCTTTCATCTTAGAACTCACTAAATATAGAGTTCTCTTTGAGGTTTTACGATCGAATATTTTGTCATGATCGACCCACATAGGTCAAAACCAAAATATCCTAACAAACTATCAAAGCGTGCATCAAACAATCACTCCTGCAACAGAAAAATCAAAACATAAAGCAGTAATTACCAAGATTCATACAGATCGTACTCACAGATTCAATTCTCTATCAACCTTTCTTATTCGTTCATTTATCAGTTCCTTCTTACAATCCCCTTCCTAGCCTGCGCACACAGCAGCAAGGTCCGCACACAACTAGACTCTAGATCTCCGCGCACACAGCCAACAGGAGTCCTTTCCCCAAAAACCCAAACAGACAACTTAAACCACAATTTGCATCAATAGCTCTTCAAATCCTCCCCTTATAATACAAAATATTCCTCTATTTATAATAATCTATCCTATACTTTCCTATGGTCCACAAACCATGGTTTTTGGACCCCTGGTTATTTTACCCATTACAATGCTTTCAAGGCTTTGACCCACCCCAAAACCCCTACACTAGACTAAATCTAATGAAAAGTATTCAAAATGGACTAGTTTCGCAGCGTGTAGGAGACCCTGTTCCAACAAAGGACAAGTCGCCCTATTAGGGAACTCAAGGAAGCCTACATATAAGAGCATTTGGTCTCATTCAAAGGAGCATCAATCAAGCATCTTAGAGAAAACCCTCTATTTATAAAAAAAATAATGGAATAGGTTGAAAATTAAAAAATAATAAAATGTTATTGACTAAATCAAAATCTAGCCATTGTGAAAATTTTATTATATTTTTTTAGAGGAAAAAGATATCCAAAATGGTCAAATATCTTTATTTATAAAGTGGTTAAATTAATAAACAAATAAAAATGATTTATTAATCACTCTGTGAAGATTAAGATAAATATGAACTTGAAACAATTATTTAATACTTATTTAATAATTATCTCATAAGGAAAATAGGAGATAAATATAGAATAATAAAAAATAATGATTATTTAATTATTCCAAGGTCACTAAGTCAAAAGTAATAAGAAGTAATCATCAAATACCAATTTAATAATTATTTCTAGAGAATATTAAATAAATAATGATTTATTTAATTATTCTCATGGGGTTTTTGGATTTTAATGAGAAATAATTTAGGAAAATGGTTCACTAAATTATTTCTTATGGCGAATGTGAGTTTTACCTTAGTAAAATGCATCTTGCATGGTGTATTTCCATCAACCTAGTAAGAAATGGTTAGGAGAATATTTTTTGCGTGATAACACACCATTCCAGATGAGGAAGGCCCTTACAAAGTTTTTTGAAAGCAATAGTCATGCTAGAAAACTCACTTTGAAGGACAAATTGAGGAACATTTGCATGGGAAAAAAATAAGTCCATTGTTACATATTTATCCAGGTTTTCTCAAGTGAGAGATGAACTTGGAGGTGTTAGATAGATAGGTCCACCAACAGATCTTGTGAGCCTTGCTCTTCTTGGACCTCACAGATCTCGACACAGTTTCTAGGATGCGGTGAATGGAAGAGAAGCTCCCTAATTGGGAAAGACTGTTGTTAGATATCGTGCAGGAAGAGATAAGGAGGACAAGAAGGGATGGAGTCTCTTTTGAGACAAAATATGAGAAGGAATTTGCTTTAGATGGCAAAGGGAATAAATTCAAGGGGAAGAAGGCCCAAGGAAAAACCAAGTCTAGACAAAATGGATGCAAGGAAAAGAAGGATACAAGACCTTGCATGGAAATCCAATGAGCATGGTGTAGCAGTAGAAGGAGGAGAAGAACTCTCTTCTTAGTTCGAATTGGAATTATCTTTGATACCTTGCATGTCAATCTTAGTTCGAGGCAGTGTGTGGTACATTGACTCAAGGGCTTCATTCCACATGAGAGAGAATAAATATTTTCTCACCCACATATTTCTGAACTAAAATATTTCTTACCGCTGGAAACGGTACTATGATTTTTGTATGGGTTTTAAATAGAAAGGGTCTGAAATATTTAATTGCTTTGAAAACAGCATAAGCTTGTTTCTCCACATCTGAATAATTTAATTCAGCCCCCTATAAATTTGAACTGAAGAAAGCAATTGGGGCTTCTGCCTTGTCTTGATTTGCTTGAGTGAGTATCGCAGCATATGATTTATCAGAGGCAAATGCATACAAAATAAAAGGATCAGAAAAATTTGGAGTTGCTAAAGATGGAGCATTAACAATTGCTTGTTTGATCAGATTGAATGCCTCATATTCGTTTTGGCCCCATTTGAAGTTTGAATTATTTTTAATCATTGCTTGTAAAGGAGATACAATTCTTGAGAAATCTGGCACGAATCTCTTTACAAAATTAATTTGGCCAAGGAAAGATTGCATGGCTTTCTTGTTGTGAGGTAAGGGTATTTCAGAAATTTCCTTGATTCTATCAGGATCAATATGAATTCCAGATTTTGACACTATGAATCCAAGAAGTTTGCCTTCACTTAATGCAAAAAAGGATTTTTTTGGGTTAAGTGAAATTCCATACCTTTGACAACGTTGAAAGATTTGTTTTAAATCTCTAAGATGATTGCTTCGTTTCTTGGAATATACAGTTATATCATCGAAGTAAATTACCACTGATTTGTTAACTAATCCTTTGAAGGCGATGTCCATGGCTCTCTGAAATGTGGCACCAGCGTTGATCAGACCAAAAGGCATCTTTTGATATGCATAAGTGCCCCATTTGGTTCTGAATGTAGTTTTCAATTGGTCATCAGGATGAACCAACACTTGGTTGTAGCCAGAGAAACCATCTAAGAAAGACATTAATTCTGATCTTGCAACTGCCTGCAATATTTGCTCCATAGGAGGCAAAGGAAAATTATTTTTTTGGCAAGCTTTGTTAAGGTTTCGAAAGTCAATGCAAATTCTAATGTCTCCGTTCTTCTTTCTAACGGGAACCATATTGGAAACCCATTTAGAATGTCGAACGGGAAAAATAATCTTGGCTTTCAATAACTTATTGAGTTCCGATTTGATCTGATTTTCTAGATTGGGATGGATCTTTCTCAGCTTTTGTTGGACAGGTTTTTCATCATTTATCATTGGGATAGTATGTTGGATGATAGAAGTGTCATAAGTTTTGAGTTCATCATAGTTCCAAGCAAAGACACTTTTGTATTGTTTCAAAAGACGAACATACGCTAATTTTTCTTCAGGAGCTAGACCAAGGCCTAGATTGATATTCTGTGGTTTGGTATCAGTTCCTAGATTTACTAATTCATAATTCAAAGTTAAACTTTGCAGTTTTGAATTGGTAGATCTTTTGAATCGATCTTTCAAATCATAAAGGTCTTCTAACTTGACTACTGACTTTGGCATAGCATTATTAGTGCTATCTTGTTGCAATTGTCTGTCATGTTGGTCTCCATCAATTATATGATTGGTGTAAGATCCTTCAGATGTGAGGAAGCTTACAATATCAGAATCATCGTTGAAAATCCTCCAATTGGTAATGTTATCAGGATTCGAAGGTCTAAAGATTAATTCGATTGAAAATCGATTAGGGCTATAGTCTTCTGCAAGAATGAGCTTGGAGGCTACGTTAGCTAGGAGGTTTGCACTAGCATTCTGGATTCTAGGAATTGATGAAATATTAAATGCTATAAAATGTTCAGTCAGATTTTGGACTAAAGATTGATAATGCTTTAAATGACCTGATAAACAATGTATAGTATTGCGTACCTGTTTTATTACAATTTCATAATCTCCGAAAACTTGTAAATATTTGATGTCTAATCTGATTGCTTTGTATAATCCTTGGACTAAAGCCTCGTATTCTGCGGTATTATTGGTGCAATCGAACTCGAGTCTGCAAGTTAGCATAATTTTGTTTCCTTCTGGGCTAACTAACACGCATCCAGCTCCTACTCTTTCATTAGACTTAGAACCATCAAAAAATAACTTCCAAAATAAAGATTTATTTACAGGAGTATCTACAAAATTAATGCATTTAGAACTATCTGTTTGAGAAAAACTTTCTACTTGAGATAAAACAGAATGTTCTAAGTAAGGTGAAGTATGAGCATTGAAATTTCCTAAGAAAGAATCAACTGAATAATTGCTAATGATATTATTGCTGCATGCAACCGGTTCATTTTCTCCTTCCAATTCTGTTACTATATACTTCTGATGTTTTTCACGCTCAACCTTTATCTGATTTGGTTTACCATTGTAAGGAAGCCACATGTGCGACCAATTAGTTGCGAAGTATCCATGAAGTTTTTTCTGACCAATCTCTGCTAAGAATTAAGCTATAAAATTCTGGAATATCTGCAACTAAAATATCGATAACTTGACATACCTTTGGATTAGATGACAACCTTATGGTAACCTGATTTAATTCGCCAATCACTTTGGATGGGGACTTTGGTGAAACCCTCAGCATCCGTGATTTTAGAGGTTGGTGTGGGTTTGGGAGGGAGATTAAAGGGGCAATATCTGAAAAGATGGTCGTGTTCATGGCATTTTCTGCATCGAAAAGTCGAAAAGGCACATGCTCATAATCGATGGTTTGGATCCATTCAAAGTCATCATGAAAAAGACTTATCAAGTCCGTGAGGGCTTTGGAAAGATGCATGTAGACGCAGATCCTTGCATAGGACGTGTATCTTCTGAGCTTGGTTTCTTCTGCTATCTTGATGAACTCCCCCAATCCATTGCCTATGTCTTTTAGGGTTTCCTCATCCCAGTACTCCAATGGTAAAGAATACATTCTGATCCAAACTGGTGCCTAGTTGAAGTCTTCCTTATCGGGATTGAATCTTTCAATCCAATCTCTCAGGTACATGCCTGCTGAGTTGAAAAAGTACGAGCCTCCATCCAAAATGCGGTTTTTTTCCTCAATACAATTGAATATGGCGTTGAAGAAGCATTTTGGTCCCAGCTGCAGGGTAACATGTCCCTTTGGTTTCCATTTTGAAGTTATCCATCCCTGGAGAGCCTTCTCGGTCGGCCAGAAGCTAATAAAGTTTCCAATGAGGGCATGGTCCTTCATATACTAAATGTGACCATTGATATGATGTCTTGGAAGGTTGATTTTGATGCGATCTGCTGCGATTGGAATGCATGTGGCAGAGGATACTTTTTAAAAGCATTCGAAGTCTTTGTTTTGTCATTTTGCTCAGCATTTGAATTCGCTTGCATCCTTGTAGAGTCAGAGGATGAGATTTGTTCAGTTGCAGTCGTATTGGTTGTGTCAGTAGGAGGGTTTTCAGGAGGGTTGGGGGGGGAGGGGGGGGGGGGGGCGTTCCTTCCCCTCCCAAAGGAGTTGCCATTAGCTGGGTTCAGAGGCGAGCGAGGGCGATGCACTGCTGAGAACGTATAGTGCCGTCGGTAGAGCAGGAGAGAGCCCTATCAGCTCTGTTGCAGGGTTTCAAAAACCCTAGGGATCCATAGGGGAGGCTGCGATCTCAAAGCCAAGTATATCTCGGAGAGAAAATATATCATAATATATAATTAAGGGTATTTTCATGAAGGCTTTTTCTTTTTATGTAATAATAAGTTTATAGTGGTAAAAATGATGTATAAACCTAATGCTTCTGTTAATTGGTAAATTAATAGTTTGTTATTGAAGTGATTTGGAATAATTTAGAGGGACATGTAGTTTAATGTAATTTGTCAAGTGAATTTAAGTTTCTAATGAGGTTCTCATTAATTTTATATTAATGAGATTTAATAAAAGTTAATAAATTTAGAGACATATTGGAATTTATATTAAAGAAAAATATCATATTTATTATATATATTAAAATTGTTCTAGAGTTTTTTTTGATAGGATTGCTAACAATAAAATGTAATATACAAATAAGTGTTTTGATGTGGTATTTACCAACAATAATTTAATATATATGACTCTATTAGTTAATGGGTAATACTGAGGAAAATATAGTGAGTCATATGAACCAACATTGTTTATGGGTAATAGTGAGTGAAATATAGTGAGTCATATGAACCAACATTGTTTATGGGTAATAGTGAGTGAAATATAGTGAGTCATATCAACCACCTTTGAATAGTGATATTAAATTAGATATTTTTAATTGTAATTAATACTATTTTTAAATGCGGAGAATTTTTATTTAATAAAAAACACAAATTGTCAATCTGAGATTGAAGACGAAACAAAATTGTAACCTCCCAGGATCAAAAAGTAAATAGCGCCAATAGCCCTCACGGAATTCACTATTCATAAATCCTTTGCCAATTCCATGGCTACCAATCGATCGAAGTTTGGAAAGACTGTTACACTCTAGAATATACAGGGACAGAATGAAGCCGACCATGCCAGGCTGCCAGCCATTGGATGGAGATCAACTGGTTCGGGTCCTGGTGTGAGTGACCATCAAGGTTATGGTTCAAAGCAAAATAAAAGTAGCAGTGAACATCACGCTTTGGGAAGGGATGTATACACACTTGTGGGAAAATTTTATATATGCAGTGAAGAACACATTTGTGGGCAACTATAAAATACACCAATCAGTAAAACTGATATCGCTAAAATCGTAACGCGCCATCTTTAAAATAATGACATAATGACATCTTATTATAAAAGAAAGATTGTGTTCAAGAGATTTAACATGAATCTACAGGGATTTGTGATACACCTTCTACTTACTGAAAAATAATTTTCCACCTTACTGCAAAATAAAATTCCACAGTCAATTTCTGCCAAATCCAGTGCTCATCATCTCATTAAACTCCAAATAATTGACCATCCCATCGCCATCTTTATCAAATTTCTGTATCATCTTCTTGCACTCCCCAATCGTTCGGCCTTCCTTGAGACCCAGCGACTTGAGAACAGACTGGAGTTCTTCCACCGTTATCAAACCGTCGCCATTCTCGTCGAAAACGCCGAACGCCTCCGCCAGATCCGCGTCTTCGTGCTCCGCCTTTGCGTCTTCTTCTTCTCCCCCTCGTTTACCACTTATCGATTCATACAGCGAAACAAACTCATCAAAATCCACGTGCCCATCACCATTGACGTCCACGGTTCGAATCGTGGAGACCAATTCCTCTTCACTGACGCACAGCCTGAGCTTATTGAAGGACTCTCTCATCTCCTGTTCACTGATTAGCCCGTCGCCATTCTTGTCGAAGGTCGAGAAAACCCTCCTCAGTTCCTCTCGCCCGACGGCCTTTTCTGACACCCCCTCGTCTAAGTTTTCCGCCATTGTTAAAGCCTTTTCAGAGGGCTTAAAGTCGAACCAGAGCTTAAATTTCCTGCGGAAAAAAGAAGTGAATAAAGGCCGTAAAGAAAATGGGTTTGATGGAAAGGAAGATAAATTCAAATTTCAAATTGACGGAATTTTCCGCGCGGTCGTTTCCTGTTCAGAATTGATTTTTTGCCGTGTCGTGTTCGTTGTCAGACCCTGTTCATTGTCAGACCTCGGAAACTATCCACTCTTCTTGATCGATGCCCATGTCCATGCCCATGGTATGCCCAGTAGTACTCTTAAGGGCATTAATGGGCGAATAGCAGCTAAAATATTGGTTTCCATCACCTCTCGGCATTACATGCACACAATCCGGCCATGGCCACTAACTAGATCATCCCTGACCGTCCATCACCCTCGTTTCCCACCCTACTTTTGCAATTCGATTGTGAACATCTTTTGATGTGACTAACCTTTCATTCTCCTTATATTTTATTTTTCTTTAATCAATTAATGCCCCTCGTATCTATAGGAAGTAATATTCTGTTTGTTTTCTCTAGATACCATTCAATGTTAAAATTGAAGGTGCAGTTTAGTCTTTATTTTTATTTATTTATAATGTAATTTTCAACTATTGTAGAATAGAAATGTTTAACTTTAAAGCATATATTTTATAATTTCATTTCATTTTGTATTAAAATGAGTACATATTTTTCTTACTATAATTAACATGATGGCACTACAAATCTTAAATCTATTTTGTATTAGAAACTTGAAATTTATTCCATGAACTCTAATGACACTATTTGACAATGATTGGAAAATTTGTAAGCTTAGATTTTGTACTACCTTGGAAGGAATACCGAGGCAAAGTAACAAGGACAAGTTGATGTTCTCGTTTGTATATTCTTTTTTCTTAACGAATTGATAACAACTTTATGCCTCTACATGGACATTTTTTTTATATAAAAAATTGTAGAGTATTGACATCTCTTGATATGGGATTTTGTTCCCACTATACTCTCATACACCTCTGAATCACGTAGCTTGTACACAAAATAGCCTTCACTATTATTTACTCATTCTAGATATGTTTTAAACTCAATTTCTAGATGTTCCAAGTGATCACTTTGAATGCAACCTACTGATAATAAAAGAGTGTCAAATATTGTATATGAATTTCTGAATTACTGAAAATTTAGTTGGATGATGGGCCAACTTCATACTATGTAGAACTTTAATCATGGTAATTTGTTACATACACCTGAACTATGAGCAATCTACTTTTTGTACCTTTTCATTACTCTGTAAATATTAATGTGACCCCCCTTCTATAGATATAGTCATGGTATACAATGGCTAATTAAAATATCATTGGCCATACCTAAATTTCAAAGGAACTTCACATAGTAGCCAAATTTGGCTACAGATGCTTGTGAGCCTATTGTTATATTCAAATGAGTATATCTTTCTCAAGTGTCATTTTTTTCCACTTTTCTTTTCTTTCTCATTATTGGCAAGGAGCTCAATGATTTTTTTATTTGATCTAGTGTATGAGGGAGTTCATGGATGCATTTTCTATGTTTCTTGGGTGCAAAGGGTTTCCTTTCCTTCATTTTATCTCTTCATATTTTCCATTGATTGATTCATATCCCACCTTGGTACTTCCTCCATTTCTAAATTTCATATAGTAAAGCATGGGATGTGGAGAGAGCATGAAGGGGAAGGATACCATCATTACTATGCCATTGTTCTAGAACATTTATGTTAATGTAAATTTTTTCTTAAATTTAATCCCCTGGTACTATAAAAACTCAAATTTTGATTGTATTTAATTGTACATGTATTTCACTTGATTATTTCCTTCCACATTTCCCTACTCCTCATATTTGCGTTCCTTTGCGCCTCTCGATGCAATTTCTAGTTTTATATTTCATGATAAAAGAGATATAACATTGCTTTTTTTTTTTTTTGATTTACTATTATTATGTAGAAATTTTGTTTTAAGAAATGAGAAAATTTCAATGTTTAATTATAAAATAAATAAATACAAATAAAATTTTTAAGTTATATTTTGGGATTGTTACATATGATATTTTAGTCAAATTTAGAATAGATTATGTATCTAGAATAAAAATGGGGTGAATGTATAGAAGTAATAAAGATAATTTTCATATTTTAAGGTATGGGAATATAACCTCAGGTTTCAACATAATAACTATAATTTTCATACCTATTATAAGGTGTGGGAATATAGCCTCTGATTTCTAGCATGTGTTATGACAAGAAATTGTTTTAGGAATCAATGTAAGCCATGTGTAGCTTAAAGTGGTTGTATTAAAATAACTATAAGAATTGCGTTATCACTAAGACTCTTAAGTTATATGTTGCATTGTGAAAACTTAACAAAAATATTGAAAGTTTGAAGTGTTTGAAGCTTTGTTTAGTCTAGCGAGATAGTCATAATGATGGTTTATAAGGACCAATAAATAACAATCTTTCCAAACTTATTTATGGTGTGATTGTGGGATTATGATTACTACAACAACCTACTAGGAATCATATAATTTGGACTTGGAAATCCAGGGTTTCTTTGAATGAAAGGAGGTAAGGTGTTCCTCATATTGATGAAGATTTACTTGTGGGTGAACAAATGTTTATTAATTATCATGATTTATTTTCAAAAGGAAAATAATCCCGTACAATATATAGTCTATAAAGAATTAGGAGTTTGGTGTGAAATATATTTAATGTTCTTGTAGAATAGAAATCAACCTGTTATAATTTTATTTTGAGGATATCTTCTCTTAAAGAGGGGAAGAAAAATGACGCAACCTTGAAATAATAATGCTGATAACTAACATTTTGGAAAATAAGAGACAATATTCTAAGTTAAAGTGTACACTTTATAAAGTTATTTATGGAGAAAGTGTGAAGATGGAACTTAAATTTTGAATGAAGGTCATGAACCATAGCCTGTGTAGCCATAACCAACATGGAAGGAAATGATGAATATAAAAGAATGACACTAATCGTATTGACGAGATAGTATAGATCTTAGATGGATGTTAAATAATATTATTTCAACGTTGGCATTTATTTTTTATAGAAGCAAATGAAATTTATTTTCGTGATAAATCATGATTAGAGGGTCTGTAGTGTAGTATTTCCCTAGAATTGGGATGATTCTCATATTTATGATGCTATGGCATGGGGTTATAGTGATATGTGATTCCAAATTATTATGTGATGTCATAATATATCTTTGATACAAATATGTTGATGTTATATCTTATGATTATGTGAAGCATATGGTTATTGCATGCCGATTTTATGACATGCATGAGCATGCAATTTTTACTACTCTAAATGTTGTGATAATGAAGCATGCTGTTCTTACTACTCAGAAAGTTGTGATAACGATGATGTTATGTTCTCATGACGACATGCAAGAGTTGGCATGTGGAATTGTTTCTATGATGTTATGCTTATAACTAATGCATGGGTTGCATGTTGAGATGTGGCGATTGATAGGAAATCCATAAATGAGTCGAGAAGGTTGGTTTATTTGATTATCTCGTGGGGGCCCATACCTACAAGGAAGAATGAGTAAACCATATGGGTCATGGATAGAATCAATCAACACTACATATGTCAATATTATTTTGTCTTGTATAACTCTTGACGGATAGCTCTTCACGAACTATGGGACCATCTTGAGGAGGCTGGGTGATTGGAATTGGATTGGGATGCCAAAGTGTAGAAGTGGTATAAGGAATTTGATGCTTGGGGCTGTGTATCTTAATTGGTTGCGGAGGGAGTTGGTCCAGCCCTGAGAGATGCCCAAAGTCATTAAGTACTGGGACTGGATGTTTGCCTTGGGGTATATGAGGTCTAAGCTCTAGGGCGAGTCTTGGGGCTATGGTATAGATCGATGAGATTTTATGTCTGGTTCTGAAAGTTGAGAAAAAGGACTTGAGGTTCCTTAGGATTTCTCGAGTGTTGCGTAATTTTCGATGTCTACTAGTATACTAGTTCAACAAAGGTTGTTGGAAAAACATGGGGTAATAAATAAATAAATAAAATAACGAATCAATAAATAAAGATATTAACTTCGAGATGAAGTTCCTTAAAGAGGGGAAGTATGTAATGCCCCATAATACTAATAATAACAACAATAATAGATGAAATAATAATATATAAATAAATAAAATAACAAATAATGAAGAAAATATAATAATAAATAAAATAAAAAATAGCGAAGAAAATATAATAATAAATAAATAACAAGTAACATATAAAATATAATAATAAATAAATAACAAGTAACATATAAAATATAATAATAAATAAAATTCTGAATAAATATAGATAAAAAAAATAAAAAATAAATAAAAGTGGGCATGATGACACATGGATTGTGCACATGCGGATCCCTTTCTAATCCCCTTGCCTTTTTTAGAATAGTTTGTTCTATTTAATGGTGGAAAAGGGAGGTGAGAAACATTTATTCATTCACTCATTCTTTGAGGAAGGGAATGCTGCAAGACAAAGGAAACTGACAATAGTAAGTTGATTGAGGGCTCGAGGGTGAAAATTGTAAGAGATATTGGCTGCAACTTGTCAAAGGTTGGGTGGAGAGTCATCCCCAACACTTTGTTGCGGTTAACAAGATCCAAATTGAATCACAACCCAAAATCACCAGTAAGATCTATTTTTCGTTCTTCACTCTACAAGTATGTTTTCTATACTAATGTTAATATATGTTTTGAAAATTCTATGCTATTGAGTTGAATATTTGTGTTTAGTTGTATATTTTAACTACGGGTCCTTACAAAACTAGATTAAATCGATACCTAGGAGATAGCTCCCAAATACCAAGTGAAAAGATTTAAATATGATGGGGATTTAACATATTATTTATGATAAATATATAGCCACTGAATTAGTTCTAATGACATGCATTATAAGTGCAATACATGCTCTGTTTAAAGATCAAAATGCTAAAATATAAGTCATTAAAATTTGGAACTAGTTCTCATAATTACAATAACATTTTAAATCGATTTATTGTGGCAATTTTTTGAGTAAATAGTTACGCAGAAATTTGTTCAAATACAAGAGAAATTCGAGAATAAATAGCATATTTATAAAAATATTGGATCACATAGCTGATCAAGTAGACAAGAATTCACATATTAAACAAAGGTGCAAAACATGGAACTATTGATACAGTCTTGCCATTAAATGAATAAGAATATTTCATTAACAAATAAAAGTACTTGAAAATACAATTTTAAACCTGAATTTCTTGTTCCGTTTTACAATGGATCTCTTTAACAATCTTCCCAAAATGATCAACTTTGCTAGCAAAGAAAAGAGCTGCAAAAGTGCAAGATATTCTTCTCCAACAAAGGTTGAATCTTGAAAGGAAAACCCACAAATCTTAGGTCTGAGTATTTTCCCCAACCCTACAACATGAAATTCCCTTGCAATAGTGCAAAGAGTCTCTAATTTTCAGAAAAGAGGAACACTTTCTCCTTCTTCTACAACTTATATATAATTACAAAAATAAATGTCTAACAAGGAGAGTTCTTAAAGGCAATTTTGATCCTTGATTTTGGAGCTACAAATCTTCCATTTCCTTTTTTTTTTGTTCCAATTTCATTGCTCCAAATCCCTTAAGCTTGATATCTTCATAAAATTCCCTGCAAAAATAAAATTAAAACCAATTAAAAAATCAAAAGAAAACTCAAATTTCTAAATTTATGAAAAATAATTAACAATTTCAAAACTAATACGAGAAATTAATAAAACCATATTTTTTCTTTCCCTTTCTTTTGATTGTTCCCCGTGGAGATATTCTTTGGAATTATTTGTAATCTAAAATGAATTTTCAATAGCAAGAAGTTTTAGGTCAACGAAGAATTTCCAAAATAAATTTAGGAAACTAATTTTTGTTGCAAATTCATATCTATTACTTCTGCTATTTTTTTGAAGTGTCTAATGACAAATATGGTCATGCAACCACTTCCATATCCTTCTCCATATAATAAGCTTTCCAAAAAAGCTCTCATTTGCCCAATTTTGTTGAGTATATCTCATGATATTGCGAGTCAAAGTTTGAGTTCCAAAACTAACAACTTACTCGAAAATACAGAATGTTGAGCAAAAATTCTAAGCAATTTATTTATTAAAATTATACTTTAATAAATATTTTTTAAATCCTATTTTAAATTTCAATAAATTAAAAAAAATTTAAAAATAAATATAAATACATTTTAATAATATTTTCAATAAAATAAAAAGAACTTGATTATAATAAACATTAAACAAAAACCTAAAACAAATTTAAATAAAGGGAAGGGGTTCATATTAATGTTGTTAAGGTAAGGATAAGTAAGGTGTATGGAGGGGAGACGAGCATAGGGTAAGGGAGTGTGGGCTCTTGTTACTCCATTACATATGTATTAAAAACCCTTATATACAAGTCTCCCACTTCACCCTTAAGCTCCTCCCACTGAATTATCTTCGATTCCGCCCGAGACTTAGTCATCCATGGTGATTTCATTTGTGAACCAAATGGAATGCCCAGGGATGAGTTCCTAGGATGATGCCATAATTTGTTTTTATTTTTATTTTTAATATATCTATATCTATATATATATATATATGTGGTGTTTTTTAATAAAAAAATTAAATTAATAATAAAATAATTAGAAAATAATATTTAAAAATTAATAAATTAAATTATAATGAACTTAATTAATCTAAATTAAGTTTATTAGCATATATCAACAAGTCCTTCCGATGGGGTGTCTCATCAAGGTGCCATTTGGTGGTGGCATTCGAGGGCAAGATAGGTTTGTCACCATGCGTCAATGAGCAACATTAATCACCTTCACACGAAGGTGGTTATGGCATCTTGGGAAGAGCAGTGGCATGGTGGGAGTCGAAAGCATATAAGGAATTCTGGGCAGAAAAAACACATATTGCAGTTCTGGGCGATGGTGAAAGCTAGTTGGGAGGTACCACCCTGTGCTGTGGTGTTTTCTCTCAAGCTACGACTTGTGCCTCAAGCACTGGGTGAATGTTGGTAGGAGAGGGAGGCGGCAAGCTGGGGCTGGTGGAGCAAGCGTCCATGGGATCCTGGTGGCTTGGAGTCTGAGGTGTAGAGTGATGCAGTGGAGGTAAGTTCGGTTAGGCTGGCGGTGAGGAAGGAGCCCAATTGGGCATGCCTATTGTGGAATACTAGGTCCGTTGCAGGGAAGTGATTTGTGGTGGTAGTGGTGGAGACCGGGGAGCGATGTTGGCGTGGGCTCAAAAGGCACTCTAGTTCAATGTCGGCCTGGTGCATGCATCAGTGGAGGTTCCTCTCCGTCATTAGAAGGAGCAGTGACTTGGTCTTTTGGATGGTGGTATTCTCTTGCGAGCTAGAGAGTGTTGGCGGCTAGATGAGGGGAAATGGTCTACGCAGTTGCATTCCAATTTCAGGGATGACATTCCAAGTGGGAGACCGAATCTCTAGAGGGGTAGAAGCAGGGCATGAGAAGGGTAGGCATATGCCAAGACAACGTGGTCGTGCACGCATATGTGGTCTCATGTGTGGAATGGATGAACGAAGGCTGAACGGGGACTTGAGCTCGGACTCAGAGTCCACCGAAGCCAACACTCCATGTCAGAAATGGCGGTCTCTCCATCTAGGTAGCCTGGTCAAGTTGACGCTCTGAACACCTTGGATGAGATTTCAGTCCAAATGCAATAGATTCGGCTTAATCTGGACAACATGCAGGAACAAAGTTATGAAGTTCACAATGAGATAATTACTTATATAAATTCCATTCAACATATGCAAAATGAAACTCTAGATGCTCTGGGGATTCTACGCCGTCAATTGAGGCATTCCCAAGATCACCTCCAAGCACTGGAAATCTAGATCGAACACATTGACTACCATGTGCACAACCATGCAGGTTTCTTTGTAGGCCCCCCAATAGCCCCTCAAAATCCTCCTCCATGAAGCTTTGTATTTGCTTGTTTTTTATTAATTTTGCACCTGAAATAACCAGTGGCACCGTTTGCCTTGGCTTGCACCCAAGACAGGTATTGCTCTTTTTGAAGCTTGGGTTTCTCAATTGTAACACAACTATGCTATTATTCGATGTAAATTATGAACTGATAATATAAATATGACTTTGACCTACAAAAAAAACATATATTAACAAGTCAAAATTAATTTATCTAAAAATTATAAAGACAGTAAAATACATATTTTATGCCTAGGGAGCGAAATTTAACCAAACTTTAATTGAAGATATTTTCCAAACTGTAAGTTCAAATGAAGCAAAACTTGAACCATTCGAAATTTGGCGATAAAACGCATGCAATGGAGTAATCAAAACGAAAATACAATAAAAGTAAAAATATCACAAAATTAAAATAATTAAAGCTTTAAAGAAGTGATTTGACCAAAATTTACATGAAGGGTCCCTATAATAAGTTTGGAAAATCATGGGGGGTGTTATGGCCACAAAAAGTACTTCCTGTAACACCCTCCTCCCACATTTACCCAAGCTAACTGGTCCACTAGGTTAAACATGTGGTGAAGAATTACTATGATATGATTAAACTCCCCAAGTACAGTTAAGGAAGTGGAATCAACAAACCAAAATCAAAATGACCTTCCTCAGGAGCTACATGACCCCCAAGGGCTAATCAACTACTCTAGGTTCCCAACCCCTGAGTTAACCTGCTTCTTCACTGAGATAGACCCCTAGTCGCTCCCATGACAAGCTCTCCATGCGAATGTAACCCTCCAGTCACTCCCATAACAAGGGCATCCATGCAATTGCTTTTTTTTTTTCAGGCAATTCTGTGCCAGCAACCTCAAATTCTGAGCCACTTTTTTGGGGAAGGACTCAGATCTCTGCCCAAATCTTGATGAAATTCTTAGAACTGATAAATAACAAGAAGACAAGGCCTCTAATGAAAAACTTGAATAGGGACCTGACATAACTCATCCTAACCATGGCAGGAATTTTGTCAAACACATCATGGACATGTAATGTACATGTCATAAAAACACATATGAACATAGGAACTTCATACTTATATGAGATTTGTCAAGAGGGTCTGATTATTTCATATAATAGCTACATTATCATCTATTAGGTCATATATTCATGATTAAATCATTTACTAATAAAAACATGATGAGAGCCATAACTCAAGTCTTTCATAAAACCATGCTTATAACCAACATATAACCACCAAATCGCAATGATATCGAAACCATTAAAAGCACATAATAATAACAACTTTTACTCATCAAGTATAAGAGGAAAATATATTTTATTAACATATGCAAAATGTAACCAAGTTAGGGACTTCCACGTACCACCCGACCATGGATTGGGTTGAACCAAATCTCTCTTTCAACCAATCAGCCCTCTGCCATATTCCAAGCATGAATGTGGGATCTCATGGAATAAACCAAGACAACAAAACCAGGGATTATATAGGTGAACCCACCTCAACCCTCAACTAGTGATTCCACCTCACGGTTAAAAATCACTAACCATCACCAGATCGTTCTCCATCCAAGCTGTCAAGGGCTCCAAAGCATCTGTTCCAACCCAACTTCTAGGACTATTAACTCAACACACAACTTCTTTCAGACTCAAATGTTTTTCCAACCAAGGATTCCAGGACTAGTAACTCAACCCACCAAGGGCTCATTTGTCCAACCAAGGCTTCCAGGATTAGTAACTCAACCCAAGCTATTTAAAGGCTTCCAAAGAATTTTTCCAATGAAGGCTCTAGGAACTAGTCAACCCACATCCAAAGGAACATGAGCACAAATAAAAAAAAAAGGGAAAACCTACAACACCATGGCTATCTAATAAATGGCAAGGCTAGGAAAACCACTGTCAATCTAGACAATCCTCCATGCCAATGATAGATCATAACCAAGAAACCACATGCATGCCAAAACTAGCAATGGATCATATATGAAATTCGGTACCTGCAAGAAAAACCTGCTGTGGCTACTAATTTCGCCATCCTCTTGTACTTTCCTACTTTTCCTTTTCCTTCATGATCCGAATCCCAAGTATGCCACCCTCCTCGAAGAGTGCTCCAAGAAAACTCTAAGTGTCCAAGAGTATGAGAGAGAGAGAATAGAAGACATAGCTCCAAGATAAAACTGAAAAAAGGTTCTAAACTGATCCTCATAAGCCTTTTTATCAATGAGGCCTCTATTTTCTTAAATTTCCATTATTTTCCTTCATTTTCCACCTCACATGCAACTTGTAACCTTTCACCTTAATTTTCTCCTATTTTCCATTATTTTCATTAATAAAATGGAAATTAATGCCTCATGCTTTTCCAAAGCCTTTATTAATTTCCATATCCATTAATTAATCACAAGTGATCTCCATCACTATGTTTTTTTCCCAACATTCAGCTTGGAATATGTGTCCCATGACCTTGGTTATTGTTTTTCCTTTATAAAATTTATTACATAGATTTTTAAATCGGGGCTGTTATAGACCACCCCTAAGGGAAAAATGTCCTTGGTGTTCAATGACACCTACAACCAACAACACCGCTGAAAGTAAAAGATACTACTCATGGAGATTTATAACTTAGCCCGTTCCAACATTTACAATGAACAACATGTTGAAAGTAAACCAATATAACCAACATGAAAAACATAACATGACAACCATACCGCTTATTGGAGCTTTATAAAACAACTCATGGCGGTATTTACATCCATATACATTTATACATACACCAAATTTGTTTTTCCTCAACCAAAAAACAAGGAAGGATACATAGCCTGCATCCGATCAACCATCTCCCATGTAGCTTCATCGAGCCCAAAGTGCTTCCACTACACTTTAACTTGCTCGATTGCTCGGTTCCAAAGCATGAGCATCTTTCTCTGCAAAATGCACTAAGGTTCCGATTGAAATTCTCCTTCTGGTTCCACCTGCAATACAGACCAATCATTCACTTGATCAACATCCTTAAAATAATTCTTAAGTAATGACACATGGAAAACATCATGGAGTTTCACTGTCAGAGGTAGTGCAAATCGATACACTACTGGTCCAATCCTCTCAAGGATCTCTAAAGGCCCACAATACCGAGGTGCTAAATTTGTACATGACCTAATCCTCAAGGATCTCTTCTTGGTCTTGATGTGAAAATACACATGTTTCCCCAACCTGAAACTCCTTAATTTCCCTATTCTGATCAACATAAATTTTCTACCCGTCATGTGCTACCTTTAGATTCTTCTTAATAAGCCACATTTCCTATTCCATCTCTGCCAACATGTCCTATCCTATCGATACCCTATTAATTGGATCAATGCAATTGATGGGAGTATTACAAGTCCGCCTACACAACGCCTCAAAGAGACTCATCCTTAGATATTCTTGACACCAATTGTTTTAAGCAAACTCAACCAGTGGAATATACTCTTCCCACTTCCGCTGCTGATGCATAACATACATTCTCAACATTTCCTCTAAAATATTGTTGACCCTCTTTGTTTGTCCATCTGTCTGTGGATGATAAAATGTGCTGAAGGCCAAATTTTTACCCAAACCTGCAAATAACTCCTTCCAAAACTTGGAAGTGAAATTAACATCCATATCTGAAATAATATTCTTTGGTAGACCATGCAAGCTCACTATGTCTATGATGAAGACCTATGCTACATCATTAGCTGAATAAGTAGAGTTCACTGGAATGAAGTGTCCTACATTTCTCAACCTGTGTACCACAACCATGATAGAATCATGTTGTCTAGATGTCCTTAGTAAACTTGTAATGAAATCCATGGAAATGACCTCCCATTTCCACTGTGGAATCAAAATCCAGTGTAGTAATCCACCTGGATGCTTACACTCTTCTTGTACCTATTGAAAATCCAAGCACCTAGCCATAAACTCTGCCACTTCCTTCTTCAAATTCGGACAATAGTAGAACTTCTTCACCGCCATCAATGTATTATGATATCTTGGGTGACTTGAATATGACTTAGCATGAAATTCTCTGAAGATAAGCTTCTTGAGCTCACTATTGTCTGGTACATATATCCTTTCCTTAAATCCGACCAAACCATCTGCTATGAGACAATAGTCCACATCTTGATCACCTGTATCCTGCTGTAACCTATACCTAAGCTCCCTACACTCGTCATCATGTTGTCTTACCTATAAGATCCAATCATGTAGATCTCTCCCATATGAACTCATAACTGCTATATGATTTACCTGTACTCTTCTGCTAAGAGAATCTACAACCTTGTTCTATTTCCCCTTGATGTACCTGATCTCAAAGTCAAACTTACTAATCATGGCCAACCATCTAGCTTTCCTAGCATTCAGATTCTGTTGGTTAAATAGATATTTCAATCCATTGTGATCACTCATCAATATGAACCACATGCCAAGAATATAGTGTCTTCACATCTTCAAATCACGGATGATCGTTTCCAACTCAAGATCATGTGTAACATAATTCTATTTGTGCTCATTTAGTTTCCTTGATTCATAACATACCACTTGTCCCTCTTGCATCACGAATCCACCAAGTCCTCTCTTGCAGGAATCTGTACACACCACAAACTCTTTATCTGGATATGGAATCTTTAGAACTGGAGAATTTGTCAACAACTGCTTCAACTGCTCAAAACTTGTTGCACATTCCTCTGTCCATTCAAATTTCTTACCTTTCCTTTGAAATGATGCAATATGATAAGTAATTTGTGAGAAGTTACTAATGAACCTCTTGCAATAACATGCTAACCCCATAAATGACCTTACCTCATCCACATTCCTAAAAGTTGTCCATTCCATAATAGATTTTATCTTTTCCAGATCCACTTCTATGCCTTCCTTGGAAACCACATGTCCCAAGTAATGTACCTCTGTATGAAAGAAATTGAATTTTCTAAGCTTGGCATACAATTGATGCTCTCTTAGAAATCTCAACACCACTGCTAAATTTTCAGCATGTTCTTCCTCATTCTTAGAATATATCAATATATCATCAATGAACACAATAACATACTTGTCGAGATAAGGACGCAACACACTATTCATTAAGCACATAAAAGTAGTTGAAGCATTAGTCAAACCAAATGGAATTACAACAAACTCATAATGCCCATACCTGGTTCATAAAGCAATCTTGTAGATGAATTCTTCTTTAATGCGTACCTGATGGTATCTTGATCTCAAATCAATCTTTGAGAACATTGTTTCTCCCTTCAATTGGTCAAACAAAACATCAATCCTTGGGAAAAAAATACTTGTTCTTAATGGTCACCTTATTCAATTACATGTAATCAATGCATAACTTGAGAGTACCATCCTTCTTCTTCACAAACAACACTCGTGCACCCCAAGGAGATACACTGGGCCTAATGTATCCCTTTTCAAGAATTTCCTTTAACTGCAACTTCAATTCCACTAACTCTAGTGTGCTCATCCTAAATGATGCCTTGGATGCTGGTGCTGCCTATGGTACCGACTCGATAGAAAAGTCCACTTCCTTGTGAGACAGTAAATTTGGAATATCTGCGGGAAATGCATCATGCAAATTTTGTAGAACTGGGTACCTCTTCAAATATTCTTCATCCTCAACATCCTTACCTATATCACTAGAGATATACACTACAAATAACACACACCCTTTCTTGTGACCGCGCTTTACCTGCATAACTGTTACCATTCTAACTGATGTTGCCTTCTTCTTACCCTGCAAGATCCTCTGTTCTCCATTGTCATCCAAACACTTAATATCCTTGTCATAACAGTCTGCCAAGGTCCTATGAAGATAAAAATAGTCCATACCCAACAACATACTATACAAAGATAAAACCAGTCCATACCCAACAACATACTATACGAACCCAACAGAAGGACATTCATATGCACTGAAGTAGGCATACCATTCAGTTCAAATGCATAAGCTCTTACCCAATGATGAACTCTATTCTTTGCACCTATAGCCAACTGCACTGACTAAGATTCTACATTTACTTCTTTATTCGAACCCCACTTATGCACCAGGTCAGGGTTTACATAATTATAATTAGATTAAGTGTCATTAAAAATAGAAACAACTTGATCATAAAGCTTACTATCCATCTCAATAAGAGATTCTTGGTGATCCGCCTGCCTGTTATCCAACACTGCAAAAATATGAGGAATACTTTTTCCAATATCCCCCACTCTCTATGCCTCCTGAGCACTGTAGATATGCGGTCTTCCACCCTGATGCTGTGGACAATTTCTCCTGCGATGATATTTTCTATAAGTCAAAGACTGTAAAGCCTTCTTGCCATCGCCCTTGTTCTGCTCATCAAACTGAAATCCCTACCCTTTGTTAGATGCATTGAAATTATTTGGCGGTGGTGAATCTCTTTGATACATGTGTCTTGAGGTCTTGTTCGCTTCTTATCCCATTTTACCTTATTCCTATTATTACCTTTCCAATCCTGCTTAGTTTCGGATCCGCGCTTTGATTGCTCATTAGGGAAAATTTTAAGGATGGAAAATTATCTTGAAGTTTAAAAACATTGGCGAATATGACTAGTCCCTAATATGAAAACTATAAAATGTTTATTGGTATATTTGTAAAATTATTAAAATTTATAATAATTTTATATATAGTCTCTATATAATATTGACGACTTTTAAGGTAAAATAATTTTATATTGTAAAATTTGGGCGAATAATTTTTTATAAAAAATGGAAATTGGCGAATCGTTTTTTGGAAAAATCATGGAAAATTAGCCCATCTGTGAATATTAGCCCCTAAAATTTTCCATGTTGCTCATAAAAATTCTTTAGCTTTTTGATGGCTTCCTCCAATGACCTAGGCTCATCAAACTCAATCCCGTCTTTGAATGCTATCGACAACCGACTGATGAATATTTGAATCTTTGCTTTCTCCTCCTTCAGATAAGGCACATACCTCAACAACTCCAATAATATGCTAGTATACTCCTCATCCATCATCGATCCCATCTTTATCTCATAGAACTCATTTTCCTTGTCATCATAATATCTCTCAGATAGATACTTCTTCTTGAAAAGTCTTTCAAACTCCATCCAAGTCAACTCCTCTTCCTAAATTCTTCTGAAATTCTTCACATCTTCCCACCAAATATCTATTTAACTTTAAGACTAAAGGTAGCTATTCTGGCCTTCATGTTCTCTGAATAATCATGCAACCGAAAGAAATTATTCATCCCAAGTAGCCATACTTACATCCTATCACTTCTTCATTTCTCCATCAAACGTAGGTGGCTTTGATTTCTTGAACTCATCCAAAAAATATCCCTTGTCACTCCTCGTGTAAGGATGATAGCAATAATGAGCGTGGTACCTGTCCAAACTAGAACTAGAGTAAATACCATGTCCTCTACCACTCCTATGAGGTGTATCTAAGAATCTGCCATCTCTGACTATGTCATCTCTATCCAACCTGTGCCCACCATGATATCTACTACCATAGGCTCTATTAGTCTTGTCCTCATGTCCATGACTGCTCCTAAGTGGTCCTTTCCTCTGCAAGTTTGACAAGCTTTGAAGAATCACTGCATTAACCTCTGCTTGTTTCTCCTATGCCCTAAAAAATCTCTCTTGTGATTGAATGATTCTGCCATTATCTACTTTGAAACTCCTTATTTCTGCCTTCAAACTTCTCAATGTGTCTGTTATGTGAGGGGAGTACTCATCACCATGCTTCTTATATGATCTATAGAGAGAATATCATGAACTGTAGTCCACCATTTTGCTAGTCATCTTTGATCTTCTTCCTACAAGTATATCATGTCAGCTAAACCAAAACATAAACATAACCAACATACCTCAGTATAGTTGAGGATATCTCATCTGCAAGATCGACCATATTAGCACAATACATGTATAAAACTAATCATAGCAATATATAAACATCATCTCAATCATCATCCAAATACCATGCATGCCAATACCAACTACATAGCATGACCTCATGCATGACAACCATAACCATGAAAATTAATGCATAATAACATATATAAATTGACATGCATATACAACCAACATGCATTCACAACAAACAGATCCCAACAAAAAACATCGTCAAATTCCACATGACAATGCAACTATAACAATGACCACCTCCATGCATACATAACAAAAAATGTACCATAATCATAATAAACACATGTGCAACTGAAATGTATGCACGATAAGCACATATCACCCATCCAGTCCAAGGGTTGAACCATGCTCTATTACCACTCTGTAGCACCCTCTTCCTAAATTTACCCAAGCTAACAGATCCACCGGGGTAAAAATGTGACAAAGAGTTACTATGATATGATTCAAATCCCAAAGTATAGTTAAGGAAGTGGAATTGACAAACCAAAACCAAACCGACCTTCCTTAAGAGCTATAGGACCCCTAGAGGCCAACCTACCACTCCAGGTGCCCAAACCCTGAGTTAACCTACTTTTTGACTGAGCTAGACCCCCATTTGCTCCCATGACAAGCCCTACATGAGACTGTAACCCTCAAGTCACTCCCATAACAAGGGAATCCATGCAACTGTAGTGTTTTTTAGGAAGTTATGTGCCAACGACCCTAAATTTTGAGCCACTTTTTTAGGGCTAGGACTTAGGTATCTGCCTAGAACTTGATGATAAATAACAAAAAGACAAGGCCTCTAATGCAAAACTTGAACAAGGTCCTGAACTGACTCATCCTAACTATGACAAACATTTCGTCAAACACATCATGGACATGTAATGTACAGGTCATAAAAGCACATATGAACATAGGAACTTCATACTTATATGAGATTTGTCAAGAAGGTCTGATGCTCTCATATAATAGCTGCATTATCATCTTTTAGGTCATACATTCATTATTCATTCATTTACTAATCAAAACATGATGAGAGCCATAAATAAAGTATGTCATAAAACCATACTTATAATCATCATATAACCAACAAAATAGCAATGATAAAGCAAAAATTAAAAGCACATAATAACAAGCACATTTACTCATCAAGTACAAGAGGAAAATAGATTTTATTAGCATATTCAAAATGCAACCTAGTCAAGGAATTCCACGTACCACCCAACCATAGATTGGGCTGAACCAAATCTCCCTTTCATCCAATCATCCCTGTGCCATATTCCAAGCATGAATGTGGTATATCATGGAATAAACCAAGAAAATAAAACTAGGGCTTCTAGAGGAAAACCCACCTTAACCCTCAACTAGTGATTCCACCTCACGGTCGAACCTCACTAACCATCACCAAATTGGTCTCCATCCAAGTTGTCCAGGGCTCCAGAGCGTTTGTTCCAACCTGACTTCCAAAACTGGTAACTCAACCCACAACTGCCGCCGGGCTCCAGAGTGTTTTCCCAACCAAGGCTTCCAGGACTAGTAACTCAACCCACCAAGGGCTCCAGAGTATTTTTCTAACCAAGGATTCTAGGACTAGTAACTGAACCCAAGTTGTTATAGGGTTCCCAGAGCGTTTATCCAACCAAGGCTCCAAGAACTAGTAACTCAACCCACAACCAAAGGAACATGAGAAACAATCAGAAAACAAAAGGGAAAACTAACAACACCATGTATATCTAGGAAATGGAAAGGCTAGGAAAACCAATGTCAATCCAGACAATCCTCCATAACAATGACATATCATAACCAAGAAACCACATGCATGTGCGATGCATACCAAAACTAGCAAGGAATCATACATGAAATTCAATACCTGCAAGAAAAACCCATTGTAGCTGTTGATTCCACTGTCCTCTTGCACCTTTGTGCTTTTCCTTTGCCTTCTTGCTCCAAATCCCAAATATGCCACCCTCCTCTAAGAGTGCTCCAAGAAAACTCTAAGTGTCCAAGAGTATGGGAGAGAGATAATAGAAGAGAGAGCTCCAAGCTAAAATTGACAAAAGGTTGTCACACTGACAAAATGTTGAGAACTGATCCTCAGAAACCTTTTTATCAATGATGCCTCTATTTTCTTCAATTTCCATTATTTTCCTTAATTTTTCTCCTCACATGTGAGCTGTGACTTTTCACCTTAATTTTCTCCTATTTTCCATTATTTTCATAAATAAAATGTCAATTAATGCCTCATTCCTTTCTAAAGCCTTTTCCATTGCCTTTGCCAATTTCCATAGCCATTAATTAATCACAACTGATCCCCGACACTATGTTTTTTTTCCCAACAATCATCTTGGAATACATGTCCCATGAATTTGATTATTGTTTTTCCTTTATTAACTTTATTACATGGATTTTTAACACGGGGCCGTTACACTTCCAAAAGTATTGAGACTATCCTTATTATTTAAGATTGACCCAAACATATGTAAAAATTAAAACAAAATCCTTCTAATTTCATATAACCAATAGGCCTTGTTTTGATTTCTCTCATTCACTGTTCAAAAACCATAACAATTTTTATCGAATGACAACTTCATATTTCATAAAATTGACGACTTACAAAAATCTAGGTTATTCCTCCCAGGAGAGCAATAGAATAAAAGTTAAAAACGAGAGACATACCAATGTAAGGAACAAGACTTGAGGTAAAGAAATATATTATAGAAAGGTAAATATTCTCTGAATCCTCAAACAATAATTCATTACAAAATGCAACATTATATAGCTAAATGCTATCTTAGAAACAAAGGATAAATATTAGAGTTACCATGCCATTAAAAAAAAAAAAAATAATATTTCAAAATTACTTAGCTTCGTGCTAAGTTCTTTGCTCAGAAGCTCAAGCCTCTGGTTGGCCACACGTGCTCCTTTGTTAAGGAATCTTCTTACTTTGTAAAAGAGGTAAAAGATATCAGGCTAAACCTTGGATATTTTCTGGTAAGCTTTAACATTGTTTCTCTTTACACTAAAATCCCCATTAATGAGGCCATTAATTTCATAAATTAGATTACTGTTGATGACACTGCAAAATTAGTTGGTCTTTGCCTCACATCTACCTTTTTCAGCTTTGAGGGTGAATTCTATGAGCAAACATGTGGATTTTCCATGTGTTCTCTACTCTCTCCTGTTGTGGCTTAACTTATTTATGGAATATTTTGAGGCCAAAGCTTTGGCCTCTTCTCAATTTCAACCCAAGCTCTGAAAAAGGTTTGTTGATGATACCTGTGTTGTCTAGCCCCATGGCTGTGAGAAGTTATATTTGTTACTAGTTCATTTTAATTCTCAATATGAACCCATCAATTTCAAAATGGAGGTTGAGGTTGATGGTAGCTTTCCTTTCCTTGATGTTCTCCTCTATAGAATGGAAGATGGTTTCTTTTATAACCAGGTGTTTTGCAAAAAAACTCACACAAAACAATATCTTCATACAAATTCTCACCATTTCCCAACGCAATAATTCATAGTTCTTAACACTATTGCTACCTTTTCTTTGAGGATCTCGGATAAAGACCACCCAGAAGATGAGAAATACCATCTTCTAAATTTTTTTGAAAATAATGGCTATAGTAAACATCAATGTCTTGTAGATTTTGAAAATTCTTGGAAAGGTTCGAGGATTAAAAAAAATCAATATGAACAAGTTTCAAATGTTCTTCTTCCGTTCATCCATGGGACCACTAATAAGATTACTTGTATTCTTAAAAAGAAAAATGTTTTTTCTACCTTCAAGCCCATTAATACTATTAGGAGCTCCCTTATATCTGTTAAGGACCTTGTGAACCGTAAGGTCTTGAAAGGGGTTTATTCAATCCCATGCTCGTATGAGATTCCCTACATTGGAGAAACTAGTCGCTCCATTAATCTGAGAATTCAAGAACATGAAATAGACATTAGGCATACTCATTCCTGCTCCTTAGCTATTGTTTAACATGAAAAGAAAACTAAGCACCATATCTGCATTGAGGATTCCAAGGTCATTGCGATGATTGATCATTTCCACCATAATAAGTTGAGAGAGGCCATTAAAATTGTGAAATAGGTGGAAAATTTCAATAGGGACGATGATTGGAAATTAAGTGAGAGTTGGATTCCTGCCCTCTCTTTGTATTTTTTATTTTTTAATCTTGACCATTCCTTTGTTGAGATTCAACAAGAAGATTCAACACCCACACTAGTGCATTAAGTACCTGGTTGCATTAAGCACCTACACTAGGGTGGGGCCCACATGGCTATTTTTGGGTGCATGTTTATTTTTATTATCCCTTAATTTAGATGGACATTAAACTGTACTCTATTCTCAATGTGGACTTGAAATAGTTAACTGAAGTGGAAAGTTCAGTTAACTAGTGAATTTCAAGTTAGAGGTTGGTTGGTGGGACATGCAGAGTAATTCTAGTTGTAATAGAGTTCGAAGTCAATTGGTGCATGAGTTGGTGCAATTTGTAAATCAATTTAACTCACACTACAAGAAAAAAGGACATTGGTGAGGGGCAAAAATGGTCACCATAAGCTCATTGGTGAGGGTCAAAAGAGCCTTCGTCACCAAAAATTGAACGTCACCAAAGGTGGCGTCACCGAAAGTATAGGTGTTGTGGTGACATTCAAGGTCTGTCACCAATAATGATTTATAGCAACGGATAGTGACCGTCACCATTTCATATGAGCAATGGTGACGAACAATAGCCTCCGTCACCAAAAAACTGAACGTCACCAAAGGTGGCGTCGCCGAAAGTATAGGTGTTGTGGTGACATTCAAGGTCCGCCACCAATAATGATTTATAGTGATGGGTAGTGACCGTCACCATTTCATATGAGCAATGGTGACAGACAATAGCCTCCGTCACCAAAAAACTGAACGTCACCAAAGGTAGCGTCGCCGAAAGTATGTGTTGTGGTGACATTCAAGGTCCGTCACGAATATTGATTATAATGATGAATAGTGACCGTCACCATTTCATATGAACAACAATGATTTTTTGTGATGGACCTTTCATGGTCGTCACTATTGGTGCATATATATGGCGACGTTCATTGAATGTCACCATAAATTCCTTGGTGACATCAAGCTCCGTCATGAATAATGACTATAATGACAAACAGTGACCCTCACCATTTCATATCGACAACAAAGATTTATGGTGACAAACTTTTAATGGTCGTCACTATTGATGCGTATATATGGTGGCGTTCGTTGACCGTCACCATTTCATATTTTGGCGAGGGTCGAAAAATGTCACCATATGCTCATTGGTGATGGTAAAAATAGCATCTGTCACCAAAAACTGATCGTTGTCATTCCCTATGAATATCAGGGCACAATGGAATCGAACCACCAACCTCCTGCTTGTAAAGCAGGTGCTCTTCCATTGAGCTAGCACCCTTTAAAGAATTAGACTTTAAACTAGCAATTTCCCCTAAAGGTGCAAAGATACACCAAAGGAATAGAAAATATAGAAGGATCAAAAGTTGCTAGAAATAATATGTTCAATATACATAATAAAAAGACAATAAGAATAAATTTTTATATAATCTAACAAAGCATGTACTATGTAGGAGAATAACTGGAAAGCACAACTAGAAATTTGAATCACAACACAACAATATAAAATAACATGCAACATGAAAGGAACAACTCCAGAGTTTGAGAAATATGAACAATCCATGGGACTGTTCTTATATATTGATATAGATAACGAAATAGAATCTAGATTTATGAAATTCAAGTATCACACAAGAATGTCTTGAACAAATATCAATATGTAAAATAGTTTTTTTTGCATTTGGATTTACCTTTCAGAACCTATTGAAAAAGTTTCCACAGAAACAGCCAATAAACATAACAACATAGACCTCAGGAGCACTAGAGAAGCATTCAAAGCAAATGATGAAAAGCGTACCTAGAAAGAACTGAAAACCCTCTGAACTAAACCACACATTTATCATCGTGACTAGTACACTTGCAAAAAAGATCAGAATAGATTATGAACTATTCCACCAAAAAACAGTGAAATTTTCCTCTAAAATACAGTTTCAAATTAATCACTAGCATGATGCTAACTTCTTTGCAAAAATAGGGAAGTTTCAAGATAATGTATAATAGCTTGCATGGAAATCGTGTTGATAAAGCCTTCCAAGGAATAAAACCATAGTAGTCAACAAGAGTGCCATCATACTTAATACTATCAAAGAGTGGTCAATAGCAAAAGTGAATTGACGAACCTTCATAACTTTCATTGGTTCCTTGTCCTTCATCCAACCCTAAAATTTTAGACCAAGGTTAACATTTTGAAGGAAAATTAAGAAAAGTCACATGATCTTGTGAAATAATATTTTTATCACTACCATTAACTATAATGCAATAGTTTTGCACAAACAAAGCATACTTGTCTAAAGTGAAGTAGTCAATGATGATTAAGACTAATTGTGGGCTTAGAATTGTTTTTTCATTTTTTTTTTTTGAATTGTTAGAATTACCGTACTTAGTAGTAGAGGCATTCCCACCATGGATTGGGAAGTCCATAACAACCACTTATGTAACTGGGATTTTTGACTATAATCATTTTAACCTTCTCCTTCCTTTTGCTCAGCCACTGAAATATGTGTCGAGAACTCTTTGCTTATGACATCCCTCATTAGAATGGGCAGACCATTAGTGATAACAAAAATATTCTCGTAACATTTCCACTATCATTACAATTGATTTTGGGCTAAAATTTAGACTTATGGGTATGTTTGTCATGCCTTGTAAACAAATGAAGATGACAAGGGGAAGTAGCAGAAGAAAGGGGATTAGAAAAAATCCACTGAGAGGAGCTTGAATTGTTGTCAATGATGCTCCATCTTTAGAGATCGCTTCTGTAACTTGCTTTCAATATTCAAGGCAAGCTAGAAAGCCTTGTGCCAATGAACTGAGTGCATGAAAAGTCCATCTTGTGTTGAAAATGAAACAAGAGACGCTTGATAAAATTGAAACATTAATCCCTGATGATGAATTTTTCAATATACGAATGAACAATCAATATCAGCAATTGTAAGAGAGGCAACCACTGCTAAGTAGCTCCTTCCTAAGAGGTTAGAAACATTGTCTAATAACTATTTTGTAGAAGCCATCAAAATCACCCAACAGGCACCACATTGCACTCAACATGTTGAGTTGTGGGAGAAAGAATCTTAAATTAGAATTCACCCTTTTGCGAGAGTAACGACATTTTGGAGAAACAAAAATGCCTATGATAAGTGATATACCTGCTGAAGGTATAGAAATGCTACCAGCATATCAGGAGTTTGGTCCAGACCCCAAGAGATGTCTAGGTAACAACCCTAAACCCAAGTGGCTCTGAGGTTATGCCAGAAACATTGAGAAGGAATTTGAAGGAAAAAGTCTTGCAATCAGACTAAACTCACAGGATAACTACGAACCAAGAGTGACAAAGTTCTGGACAGTTCCTTGGTCTAAAGAGGCTAGAAGCTCATGCAACACTAGAAGGTTATTTTATTGGGTAAAGAGAATACTATGTGCATCTTGCAGATGCAAATTTCAAAAGATTCCCTATGTGCAGCATCAATGCACACAACATTCTCTTTTGCCCAATGCACTAACCTTCTAGTTGTGGCCAAATAGCACTTGGGTCACAGTGGCAAGGCGTTCAGTAGCAGGCACTTACCAAATTTTCCACAATTTGCGCTATTGTACCAGAACTAGATCTTGGACCTATGCTAAGATGTGAGGTGTTTCCACTGCAATACATCAAGCAGCGTGTTTAGCATTCAGAGCTGACAAACTTGAGAAACGCCTTAACCAGGGAGAAACAGTCAGAAAGAAATGAAAAAATAATAATAATAATAACTCTAGAAGATTATAAATAGGAAACCCTGCTATCACTGCATTGGAGGTGCAGGCCTTCACTTTTTTATTTTTCATTATAATTTGCACAAAATCCCTCCAATCACAGCCTCTCACATTTTTTCATTTAGCAACAGTTAAAGCCTTTTTCATTTGGTCACGTATGAATCCCAATGGATAGTTGGTGTTATATATGACATACATAGCAATTAGGAAGCCAAAACAAGTAAATTCAATGTTTCAACTGTAACTTCTTATCAGGAAATGTTAGTTACAGTAACAGCAATGGTATGCCAATTGCATAATACATATGTATCTCCTGTGGAAAGGCTAATTGTAATCCCCGTGTGAGCCAAAATCTCAATAAATAGCAACATAAAGAACTAATATGCAGCAGAATTGTTGTAGAAACTATTTTATAAATGGGAAAGGTAGTGAATTATGGAATAGCATATCATGCGTACTACCTATTTAGTTGCTTACCCTGCAATATCTACTATCATTTTCAGTTGGAAAGACACACCGAGTGAACCTTGGGATTGAATTCTTCTGATGGAGCAGTGCTCGGACGAAGATCAGATCTAAGTGATTCAGTGCAATGAGAGGCAAAGGTAGTTATTGGTCGAAGGATATTCTCTAGGAATAAGAGTACATAACAGAGAGGAAGCAGAACCAACAGAAGAAGCAGCGGAGCCACTAGGAGGTGTGATACAGTCCCCAAAAGGGGTGATGCAGGCCCACAAAGGGATTGTGCAGTGTTTCCGTGAGACAATCCGAGTTTTTGCTGGAGATCAATTTCTGAGCTAGGAGGGATGAAACTTGATTTTACAAGAGGCAGATCGATTTAGAGAAGAGGTGACACAATCCACAGCCATACCCACACAGGCTTATGCATCTACTGCACAGATGCAATGCGGAGGGAGCTGGGGTTTCACCAGTTCAGATCCGAGTCAGCAGGGGCTTGATGTGTGAGGTAACACTCACTATATTTTTTTCTGTCGTGATTTCTATGTACTGGATAGCCAGCAAGGCATCCGAAGATTGTATTCAAAAACTGCTGCTTAATAATACAAATCCTTATAATTTGCTACACCGGTTTTTCCGCATTGAGTTTTTCCTCGAACTTAGTCCAAAATAAATGTGTCCTATGTGTGATTTATTTCTTGCTCAGTTTCCTTGTTTCATAATCATATTTAATTAAGTGTAGGCTGCTTCAGTAGTTTACTTCATTAATTCATGATGCAATCTGAATTAATTTTGTAAATGTAATTTACATAATAGGAGAAGTAAGCTCAGATAGTTGTAGTAGGATTCCTAAGATTGTCAGATCTAGGAATTTTCACATTCTGGACCACTGGTAGGCCACATGCCTATTTTCTCCTGATCAGATAAGTGGATGACGTGCCAAAGGGTTATCTTCTAGCCTACGTTGGCAGCAAAGTTGAACCGTAATAATTGAAGGAAATATGCAGTGATTAAGGAGGTCTGGGTATGAAGAAAAGAGGGTTGTATTCAACTGATAGCAAACCTTTACTCGTGATCATTATTTCATATTGATTGTTTCAAAGTGGCAAGTCATTCTTATTGTACTCTCTCTCTTTCTCTGTTCGACATTTGATTTTAATAATAAGAAGAATTGATGAAGGGTTTTCCCCATCTCGGGGTTTTTCCCTGGCTTGTGCCACATACTTGTGTTCTCTTGTCTCGGCTTGTCTTCTGAATCAATCATACATGTTATTTCTTAAGTTTATATCAATGGAAAATGATTTAGTGCTAATAAAAGTATAATGGGATTATATGGAATTTTAAGTTACTGTGTTAAGCAAGAAAATGTTAATCTAAATTAACATGGTATAAGAGCTAGGAGAGGACAAGCCCAAGCAAGAGTGGAAAAAGAAAGAAATCGCTGGAAGAAATTTGTTGACTAGACTTTATGGATTGTGGAATGTTGCATAAGAAGGGGATCTCGAAATATTCAGACCGGAAATAGGGAGAAAACCCTTTAATTTTAATAGCCCTAATCAGAGACTCAATTTCAGTCCAATGTGTAAAGGATTAGTTCCGCATTAGTTGAGCTCTTTATTCGTGATTTGGATGGAAAATGTGATCTGAGGATTCAGATGACAATCAGGTCTCTTTGTTTCAAGTTTGGTTGATTGACGCTAATCTCTATTCACTCCCAGTCAGTATACAAGCCTCGTTCGACTTCGACATTCTGCCACAAGTCTCTCATTCCTTGTTTACTGGTATCTCTTTTATGGCAAGAAAATAAGCAAAGTTTTTTCTGTAAATAAGATCGAAGGGCCTTCTTTTGTTATTTTGTTTTGGCTCGAACTCTTGTATTTTGTAATTTTGGTCTAGCAAAAAGAAGCCCATCATATCTACAGCCAAAAAGGAATGATTAATGTGATTCCATTGTTTTCTATGGGGTTTCGTTGGTGTCACTTGCACTACTTTCTTTCCCAGCTCACTAACCTTGCATGAAGGCCACTCCTGTGGAATTTTCTTTGACTATTCCCGTGGCATTGAAAAATATTTTTTTTTTTGGCTTAGGGTGAGTTTTGGGGCTTCTGGGATTCATTTTGTTTTGTTACAGGGTCATTTGACTTGAAAGAGATCGGTGGTTTGAAAATTTTCAAATTCTAGTCTTGGTTTCAAGAGAATCTAGTCAATCGCTGGAATGAAGTGGACTTATGTTGAACTATAACTCTCTAGTTTGAAAATTTTCTACACAATGTATCTTTGGTGACCTCATGATAATTCTTGGATATGTGAAGCTCTGATCTATGGCCATATGGAATTGGATCTGCAGCTCTTTGTTGTTCGATCTACATCCTAGGTTAATCTGTATTAATTCAGTGGCAATCATACAAGTTTTAACAGTCCAAACTCATCTTGGCCTGTGACAGTGACATGGTTGGGTGACTAATGTGATCAAACTCATAAGGAGGCTGATTATAACATATGTATTTTTAAAGGCACAAATCTTGCAAATAAATCATTCAAGCTAGTATTTGTCAAGTCTCAGTCCTTAAAGCTCACTTCTGGAGTTTCCAGAATCGTTTGAAATTTGTGGAAGGTTCTATATATATACTCTGTCACAGTCTCATTGAAGTGGACCATTCAAGCTTCATTCCAATTTCTGACCGTTTCAAGGACTGACAAAATTCTTGTGTTGAAGGAATTGTGGAATTTTCTTTGACTATTCCTGTGGCATTGAAAAAGATTTTGGCTTAGGGTGAGTTTTGGGGCTTCTGGGATTCATTCTGTTTTGTTATAGGGTCATTTGCCTTAAAAGAGATCGGTGGTTTGAAAGTTTTCAAATTATAGTCTTGGTTTCAAGAGAATCTGGTCAATCGCTGGAATGAAGTGGACTTATGTTGAACTATAACTCTCCAGTTTGAAGATTTTCTACACAATGTATCTTTGGTGACCTCATGATAATTCTTGGATCTGCGAAGCTCTGATCTGTGGCCATATGGAATTGGATCTGCAGCTCTTTGTTGTTTGATCTACATCCTAGGTTAATCTGTATTAATTCAGTGGCAATCATACAAGTTTTAACAGTCCAAACTCATCTTGGCCTGTGATAGTGACATGGTTGGGTGACTAATGTTTTCAAACTCATAAGGAGGCTGGTTATAACATATGTCTTTTTAAAGGCACAAATCTTGCAAATAAATCACTGAGGCTAGTATTTGTCAAGTCTCAATCCTTAAAGCTCACTTCTGGAGTTTCCAGAGTTGTTTGAAATTTGTGGAAGGTTCTATATATATACTCTGTCAGAGTCTCATTGAAGTGGACCATTCAAGCTTCATTCCAATTTCTGACCGTTTCAAGGACTGGCAAAATTATTGTGTTGAAGTAATTTGATTACAGTGCATTGTAATCTCTCACCAATAAAGGAGTACCTTCAATGCTAATAAATTTGAATATCATGTGCATTGACAGAATTTCCTTGATAGCAAAGTATGAAAATATCACTATGTATCATGACAATTTATCTCCTTGACACTGATGACTACAGTGTAAATATGATCCTGACTTAGAGGAACACAATATGACCCTTTTGGTTAGTATGTGTATGGTGATCTCTATGTATTGGAAATATCTCTAAGCATTGTCTTGGGACTGTAGGAGTACCAAGCTCAAAATGACAATAAATCTAGGTTTTGGTCCACATGGCACAAGCTTGTGAGTGACAATGATATGCTTGCAAAGATATTATTTGGGTACACTGCTCATTTTATCTAGAATTACAGTGAGATAGTTGTCTGATAGTTGGTCATATTACAGTAGGAACGTCATCAATATAGGAAATCTAGTTTTTGACTGAAAATGAGAGCAGGGCATAAGGAAAATCATTGCCACAAGGTAAAACTATGATTGACAACTTCTTATTGGAATGTATATTATTTGGAGTTAAATACAAACCATGATTATTTGTGGTAATGCTATGGATGTTGGAGAATAGACATTCAAGAAAGTTTGTCACTATAACACGTCTACAATGTAGCTGTAGATCCTCTTTCACCTTGGTTTCTATTTTCTACAATGGCTTGTAGTGGTAGCATGATGCGTGCATTAGATATTTGCTTCCAATGTTCTAGTGAACTTGGTATTTTCAAGAGGCTCATAACCTGTTAGGAAAGAACTCATTTTTTCATAAGAGGCATTCCTAGAAAAAATTGGTCAAGAGGCCAATCTGCAAGAAAAAATTATAATATATACTGAGACTTCTCCAAAGCTTGAAACTTGTTCACTGGTTGATACTTCACTAGTCATTCAATAATGCAGCAGTCTTCAGAAACCAAAACACAGTGGTGACTTGCAGGTCATGTTTTCATTATGCTATTACAAGCTTAGTCTATTCAGAGGCCTACCATATGCAACAAAAGAGATTTGCAGAGAAGCTTGCCATGTGCACTATTGGAATTGGAGGAAAAATGAAATAGTTAGTTTATATATCTTCAACGATTTTGAATTAGGAAAGAAGCCCTTAAAATGTTGAACTTTTGGGAAACTATGCAATGATGAGTGCTTTCTATGTCCAAGATTATAATGATGCATTTTAGATGAATTTCTTAGCTTTCACTGTCTTCAGATTTTTGAATATTGATCTTATTAGAAATTGTAAGTTAAAGGTAATTTTTATTACAAAATATAGCACCCCTATGGCATCATAGGTATGGGCACCTAAAATTGACCTATCTCTCTCAGTTTCCATGAGAGAAACTAGTAGATGGACTTCCGAACATTCTGTAGAAGATCCACAGAGTTTTCAGAGCTTGTCAGGCAGGGAAGCTACATTGAATACCATTTTATGAAGGACAAGCTTGGAGAGCGTAGATGGTCCTTCAGTTGGTACTTTCAGACATATGTGGACCAATGAACATGACATCAACCACTGGTGCTAGGTACTTCCTTCCGTTTTTTGATTATTTCAGTAGAAAAATGTGGGTATATTTTCTATAATTAAAATATGATGTGTTTAATGAATTTCAAAAGTTCAAAGCATTAATAGAGAAACAGTTAGGTTGTCATATTTCCTCTCTTAGATATGATACTGGTGGGGAATTCTACTTAAAATATTTCAATAAATTTTGTGCTAAACATGGGATCCAAAGACAATATACTACACCTTACACTCCACAACAAAATTTATTGGTTGAGAGGCAAAACTGTACTATCACAAAGATGGCTAGGTGTAAGTTGCAGAGGAAGTCTATTCCAAATAGGTTTTGAGCTGAGGTAATGTTCACAATAGTATAATGGCTGGTGAAATGAAATATGACACTTTGGTCTCAAGTTGGAGGACCAATTCCATTGAGGCAAAAATATACATTTTTTTATTGTTCCCCAGACATTCTTCAGTGTAGGGCAAAGGCAAGACATTTATTCATTCCATGCAGATATATATAGGCCACCTACTGGATTGTTTTCATCTACAACTGCAACATTTTAATATCCAATGCAATCACCCTGTTTTCTGTACACTGGGAACCTCTCTGGATGCAGCTCTGCCTATTTTCCTGCTGTGTTTGCACCTTTCTCGGACTCTTCAAGTTCACTCCAAGTACTTCTCAGATTTTGACCTCTGGTGCAATTCTTCTGCCCCATATCCGACATCCTTAATGGGATTGACAAAATTTCCAACTCCCAATAATGATAGAATCTGGTCTAGGCTAAACTTAGATTTGAATTCTGGCACAGAGACTTTTGAGGCAGAGGGTAAAGAAGAAAGAGCAGGATCAAAACATGCAGTAGTTTTGGAAGGTCCTTTGATAACAGATGGGCAAACTAGAGTCATCCAACAATCATCAACATCAACAGAATCTTTTAATTAAGGTGGGATTTAAATGGATTTGAAAACAAAAAAGAGATATAAAGATAGCCAGGTTCTGTAGGTGTTGGTAGCTTTTTTTTCATGGGGTCTGTCTCACCCAAAGGGTGTTGCTTATTGGGCACATTAAGTTGTACTTGAATCCCAATGTGAGGTTGATAGAGTTGTTTAATCCCAAATGGCTTAAGTTGTAGATAAAGGTGTACTAGATTGAATCTGCGATCGATACAAGACCAGAATTGCTCATGCAGATTGAAATTCCCATATCACTAATTTGCCTATTTTCGGGTGATCCTGGTGCACTTTTTACATGTATGCTTATTGTAGAAGTATGAACGGCACACGCTAGGTGTTTGACAAAATTCCCAAGCAAAATGTTACCGCATGGAATGTTATTATTAGAGGTTGTGTTGGGATGGACACTGCCAGGAAGCCCTCAAGCTATATTACCAAACACAACAGAGGGGACTTAGTGGAGACACACCTTTCCAATTTTCCTCAAGGCACACGCTGAGATTGTGGCCCTAGAGCAGGGCAAGGAAATCCACAGTTACATGGAACACCATGACTACAAGATATTTCGAAATTAGAAATTGTGAAGAGGAAGGAAAGGTACTTGACGAAATGTAGCTGGGAAGGTCAAAACCCAATGTGATAAATTGGAGCGTGATGATATCCAAATATGAGTTGAATGGTCACAACAATGGTGTAGTGAGATCTTTTCTAAATGCAGCTGGCTGGAGTGAAATCCAATTCAGTCACTATTTGCTAGTGCTCTTGCTTCTTGTGCAAAATTAGCAGTGTTGCAACAAAAAAAATGGATGATGCATATGAAGTGTTTTTCAATATGCCAAAGAGGGATCTAATTTCATGGAATGCAGTAATTTCTTGTTATGCATTGAATGGATATTGTGATGAGGTGTTGGCGCTCTTTTATCAACTTCAAAATGATAGGAATGAACCCAAATGTAATTAAATGGAGTGCAAATATTGTGAGGTATACTCAATTTGGTCATAGTGTTGAATCCATGGAAATATTCAGTTGAATGCATGTTGCAGAGGTGAAGCCTAACTCTATTACCATAGCAATTATTTTTCCTTCATGTGCTGATTAGTAGCTCTGTAGTGTGGGTATCGAATGCATGGGCATGAGGAAGATGCCCTGACACTCTTTTATGAAATACAAGAAGCAGGCATTAAAGTAGGCCATATCACCTTCATTGCTATTTTATCTGCCTGTGGCCATGCAGGACCAGTAGATGAAGGCTAGCATCATTTCAATTGAATTAGTAGAAAGTTTGAAGTGAAGCCTAGAGTGGAGCATCATTCATGCATGGTTGAACTCCTTGGCCACTCGAGACGCTTTAATGGAGCATATGTGGCATTGTCAAACATCTATGCTACTTCTATGGGATGATGTAGTCAACGTGAGAAAGCTAATGTTAGATAAGGGAATTGAAAAAAAAGGAACTAACATCTCATTTTCATGGACAATTGCAGCTGCTGCTAACTTAGGATGTTTTGAAATATATCATAGAAACTCTTCAACAGTGTTCTTGAGTTTCAATGATAATACACCCTCTTCATTTGAATTTTGCCTCTCCAAAACCATGGAGAGGAGAGACATGGAGGAGTTACAACCATGCATACTTCCTTAACAACCCTCAAGGTGGCTGGAAATAGATAATCATGACAAGCTCCAAGCATTGGACAAGTCTTGGTTGAAGCCTTATGTTGTAAAAGACGAATCCATCAGGCAAGTCTTGGGCCAACTTTGGGACTCCGTTGAGGAGTTTTGATGCATTTCAAAATTAACTCAAGTTTTTCTACAGTTCTTGGTTATAGAAAATCAGTGGAGCCAAAAAAAAAAAAACATTTTCAGGGAAACAGGCCTGCCTATCAGAGGCCAAAAGTTGGGTCACTGGTTTGAAAACAGGAATTTCTTTGTCAAGCAAATTGGATGGAGCAGCCAGCAAGGGAACATGACAAGTTGCTGCCTCAGACTTGCATATTTTTGTGGGCTTGTTTGTCTATATTCAAGGTGGTTTTGTGGTCAAAGAAACCTAGAGGAGTGCGTGATTTGGTCCTGCAACACATTTTGGGAGGAACTATAATTTTTTTAGGTGGGATTCTTTCTTATTCAGTTGAGGACTATGCCATGACAAGAATCATCTGAGAAGGAAATGAATTCCATGGATGTTATAGGGATTCGAATAGAGGCTAGGAAGGTCTAGTAGGCTATGGAAGTGCAAACACGCTTTTTATTGATACTTCAATAAAAATGGAGACCTCGTGCACCTCTAGAAAGTGTTCTATGATGCCTCACATCTATTGTAGCTATTGAAAAACTCTCATATATGCTTGAACATGGGAGGAACACGATCACAAATTACAATATTATTTTCTTTCCATTTATTCTCTTCCTCTATGAATTTCATGGCAATTGAAATCATCACTTTCTTCTGTTATTTGAGCATTATATGGAAGACTTCATGTAGTTGTTTCACAAGGTGCCATAATTTATTTTCAAGAGACGGCTATTCAACAAACCCTGATTTATGAGTCCTACTGGATCCTATTACAACTAATACTTGAATATATTTCCATAAATTCTCCTCCTTCGAGATTGTAAATCATCATATCTTTTCCCAGGACAAGAGTAGGTGACTGATTTCATAAGAAAGGTATTTGAGATGCTAGTTGGAGCATTTAGAAAGCTTAAGGTATTAGAAAGGTTCTTCCACAATTGAAACAAGGTGTACAGGGATGCTTGATATACTAGAAGACTTCTTGAACTTCTTATATTTTGTATATTGTCGAATGGATGGGAGCACTTCAACATTAGAAAAGCAACATTGAATAAAGAACTTCAGTATCCCAGACAACGAAATTTTTAATTTTCTTATTTCAACTGAGGCAGTGGGGTGGCAGGGGTTGGAATCAATTTTTCAAGTGCAGATACAGTTTATTATATATGATCTATATTTCAGTCATTTTTTTTCTTTTATGATCTTAATCATGATCTCATAGTATAGACCAAGACAAACCAATGATTGCATATCAGTTGTTAATAAAGTGTATTGTTGAGGAGAGAATATTGCATCGGTGTACAAAGATGGATTTGGAGAATCTGGTGATGAATCTTTGTAAAAATGAAAGTTTAAAGAGTTATCTAGATCACAAAGAACCTATATATCGTGCTTTTCAAAATGAAGTTAGTGCTATTTGTTTGGTTTTCTCTCGTTTTGCTATCCTGTAAATTTGTTACTGTTATGTTTATTATCTAGCATGCATATGCCCAGACAATGACCTCTTGCCATAACTACAAAAAGAAAATCTCTAGTACCTATATCCAATTACTGTAGTTGTTGGAAAAAAGCAATTCAGAATAATTTAATACGAAAATAACCTATTTTACACATACTGCTCCTTTGTGAGTTTCACAGCACCTCAAGTGCCCAAGTAGGAACTTTAAATTTCACTCTAACAACCCCACAATGCATCATTTTATGGAAACTTACACTGCATACCAGGATTGGATACAAACATGACAAGATTCCTCATTTCCAATATGGTGCCAACAAAATTTTTGCCATCTCAATGGTTCAACATTTTTTTTTTAATACAAGACCCAACCAAGTTTCATTAGTTTACTCTGTTAACCAAATCAGGTTTCATGAGTCTAAAAAGTACATATGACATTCTAATAGCTCACTGCGTGTGTTTGTACTACCTATTTCTTTTACTCAAGGAAATAGGTATAGCAAATATAAATCTGATAATAGATCAAAAAATAGGTGGCGGGCCCTCTTAAAAGTGAGGAGTATTTGGGAATAAACACTCATTTACAATTGACAAGCTCCAGGAGTCCATTTCGAAAAATGGGAAATAATGCTCTGACAGGTGCATTGGCCAGAATGTTTGTAAGTATTTCTACATCATTTATTTATACTCCTAGTGAGTGTGTTAAATAACATATGCAAATTGATTTATGGTATTGCAACAACTGGTATGTCTATTGGAAGTGGAGTATCCATTTCCAGAAATGGATCTCCAATAGCAAGAAAGTAACATCAAGACAACATATACCATTTGAGTAGATTAGAATGGACCAGAAATGAATAAAATTCAATGCCATGTTCTAGAAATTGTTAAGTGGTGAGCAATAAAATAGGAAGGAATGCTTTTATTTACTTGACATCATCATGTTGTGCTAGATGAAGACTTCTATTACATGATCAAATGGGCAAGAGTTGGCACAGGTATCAATTTTTATCAGACTACAGGTAACATTTTGTTAATTTTGGGCAACTAGGTCCAAACTCCATGTTGCATTGCTCATATGATGATGATGATATTTTTGTTGGATTCCTCTTTCGGAGAGGTGCAAGATTGATCTAAAGATCATCTTGTTTGGATGAGAAGAACTTATATTTTGATTTTATTTTCCACACATGTGAAAATTGTCAAGGTCGACCAGAATTGTAATGAAGGCTTGCAAGCCCAATAGATGTGTCACACACCCTCATTGATGGATATAAATTGGAGAGAGATGATGTCCATTTCATCATCAACTCATCACACATTTCCTCTTGTGATCTGATTGGTTCATTCAGCCTTTGGAGGCCTCTCTCTCTCACATGTGCGGATCTAAAACGGAAGGAGTGCGAAATGTTTTTAGGGCTCTTTGCTGGTGCGTTGACTAGCGTTGACTGTGGGTCAAAGCTTGGAGTTTGACCTCCATTCTTGTGCAGAAAATCTAATCTCTTGAGGTAGCATTAGAGTGAAAAAAGATCGAGGAGAAGGCTGACCTTTGACCACAGCCCTAGACCGCAGCGTTGAATTTCTGCATTGACTTTTTCTATTGACCAGTGTTGACCTTTTTGGAGCTGCCTTTGAGGGGTGTGTGTGTGACACTTGGAGGATTGGCTGATCCAACTATGTATACTCTTGAGAAAAATGGTTTTGTTGAAAGGAAGAATAGAACCATTGTGGAAGTTGCCCGTGCCATTGTGTGTGTACAAAATAGATGCCCGCATTCCACATTGGACTCCAAGACTCTCGAAGAAGTCTTCTCTAGTAAGAAGCCTGATGCCTCCCACTTTAGGGTTTTTGGAAGTCTTGTTTATTTTCATGTGCCGAAAGAAAAGAGAAGCAAGTTGGATGCTTCTGGAAAGAAGGGAATGTTTGTGGGCTACAGTGAAACTTCGAAGGCATATAGAATCTATGTGCCTGGTCAAAGAGAAGTGGAGATATGCCATGATGTCACCTTTGATTAGGATGCTACCCTCAAGAAAGTTAGGATTCTTCCTAGCTCAAAGGAAGACAAAGAAGAAGAAGAAGCAGGGAAGCAGGAAGAGCCGAAGGATGAACCTATGCTTGATGTTGAAGGACCAATGGATCCTATTGATCCACCTCCTTCAAATAAGAGGAGACCTTCATGGCTCAGGGACACTCTCAAAGATGCTGAGAGACATATTGCCCCAAGGGGGACATTCCATGAAAGTAAGAAGCCGAAGAGGTACCAAGGGTACCTAGAAGTCATGAGTACAATTGTACAATCTAAGCCTGGATCATTTGAAGAAGTCATAAAGCATCAAGTTTGGAAGGTTGCTATGCATGAAGAATATGAGTCCATTATGAAGAATGATTTCTGGGAAGTGGTCCCGAGACCAGAGGACAAATCTGTTGTCACCTCGAAACGACTCTTCAAGATCAAGCATGGAGCCGATGGAAGTGCTGAAAAGTACAAGGCAAGATTTGTTGCCCGAGGCTTTTCTCAAAAATAAGGCATAGATTATGATGATTTAACTTCACCCAGAGAGTCGGGTCAACCTAATAACCACCTCTTTTGGGTCAGGATGTAAGGGGGTGTGTTACAATATCTTGGCTATTATTAATTACTGTGCAATGTATCCAAGCTCTAATTTTCTCTAGTTTGTTTGGTCAAGGGAAGATCAGGCGGAAGAGAAGTCCTCCTTGAGGTTACAAACCCTAACCAACATAGCAAGGCACTTACTCATTAATAAGAATTTGGGTTGTGAATCTTCTAGGGTTTGTTTGAGGACAACAAAGGTGCAATTGAGGCTCATTCCAGGTACAGTGAGAAAAAAACAAAGGACCGAAATTAGTCTGAGATTGTTTTGAAGGCAACAGCCTAGGAGGGATGTGGATAACCACATTAGGGAAACCACACCCTATAACAGACAACTGCTCCATTTCGACGGTCATTCTATAACTATATATTGTACAGAGAGTTGATCAGGCTACCCATCTGAGCTGCAGGTACCCACATGAAAGGCAGTCGGGCTCCTATTCTCTAAGCCTGTGGATTATCTTCAGAATTTAGCACAGTCAAAATCCTATGCATAAAGCTAGAATAACACAGTAGATATTGGATTAATATAGTTCACCTAGTTTTTATTGACATATCATAATTGCAGTTGGATCTGGTTTCCTAAATTGCTGATATTGTAAATAAATCTATACTGGTGAACATATTACATGGTTTCATTGAGCAATCAACCCTATTATTGTGGTTTTGAGAAGAATCGTATTTTTTTTTGTCAATATTTATATTATTCATGCATATATACTGTTTATGAGTGCGTAACACTAATTTATTGAAAAAACCTAGACATAATAGAAACCCTAAGAGAAAATTTACCCTAGAGAATTACAGTTTGTATCAGATGTGGGTCATCAGCAAGGCAAAAGGATTGCAAGTACTTAATGTCTACTTCTTAGAGCATTATTTCATTGTAAATTCTACCTAATTTACTTAATTTCTTAGATATGATGAGTTACTTGATGGATTTAAGGGAATGTCTATATATATATAACACCCTTCTAGCCAGCTATGTTGGCAATACTCCTACAGTAAACAACCGTGCGCATGAATAAAGGTTCTTTATAGAAACTATAGGTCAAACTACAAAATGAGGTGTATTATAGATGTCAGCTCTCAGAATGTCAAATTTTAATCGTCTATAACCCATTAGCAGCAAAAGCAACAGGAAGTTATACTGATTAGGAAAAAAAAATCTTTTTTCTTTTATTTTATTTGTTCCTTATTCAATTGGAATTTTAATTGGTACTGTGGAAAGTGGCAATTGCCAATATGCCAGTATCATTTTCAAATTGCAGAACTTCCAAGCCACAGTGAGTATGTGGTGCCTTGGTGCCTAATAGTAGGAATTTATGTTTTAGCCCTCAGCTCCGATGGCTCAAAATTCAAAATTTGTGGAGCTATATAATTGCAGGTTCAACTTGGCCAGTAAGAGTAAGACACTAAGTTTAAATGCATGCCCCTATCTTATTCATTGGCCCAAGATCGAGAATACAAGATCGGGAATACACACTCATTCCACCTCGATAAATCCGTCCTAAAATGTCAAGGTCATTTGAAGATTGGGGGCATTTGGGTTTGCAGCTGAATCAAAGGAACAATATGCCATCTTGGTGGCAAGCAGGCCATCGTGATAAGGAATTAGTGAAGGGTGCATTGGCACATGGTTTTTGGAATTGGGAGGCTATCTTCGAAGACAATAAACTAAACTTCAGAGTTTCTGATTCTTTTTCAGAGGCTGGTAATCACCCGGATCCTAAAGATTGCATGAAGCACCTCAGATTTATTGGAATTCATCTGCGTCGTCGCCTTCGTAAGCTCAAGGCTCGGCGTAAGCGACATTTTTTTTATGACAAGGAGAACGAAATCTCCACAGAGCCTAGACGTTCCGAGTGTTCTCGTCCTAGTATTCCACGAACTCCAGATAGGAGGCCTATTCTTCACCTTGATCTAACAAAAGTTCTTACCATTGTGGATCTTGGGACAATTGAATATAAACATGTTGGATTTCATACAGACCGACACATATTCCCTATTGGCTATAAATCTATAAGAAACTATGCCAATATGGTGGAAAAGGATGGACAGACTACATACACCTGTAGAATTCTTCACGGTGGAAGTGCAGGTCCTATTTTTCATGTAGTTCCAGATGACAGCCCTGAAAATGTAATTGAAAGAGATTATGCATCTGGTTCATTGGCTGTTCTTTGTGGAACTGGCAGAACACAGCAAGATCACCATTAACGGGACAAAGATGTTCAACCTCTCACATCCTACAGTTATTCAATTACTACGTGAGTTGCTTGTAGCAGAGTACTGTTCTACCTTCTTCTCTGACTATCCTAATTTTGGATCTCACTCTTGAAAACAATCAATTAGTAACCCAGTTATTCCTTCCGTTCAAGATGGTTCCGAATTCAGAGAAACCCAAAAGCCAATGAGTAGCTTTGGAGATCAGTTAGAGCGATCATTATCTGACTCATCCGAAGAAACATACATCAGCAATTCATCTGATGAAGTGGATGGTTCTTCTCAGGGTGTCACTTCAGATAAGATGGCTGAAGATCAAAGTTTCACTAGAAGAAACATGTTAGTTCATTCGGGTGTTGTTTCCTGATTTTGTTTTATGGTGAATTTTCCAGACAGCTACAGTGTTTGGAAGTGAGATTCTGTGGGGAATTTTTTGAATACCGGTGTGATAATTTAGGATCATTTCTTATGGCTACCAGAACCTTGGTGTGACTTTCATTTAAGCATTGGGGTATTAGACTGACTTATAAAACCGAACCAGATAACTAGTCATCACCCTGAAAATTCTTTTTGGGTGGTGGTGTTTATTGTTTATGGAGATTTCTACTAATGTTATACTTAATCTGTGCTCTAATGATTCATTCTAAACAGGTGTTAGAAATTGTGGGGAAAATTTCAACTGATTTCTATCACATTTGATCTAATAAATTTCCTATATTGTAATCAAAACAATGTGTATCATTACGATCTATTAAAACTCAATTTATTCTAGCTTCTAACTAGCTAGATTTGAGGTTCACGCTGAAGACTCTTGCCGATTGGCAAAAAACTGGTCATACAAAAAATGGAATTCAAATAAAGGAATACCACATTTATGCTAAGTCCCAAAATGCCTCGAAACTGAGCAACCTGTAACTATGACATTCAACAATGAAAAGGCTGCTGAATCATCAAAAAAATCGAGTAATTGAAAAGAAAATCTACGAAACCATGAGGAAGCCCTGAAAAGCACTTGCATAAAATTGAGGATAGCTAATCTTGACCTTTTTCTGAGCCAATTTCTGCAACTTGGGAATCTCTTCATGCAATCTGGCCTTAAGTGCGTCGGATTTCAACATTCAAGGTCATGACCACTGCCCTGTTCTTCTACTTCGCGACATCATCGACTTTCTGGTACCAAAAAAGCCAAAAAAATTAGCAGTTTTTCCGGGCATTTTAAAGACCGAGCCAGGAGAAATGGAGGGTTTAATAACTTGCTTAGAAGCGTCAGTGTCGGAATTGACAATGGTATAAAGCCTCACGGACGCGTCGCTGCCAGAGATACGATTCTCCCTCTGTTCATTAATGTCGTACTTTTCATACTGGCTGCCTGGCTAGAACCAAATCAGTCTTTATCACCGTAATGGATGAACCAACGGGAGAGGAAAAATGAAAATTATAAGGTTTTTTGAATCTTTCTGTGTATGTAACCTTCCCCTACTTGTGCCAGAATCATGCGAACAATTGTGACTAAAGCATCAACATTAACATGTAATATCCTAGCGAATAGTTGCCTATAAATGATACGCAATGCCCACGAATAACTGGCTACGATTGGTCCTAAACGCATCAGGTTCTCACCTCATGGGTTCGATCAGCTCTCGGTTATTCGACAAACCAGTTTCGTTTCTTCTCAAAGCCATCCCGCCTGTTCATTATTCTTGTAGATGGCATCCACCCACGTGAGAATGTCGACTATGCTCATCTGCACAATGATCAGATCAGAGAATGTCCATGATGCTCATCTGCACAATGAGATATCGAGCGCGTGAGAATGTCGATTATGCTCATCTGAACAATGATCAAAGAATGTCCATGATGCTCATCTGCACAATGAGATATGTTGTGCTGGATGCTTGGTTTTCCGGATCTGTGTTTTCCCTCCGAATTCCTTCCCGAAATTGATTAAACAAATTTGACTAAAAATTTGACTAAACAACCTTTATTGAAATTTTGTAGAGTGATTATTAAGGTACAAAAAATTGTAGGAAGATATAGCAAGAGATAGCACATGGTTAGATGGTCACTATTCAAAATTAAAAAGATTGTGAGTAGGTTCACTTAGAAGTGAAATTGAACTCATTCAAATTTCAACTCTCCTTAAATTAGTAGTGGTGTGTAGGAATTTGGAATTGTAGGTTGAATAAAGTTGTGGTTGTACATGGGAATTTTGGTTATGGACTCACAAATTTGTTGTAATGTGATCTTACTATAGTTTCTAGTGTTGTTAGAAATGAAGAGAAATACAAGTGACTTCCTAAAAATATGTAATGTCATCTTACTATGGTTTGTAATGTTGTTAGAAACGGAGAAATACAAGTGATGTCCTTAAAAAAATGCAATGTCATCTTACTATGGTTTTTAATGTTGTTAGAAATGAAGAAAAAATAATGGTGTGGACATTTAACATGTCATTATGCTATGATATGATTAGTAATGGTTTAATTCATCTTTTATCTATAATTTTTTTTTATTACTTTTTCACTATCGTGGCTGATATGTGTAACTATAAGCTTATTATTTTCTTTTGAAGTATGAGTGGACTAGGTTATTCTAACCTGTGATGAATGAATAAATTGAATGTCTTAACTTATATTTCCTTATGTGAGAGTACTATCAAATACAACATGTTTATTGTTCCCCTTGCATGGCAATCCATTCTCCTCTACGTGGTGGTTAGGTTATTCATTTGTTCGAGATTCGTAAAATAAGCTTGGGGAACTCCAACTGAACACCTCATATGTCTTCTTTAAGGTCCAACATAGAGACATCAAGCAACTCGACCTATAGTCAATAGGCCATTTCCTTTATAGAGTGCGAAGTCCTTTACTTGTTGCTTTGCTTGTCCCTACACTCTTCGCTAGTTCTTATGCTCGATGCTAAGTGTAGGCCTTTGCCTTAATCTTCACTAAGCACAATGCTTCATCTTGTCATTGAGCACATTCACCAAGTAAAGCCAGTTTTCTCACTATGTCTACATTTGGGAAAATTTCTTCTCTTTAATTCCATTTGCTTGATAATGCACCTTTCTTTTCTTAGTGATATTGTACTTAACTATAATTATCTTGTCATTCTACAATGAAATGCACAATAGGATGAAAGATGTGGTTGAGATACTCCTTTACATGCAATATATTGCACATTAATGTAGAGATGAAATAAGCATTGTTGGTCCATTTATTGAATAGGATGATGTGTTAGTGCATGAATTTGTCTCCTACATTTTAAAGCCCCAATTTCAACAAAATTCATTGTCCATTGGTCTTTTCCCCATTAACAACACAAAAAAAGAAGGAATGTCCAATGACCTTTGACAATGGACCCTAGAGTGGTATCAAATTCTTGTGATGTTAAAATCCTTAAAGACAAAGAAAAATGAATGAGTTATTTGCCCCCATATTTGTGGTGAAATCCCCTAGGTTCAAGTAAATCATAGACAAAGGTGTGAGCCCCAAAAAAGTGTTGGAAGAGTAATAGAGGAAAGTGGTAAGTATAAGGCATGGAGCAAAGGTTATGTGTTTAGTGCCCTTACTCACCAAGTACCCAAAGTGTGTGCTTAGAGGGTGAGGAAGCATAGGTGATTGAGTACAAATTATTAGGTACCCAAGCAAGGGGATCAAGACAAGCACTAAGAAAAAGATGACCATGAGAGGTAGAAATTAATTATCCCACTGAGCAAAAAATTCATTGCTCATGGATATTGCTTAACAATGAGTACATGGCTTGTGGTCAAAAAATTGAAGAGAAATGCGAGATATAATGCAACATGAACAAGCAGGTTAGGTAGTCTAATTAAAAGTTACGAGCTCCATCATTGTTGAACATGCATGTTTGTCAAAGAAGTGGTTAAGTATGCCATTGATTGAAGCTCCCATGATAATTTGTTTAGCTCAAAGAAGGCCACAAAGGAGGGTTAAAAAGCTAAATGAAGGACGCTAAAAGTCATCATAATAAAACAAAAAGAAAGGCCATGAATTGAAGATCAAAGTAAGAGGAAATTCTAGTGAGCATTCAACAAGTAAATGCAAAAATGGATGAATCAATCATAGAGTGGGGGAAATGCAATATTTGAGCACACATGAGAAAAAGTAAAATATATCATGTGTTTAAATATATGAATCTCTGGAAAAGGGGCATATACTTGGTGGTCATCTTCTCAACAAAAAGGGTTTTGAGGGCTCATTCCACTGCATTGAGGAAAGGAACTCCACATCAACAAAGAAGGCATTCTTGGTTTCCCTAGCAAAGTGGAAGGGCCACAAAGGAAAGGAAATTGATGAGAAAAAGGAAACCAAGTAAAGGCCCACTTGCTTGATGAACCTATGTTGAATGAATAAGAAACAATGGGTATCATTATGTTGGGAATCACGATTGTCCTTAAACCAAAACCTGCAGGTGTTAGTCAACAATCACATCGCTAGAGATAAGGATCCACAAGAGGCAGTTATTCTATGTTGTGAAACACACAGGGAGCATTGGTTTATCCAATGTCCAACAATATCCCCCCAAATGCGAGTCGGTTGTGTATCGAACTTGTGACCTACGCTTTGATACCACTTGCTGGGAAACATAGTTGTCGTTAAAAAAAAACCCGCATGTATTAGTCAACGATCACATCACCAGAGATAAGGATCCATGAGAGGCAGTTAGTCCATGTCGCGAAACACACGGGACAACCATCAACCAGGATCTCTCTCTCTCTCTTCTTTATCCAGAGACAACCATCATCCATATTATAGCCAATGAGCCCTCAAAGGATCTTGTTCTCTAGCATTGGCATTAATATTGCTATAGTCCCGGAGATGTTAAAGACTTGTGCCTCCACTGTTGCAATCTCTCTTCTGAGTCATTCCTTTGAATACCATTGTACTTTGTCATTTATAGGATTTGAGATTGTTTCCTTGTCTAACTTGTGCCCATCTTTGGATCTTGCAATATTCCACTGAATCCTTAATATACATTAGAATATCTAATAGTTTGTGTATACCCATGAAGATTTCAGGGGAGCAGAGGCTCGACAAGAATAACCATTGGAGTCATGTGATGATAAATCCTTTGAAGGGTGAATGCATCAAAAGTAGTGGTTGCCAACAAGTATTATGTAAGCATTTGGATTAGCCCCATAGGAATATTGTTGGGGAATTTAGTATTTACTCAAATGACAGGTCAACAAACCAATTCCATACTTCCTGTTACTATGTCTTTTTAATTCATGACATTTATAGCACAGGAACGATTCACAATTGGGAAAAGGTTATTTTTCCTAGCTTTATCTCGACAAATATTAGACTTTAAAATTGCCAAGGCCATGTGTGTTGGCTTCTAAATTATTTTTTCCCTAGAAAATTGTATTGAGTTTATTGGCTTTCCCTAAAAATGATATAATACTTGGCTACAAGTATTTTTTTGGAGAATTTAAATCACATTCTCCGTATTGAACTATCTTCATCTTTGAGATTTAATTTGTCATGCTTTTCAACCATTGGACACAACAATTTTATTTTCCTTAGCCAAAATTATGGTTGCGGGGCTGTCTATGAAGACACTTGCTGCAAGACTAACTAGAAACAACAACTTAAGGTCATACAACACAAAAATGCAACCTGTTGATTCATGATTGTCAATTCTAACATGTAACTTGTGATACACAAGTCTACACTCAAAGATAATATAAAGATGAGATAATGTCCAACGACCACACATATACAACAGTGTGAATACAAAGGGAGTGTGAATTGAGATTGCTAAGTACTGCTCCTATAAAATAAAATAAAAGATCAATTAAGTAAAAAGTAGATATAAACTAAACTATACTAGAAATTATTTTTGTATTATAGTAGAATGAAATGGAAGAGATGAGCTATGATGCAAAAATATGCAAATACTATTGAAAACAAGAAAATACCCTCAGAGAATTAAAAATCTTAACAACAGGACTGAACTTTAGTATCTGCCTATCAAAATTTCAGTTTTGTTCGAGCAGAAATTGAAGGATGTAAATTCAAGAGTGCAAACACATCATGTACATTGGATTAAAACAACAAATATATTAGGCCCAGTCTACACAAATCTGCAATCTAAGAATTCAGGATAAAAAGAGCAGGCTCCAACAACAATTTCATAGGAGTCTTTATTACTCAAATAGAAGAATGTCACAGCAAGTTGTCATCTCACAAAAGCTCATACTACAACCTACAAGCTAACAGTACTCACTCTTATTATCTATTTCTACAAATTTCTAACTAGTGTGCCCATCCTTTTCATTTATAAGTTAAGAGAAGGTGTTGTTAGAAAACAGGCTAATGATAGCGTTAGTGGTGCATCTCCCTTGAGCATGAGCAACTCCCTCATAAATTTGCCTTGTATGCAAGGCTTTTCTTTTAGAGTAGTGCATTATCATAGTAGATATAACTCCTCTCCTGAAGGTGCCTCATTCCATAAGTGTGCACTCATGAATGCACCTGAGATGATGGTGTTAATCTCCTCAACTAGTGTGCCATACTTGGTGGGTGTGACCCAACAACTAATTTGTCTATCCTCGAAGGTGTCATTATAAGCTTCTAGCTGTATTTAAGAATCTTTCTGACTGGTGTACCACAATCTAGCTCTGCAATCCTGGTGCTGCTCAACTTCTCAAGGCTGAGGTGAGACCAACTCAGACCAACTTGGTAATCTAACACTCTTGATAATTTTTTTTTTTTAAATTCAACAGTTTTCCTGTGCCAACAATTATACAACATTTTAACCTCATGAACTAGTCTCCTCTGTTCTCTTAGCTAATTCTATAAGCACTTATTGTTGTTTTCAAAACTTTTACTCTCTAGTCCCATTGAGCTATTTCAGTTATTTTTGGACATTGATCTATTTTCATTTCATTTCTTCAATTTTTTTGACTGTTATGTGTTACCATTGGCCAGTGCCTTCTTTCTTACCTATGTTTTTTTTTCTTAAGAATTCTAGCCAGCCAGAGCAGCAGGGGCAACAGGAGCCACGTAGTCCATCCAGAGCCCAGTAAGGGCAGCACAGAGGCAGCAGGAGCCACACAGGGCAGATGCAGGCCCAGTCAGGGTAGCGCAGGGGCAGTGTAAGCCCTTCAGGTGTGACGCAGACCCTTACTAAGCAACTGTTACACGAAAAATTATCACCTTGACATTCTGCTGACTGTATGAGCTCTTTAACACTCATACATGCCTCCTATGCAAGTCTTACAACCTTTAATCCTCATGTCAAGCCCTAAAAAAGGAGGAAAAACCCTAAAAATATCTGAAACTTTGGGTATGCAGGTAACATGAGGCCTGCCTGCGTTCCTATCTTGGGTACGCAGGTAATACACTGCTTACCTATGTTTTAGAACGTAGTTTTCCTTTGCAATGCCTGCATACCCTCCTCAAAGTAAAAAAGGCGAGAAAGTAAAGTCAAAAAACTGATTTGAGGTCAATTCTAGAAGGTTCTAGATGATAATTTTTGGGGATGAGTACGATTTGATAAGGTGCATGTATCCCTCACCTTAAGGAAATAATCCCTTGATGTGAGGAGTCTATCCCTTTGAAGGATGATTCTATCCCTACAAAGGTGGGATCCTAACCTCCTCATCTGCTCTATAAAAGGAGGCATTGGGTAGTCTCAAATGGTTAGATTTTGGAGATTGAGAATTAGAGTTCAAGCTTTATGTGTGATTGAGTTGAAGTGCTGTTGAGATTTAGACTTCTTTCTGATGAGCTTTTGAGAGGAAAGATCACATACCTCTTTATGCTCCTGGAGGAAGAATGCAAGACTTATCAAAGTAGAGGAGACTCCTGCTTCGGACCCCGGGAAGGCCTTTCGAACATCAAGGCTAAGGTTGTAAGGTTCTTCTGTTATTTTAAGATTAATAAAATCAAGTTTTGTTTTTCTCAATAAATTGTCGTTCGATTGTTTATTTCAATAAGCTGTCGTTTAATCGTTTATTTCATAGATTCCTTGATCACTATGATAGGTATTTTTTATAATTATTTGTTATACAAGTGCTATTTAATATTTTCTTGTTTGTGATTGTAGGTCGACGAAAGACGACACTTTCTTGTTTCTTGTGATGAAAGAACTCTTGTTGCGACGGAAGATCTCTTGTTGTGACAGAGGGATTTTGATGCGACGGAAGCACTACGACTGCAAATAAGCATTTGGATCTAAGGTAGGATCGACACCTTCATAGCATTTAATTTCAAAACAAATATATTTAGAGAAAGACAAACTTAGTTGTTCGTTTGTTGCTATATTGTCTTCTGACACTAGGGAGATCGGTCTTGTCCGCAAGAACGATTTATCCGGCCAACAAATTGGCGACTCCACTGGGGAAAGAACTTATTGTTTTTGGTTCTCTTTTATTTTGATTTGAGGAAAAGTTTTTCCTGGTTTTTGATTGATGGATATCTGCCTAGGTAGCTTAAGTTTTCTCTGTTTTTGAAAATTTTGAAATCTTTATGTTTTTCTTGAACTTTTCTGGGGATCGCACTTTGTTCTTTTGCACAGTGCGGGCAGTTTTGCACTTTCCTTAAGTAAACAGTGTGGGACCGCACCTGTTACATCTGGAAGCCTGCGGACCCTATTAAATTTTTTGAAAAAATTTAGATTTATTTTTTCCAGTTTAGTTTAGATTTAATTTAGGATTCTTAGCATCTACCCAGATCTGTATTTTTCTGTCAAAAATCTCTTGTTTCTGAATTTCTTTCAGCAATTTTTTATCTCATCAATCTCCATTAAGTTAATTGGGTGTTTTGAGTCTCTTTTTCGAGAAATTCTTAATTTGATTTCCTTTGGTCATTACTTGGAGGTTTGTCTCAGTATTTTCACAATTTTACATCTTTTTGCTTTTGTTTTTGCAAAAAAATTTCCCCCTCATTCCCCGGGGGGGGTCTAAATTGTGTATGAGTGTTAATCGCCTTTGAGTGTTTTTTGATCTTTGGAACTCTCACCCGATTTTATTGACTTGCACTTGATTGGATCTTAGATCACATTAGAATCATCTTGTGTTTGAGAATTCTCTTGCATAGATCACATTTGCATAATTAGAATTCTCATTTTCAGAATATGAATGAAAAATGTGCATATATTACATTTGCATACTTTTCAATTGAATTGTGCATAGATTACAATTGCATAGTTTACATTCTGAAAATCAATCATAGATTTAGATTAGTTTTCTTTGATTTGAATTTAGATGTTTTTATGCTTGTTTTAAAAAAACAAAAATATAAAAAATTGTTTTGGGATTGATTTGCATTAGTTTTTCTTAATGAAATTAGTGCATTAGAGAATTTATTATATTTTCTCTTAGTGATCAATTTTTGCATTGTTGGAAGTGAATGGAAACTCTCTCCTTACTTTAGTTAGGATTCATCGAATTGAAAAGATTACATTATCATATTCGATTGCATTCAGTTTTGGGTCAGGTCATAACACCATTGGCTTCATATCCATTTACCCTTTTGAGTAATAACAGCCTAAATAACACAGCGCTTAATAAAATTCATCTAGTAATTTTTACATTTCTAGGGCTCTTATCACCAACATAGCTTAGGCTAGTATCTTGGAGTAGGGAGTAATTAACTCTCCAAGATAGTAAAAAAAAACAAGTAGATAAATCTTGTGGTAGGAAATAAATCCAATTGTAATTGGTACAATCTGGGAAGCTTCTCTTAAAGAAGTCAATCATGAGATCATGTCCGAACCTTTGAGACAATCAATTCTGTTTCATTGGGAAATATAGAATATTCTACGCGCATTACAAATGGTAAACCTCGGATTAACTATTGTCGAGGAGCCTGGGGTCACTTGTCAGTAAACCTCGGATTGACCATGTCGAGGAGCCTTCAAGGGGATTGAGCTTTGTTACTCTGCCCTTGCGTGTGGGATCAGATTGTAGACTGTTCTCCCAGTTGTATTTGTTACTGTTGGTAACCTTAGTGTCCATAAACTTAAGATTATTTCCTAAGGCGACGGTGAAGGAAAGATCTCACTGTACCTGGAGCAGATGTCGACTAGACTCACTTGGACTCTCTGGGGGGTTCTCTTCACTCGAGATGGTTTTGTGAAGAAACTTGTGCCAGTTTGTTTCATTAAGCAGGTTGTCAGGGTAACTATTCCAACTACCCTTTCTGTATTAAATTCTACGATGTTGGATTTCATCACCAACTAGTGTTTTTAGTACGGGAAGTTACTGTTTGTGTGTGGTTTGACTCCTAGATTTGATAGCGCTTGTTAATTTGTTTGTTTTTACTTTTGGAGACCATAGGTGTGAATTGTGAATTTTAATTGTTAGGTGTGAATTGTGAATTGTTAATTTTAGTTTTAAATTGTTAATAAAATTCACTGAAGTTGAATATAATGGCAACTGTTCCAGAATTTACCAACTAAGGAACCCCTCTTAATGAGAATTGTAGTACTTTTCCTTGCTTTGGAAATGTTGGTCCTCCTTATATGGCTACTTTGTCATTACCTAGATTTACAATAGGTTTACCGATATGGTTATTTTCAACTTCGTTGGCCCCGAATACTCCAATTGTTCCACCTCAACCGGATGCTTCACCTCAACAGAGTTCACCATCTCAACATCACCAACCTTCTGTTGACCCTTTACCTTCTTCGCCTAATATTTATTCCTCCATTTCTTCCTCTTCTCTTGGTAAAATCCTTGACGCTAGTAATCAGGTGGCTAAGAAGAAGAAGAAAGGGAAGAAGAAGAAGAAGAACAAGAAGCAAGATAAGAAAGAAGTCAACCAACCAACCATGGCTGTAAATGTTAGTAGTGTTGAGGAAACCTCCAACATGCATCGTAAACCCAAATACCCTTGCAGGCTTTGTAAGGGTGACCACTTCCTTATCAATTGTCCCGGTATTCCAAAGGTCTTGAAAGTATGGTCAGAAAAATCTCATCAACTTTCCGTTGATCCATCAACCAGTGATAGTTAGGTTCCTGGGAAAAAGGGTAAAGTTAGGTTTCCTTGTAAGTTATGCAAAGGGAGTCATCAAACTCACATTTTCCCTCACATGGATGAAGCCTCAATATTATTGGAAAACCTTACTGTTCCAGAGCAAGAATTTCCAACTAGTTACCATAAACTTTCTCCCAAGCTACCGTCAACTGACAGAGTGATTGATCTCATTTCAAGTACAGTCGATCCCACTCTTCCATTGAAGAGTGAAACTCATATCACTCAGGTTGATGATCCATTAGTTGATCAAGTGGTCGATTCGATTTCACATTCGGTCGATCCCATTCTCCCTGTAGAGAGTGAACTTCATACCGCTCAGGTTCTTCTTGTTACATCAGATTCTTCTACGCTGGGGGGCATTTCACTTGTTTCTACAAAACCCCCTCCAAGTACTGAGGTCTTTTCCTTTGATTGGAATAGACTGATAGAACCTCGTCTTCCTTCCTCTATCCCTTTCCAAATCATTGTGAAGTTTGGTGATAGGGACATACACTGCACATAGGTAGATGAAGGTGCTTCTGTTAGTATTTTATCCTAAACTGCTTGGAAATATTTGGGTTCCCCTCAGCTTGTGCCTATTACGTAGAATCTGAAATATTTTAACAGAACCATTAGTGAACCTTTAGGGATCCTTCCTAAGTTTTCTATTACTTTGGAAGGTAAAACTGTCTGTATTGAACTTACGGTAGTTCGAGGCCCCTTGGATTTCAATTTACTCCTTGGGCGAGACTATGTTTATGCAATGAAAGCTGTCATATCGACACTCTTTCGCGTGATGTATTTCCCTCACAATGGCAATATTATGATTGTAGATCAGCTTTCATTCCCTAGTATTGATTCTAATACCAATGATCCGACATCCCTGAATGTTCCTCATACGCAAGTGGTATCTACCCCGCCACGGGTTAATTATGTGGCAACTAGTCCCATGTTTTCAATTACCGATGTAAGTGAGCCTCTCACTGTTTGCTCGTCTTCCTTTGACTTAGATCTGGTAATTGACATGGAAAACTCTATGGGATTATTTGAATGCGATGTTCTTATCCCTTTTAAGTCCCTTGACATGTGTTCCTTCCAGAGAACTATTCTTCCTTCTGAAGAAGACCTCTTGGAAGCCATGATCAAGGTGTGTCCATTGACATGTGTTTCTTCCAGTTGGAAGCCATAATCAGTGGTCCGAGGATAGTTCCTTTTACTGTGTCAACCTCATTAAAAAATGAATGAGTTAGCCGAGGATAATTCCTTTTACTGTGTCAACCTCATTAAAAAATGAATCAGTGAGTGTGAGGAAAATTCCTGTTATTGTGTCAACCTCATTAAAAAATGAATCAGTTAGTCGAGAGCATAGTTCCTTTTCTTGTGTCAATCTCGTTAAAAAATGAAACAAGCTTCCAAGAGGAAAGTTCTTTTCCTGTGTCAACCTCGTTAAAAAATGAATCAAGTATGAGGACAGTTCTTTTCCTGTGTCAACCTCATTAAAAAATGAATTAGTAGATAGATTGTAGAGAGTAGATTAATAGATTAGAAATAAGTAGTTTCTGAGGATAGTTCCTGTTATTGAGTCAACTTCATTAAAAAATGAAATGAGGACAGTTCTTTTCCTGTGTCAACCTCGTTAAAAAATGAATCAGTTGGTCTGAGAATAGTTCCTGTTACTAAGTCAACCTCATTAAAAAATGAAATGAGGACAATTCTTTTCCTGTGTCAACCTCGTTAAAAAATGAATCAGTTGGCCTGAGGATAGTTCCTGCTACTGAGTCAACCTCGTTAAAAAATGAAATGAGGAGAGTTCTTTTCCTGTGTCAACCTCATTAAAAAATGAATCAGTTGGTTTGAGGATAGTTCCTGTTACTGAGTCAACCTCGTTAAAAAATGAAATGAGGACAGTTCTTTTCTTGTGTCAACCTCGTTAAAAAATAAATCAGTTGGTCAGAGGGTAGTTCCTGTCACTGAGTCAACCTCATTACAAAATGAATCAGGTATGAGGATAGTTATTTTCTTGTGTCAAACTCATTAAAAAATGAATCATTAGGTTATATAGGTAGACTGTAGAGAGTAGATACGAGGATAGTTTCTTTTACGGTGTCAACCTCGTTAAAAAATGAAACATGTAGGTGAGGATATTTCCTGTTACTGTGTCAACCTCGTTAAAAAATAAAACATGTTGCCATGAGCATAGTTCTTTTCCTGTGTCAAGCTCGTTAAAAAATGAAACAAATCCTCCCCTAATTGAGTTGAGTCTTTGACTAGATCTCGTAAATGTTAAGTCATATCTTTAGGTTAGTTAGTTTTTGCATAATTTTCTTACAGTTTTAGGTCGGGTCTTTCATATGATCTCATAAATGAACCTTCATTCCACCAAGCTATTAATTACCAGCAGTGTACTTAGTTGAATGAAATGAAGCTGGGGGGGCATGCGCTCTAGCAGTTACGCTTATGGGGCATCAAGCATAGTTTTCTCTCTGTTTCAAGCTTGCGTAAAAATGAAACCACTCTGAAGCATAGTTTTTCTCTGTTTCAAGCTTTTGTAAAAATGGAACCTATCTTGAGTCAATTTCAGTTATTATTTTCAAGACTCATTAAACTCATGAAAATCCCGAGATTATTTTTCTATCTTTCATTCTCGTAAAACACATGAAAATTCCGAGTTATTTCCGTCTTTTCCTGCTCGTTAATTAAATTGAAAGTCGGCCAATGGAGTATATTTTTATCCCTTTTTAGAAATCGTTAAAACTTACGAAAAAGTGAAAACCATGAGTATATTTTTATCCCTTTTTAGAACTCGTTAAAACTTACGAAAAAGTGAAAATCATGAGTAAATTTCTATCCCTTTTTCGAACTCGTTAAAATTTACAGAAAAAGTGAAACTACTGACTATACTTTTATCACTTTTTCGGACTCTTGAAAATTACGAAAAAGAAAAACTTGGAGTCCTCTTTTAATCCCTTTTCAGACTCTCTAAACATGAAAATATTTCTGAGCACTTGATTATTCGAACTCGTTAAAGTAAATGAATGATCGTCCCTTCAGTATAAGTTTACCCCTTTTCCGGACTGAAATGGACTATTTACGAAAAAGGTATACGTTGACTAATTACGGTCAATAGAGTTCTCTCCCGCATTATTTTGTCCTTTTTCGGGCTCGAGAGACTAAATTTATGAAAAAGTACACCCATGGAGTTTTCTTAAGTTTTTCTTCTAACTCCCTAAAATTGAAAAACACCGAGTTTCTCCTATACTGGACTCGTTAAAATTTAACAGTAAAGGACCTGTTCAATTTTTAAGCAGGAACGAACCACTCCTTCTTAGGGTTCGAATCTTAAACTAAGTTGGACTCATCCGAACGATGAGCTTATAAACAAACAAATGTTATCCTCCTCAAGCTTGTCAAAAATGAAGAGGTACTTGCCAGAAATGGTGGGGGAAAAGAGAGAAAAACGAACCTGTTTGTTACATTTTGATTATTCGGAAAACCGTTAACCACTCTTAGCTTGTTACTTTGTTCACAGGGAGGAAAATCCTTTACCTAACAGTTAATCAAACCATATTGAAAGTATTCAGCCGGTTTCTGGGTATTAGCTTTGGGTCAATTGTCACCAAGCCATCTGCAGTGTCGTTATGTGTTCAAGAGGACAGTTCAAATAAACCATTCATCTGAAAAATATCTATCATCCATTTTTGACCATCTTTAGTCGGTCCTTGTTAATATATTTTTAGCTCGATCTCTATGATTTCGTGTTGTAGCTTGCCTACGACGGTTAACTCTATCGACGACAAATCATTATCTGGGAAGATGATCTGGAAATCGTCAGTACCCTGAAATCTGCATGCCTCAATGGCAGGTTTCTCGCTTTCGATGACAGTTTGCATCATTGACCTTCGATCGAATGATTTCGTGACATGTTCAACTTCAGCTCATTCATTCACATTTCATGGATTGTAATGAGTACTTTGAGATCCATTGACATTACTAGTGGTTACTCTCACGCTTGTTAACAGTCTACATTATTGACTGGTAATCAAGTGGTTTCTACCATGTTCGAATTCAAAACATTTAATCGCATGTATAGAATCGTACTAGTTTGGGAAGCAGAAATCAAGACCCTGGATCTAGTTTCTACCACCCAGGCTGCGAGGAATTTTGTTATTATACGCTGAGCTATTCGTTACGGATAGGTACATTGCCCATCTTGTGTCTACACTATTGATGTAATATTAAAATCATTTACGTATCGGGAACAAGTTTAGTTAGTTTTGATATGAGTATGGGAATGCCTACCTCGGCGATGATATGTTTATATATATTTTGCATTGAATTTTTTTACGGGTTACACGAGATAGGGTGTCCACGGGATGATCCTTGAAATGATAAAGTCTTATTGCCTCTTCATATATGACAAACTTCATCATCATCTATTCGAATTTGCACTTTAGGGGAAATGTTTGTTACACTAAAAATTGTCACCTTGACATTCGAAAGTTTTGTATGAGCTCATTAATACTCATACATGCCTCCTCTACAAGTCTTACAACCTTTACTCCTCATGTCAAGCCCTAAAACAGGAGGAAAAACCCTAAAAATATCTGAAACTTTGGGTACGCAGGTAACATGAGGCTTGCCTGCATTCCTAGCTTGGGTACGCAGGTAATACACTGCTTACCTGCATTCTAGAACACAGTTTCCCTTTGCAATGCCTGCGTACCCTCCTCAAAGTCAAAAAGGCAAGAAAGTAAAGTCATAAAAGTGGTTTGAGGTCAATTCTAGAAGGTTCTAGATGAGAATTTTTGGGGATGAGTACGCTTTTATAAGGTGCATGTATCCCTCACCTTAAGGAACTAATCCCTTGATGTGAGGAGTCTATCCCTTTGAAGGAGGATTATATCCCTTAAAAAGTGGAATCCTAACCTCCTCATCTTCTCTATAAAAGGATGCATTGGGTAGCCTCAAATGGTTAAGTTTTTGGAGATTGAGATTTTGGAGATTGAGAATTGGAGTTCAAGCTTTATGTGTGATTGAGTTGAAGTGTTGTTGAGATTTAGACTTCTTTCTACTGAGATTTTGACAGGAAAGATCACATACCTCTTTGTGCTCCTGGAGGAAGAGTGCAAGACTTATCAAAGTAGAGGAGACTCCTGCTTCAGACCCCGAGAAGGCCTTTCGAACATCAAGGCTAAGGTTGTAAGGTTATTCTGTTATTTTAAGATTAATACAATCAAGTTCTATTTTTCTCAATAAATTGTCGTTCGATTGTTTATTTCAATAATCTGTCGTTTGATCATTTATTTCATAGATTCCTTGATCACTATGATAGGTATGTTTTAAAATTATTTGTTATACAGGTGCTATTGATATTTTCTTGTTTGTGATTGCATATTGACGAAAGACGACACTTTCTTGTGACGAAAAAATCTTTTTGCGACGGAAGGATTATTGTTGCGATGAAAGAACTCTTGTTGCAACAGAAGAACTATTGTTGCGACGGAAGCACTACGACCACAAATAAGCATTTGGATCTAAGGTAGGATCGGCACCTTCATAGCATTTAATTGCAAAACAAATATATTTAGAGAAATACAAACTTAGTTGTTCATTTGTTGCTAGATTGTCTTTTGACACTAGGGAGATCGGTCTTGTCCGCAAGAACGATTTATCCGGCCAACAACAACTCAGAGGCTGACGCAGGCCAGTTAGGCTGATGTAGAGGGATTCAGAGCAACGTATTACTGTCATTTTTATTTCTCTGTTGAACCAGTTTTGGTGCCCAGGATTGTTGTACTTAGATTCTACATAATAATGAAAACCGTCCAGAGCTAGCTACACCGGTTTTCCCACATTGGGTTTTTTCTGGGGATATTTGTACAGAAAATCCATGTGTCACTTTGTCTATGAGCATGTTATTCATTATTTGATCTGTATGTGTAGGTTGCTAGTTGTATTTACTATTTACTTCACTAATTTATTGAATATTTCATAAATTAACTTGTAACTTAATTCAAGTAGGAGAAATAAATCAAGATACTGCAATAGGGTTTCTTAGATTAAGAAATTTTCACATTCCCTAGGTCTAGCCCAATTAGGTCACCTAGGGCAACAATTTCCCAAGAATCTAGCTAGAGAAAATCTTCTATCTCCTAGAGGCAGCTGCATTGCTGTGTGTCCTCACTCTCCTCATAACTTGGGCCAATTTCGACGGTGGAATCTTTGGATACCTCAAGCCCTAGCTCTAGGATCAAGTTTTTCCTAGGTGTTCCCAAGGATAGAACCTAGTAGGATCAATTTGACCTACCGAAGTAAAAACTCTTGTCTAATCCTTTCCCATCACCTTGTCCAGGATAGGAACATCATTGGTTGCTAAATTCCATCCCCGAACCTGGACTGGGTCCACTTGGCCCCGTGTGGTCCCATTTGGTGTCAAAGGCCTTTCATCAAGGACCATTTGGGAATCCAAGTTCCCAAAGGATTTTAGTGATTTAGAACTTCCTTCATAAGTCTTATTCTTCTCCCTCAACCCTTCAATCCCCCTCCTCTCTCCCTAGAAGATAATTCCCTTGCTTAAAAGGAAAGCAAGTCCCACTCTTTATTTTATTTTAGGGAAAGGGTTTCGAGGGTCACTTCCCACCTATTCATTGACCTATACTCTATAAGTGACTTCCTAAACTACTAGGACTCCACCCATCGGTGAAATTCCGTGAAGATCAAGGAGCCTTAGCTGTGGTGACAATGGGCTAAGCCTCCATCATTTCCCTTGTCCTAGCAGTTGCCCTCTCAGGAACCCCTTTTAGATCCACTACTAGTTTGACTGGTAACAAGTTGTTCACAATTCCATTTGTGAACAACTCTTTGGTAGGCCGACTTTTGCCATACTACAGCTCCAAGATGAGAAGTCCAAGGCTATGGAGGCTGCCCTTCTTCTCATTGAATCAATCCTCTACAATATAGTGAACTAGGGCTCGTTGGTTGGCCCACTTGACTGTTACTTTAGTCCTTCAAAGTCTGCACATCCCTAGGCCCTATACACTTTCCCTTCTACGAATTTTGTTGTCCTTCACCAAAACAAGAGTGAGGGATCTTCTTTGATAGTAACCTAACAACCCTCCAGCTGTACTTGTCCTACCATCAATTTGCCCAACCACAGTCAATTATTTTTACTGATCTAGGGCCGACAATATTTTCTTCATCTAGGGCTCTTCAAATCTACCACCTAACAATGGTTTGAGTCCTCTCAAGATCATTGTTCTTGTGTATCGACAATTTGATCTTTGATGTCCAATCTATGAACAAATATGAACTACTCCTCTTATCATACTTCTAACAATTTGTAGATGACTGAACTAGGGTCACAAATCAGCCACGTCTAACAGTCCATTTACTAATTTTTTATAGGTTTCTTCAAGTATTTGTCTAAAACTCTATGGAAAGTCCACCAAAATCAACTCCTCTGCATATCAATCCATTCTTCATATGGCACATTTCTTCTGCATGCTCAATCTTCTACTCAGGTTCCACCCTCCTTTGGTTTATTTGTCCAAACATCTTGGATCGCAAACCATCTTCCGGAATCTGCGGTCTTTATTGCGAGAAATAAACCTCGCTCTAAGGGTCCCCAACCACATCTTCTTCTACGAAATTGTCACAGTCTTAAGGTCATACCTTATGAACTAAACATGCTAGGAAACTGTCCTAACTAGGGCATTATATTTATTTTCTTCCAATTGTTGTAGAAAAAAACCTATCCACACATAGAAAAAACATGACTCTTGCCTCCGTAAGAGACTCGACCTAGCTCATATGGATCCATAGATTCTGGGAATTTATTTGAGTGAATCGTGACATGAAATTCAGATCTCAATGTCGACCCTCAAACTAGGGTTAAATTAGTCAATATTATTCCTGCGTCGACTTCTATTATGGCTCTAAATTACAATGCAATCCCTCCTCCATTTATGTTGGTATTTATCACAGAACTTGTGGCCTACTAACCACCACAAGGCAAGTTGGTATCAACCCTCTCTTCTATTTCATGTAGAAAATCTAACCAAGGAGATTCAGTCTGATCTTGTAATCATGTACCAAAACAAGATACTGAATCCTTGCTACAATTTGTGGAAATAAAACACAATTGCACAATCACATATAAGTAAGAGAAAAAAGTTATCAATCACACAACAGAAGATGTATTTGGGGAAGAAACTTCTCAAAACCCTCTATCTCTATTTTGTATTAAATCAAGGAATCATGAAACAACGCAATGCTTAATCTCTCTTGAGATTCTCCAGCACTCTGCCAATTGTCTCCTCCTGATCTAGGAAAAATTGGTCTAGTACTTAGCCAATTCTCAACCTTCCTTCAGCTTGCCTTGCTCATGCAATTACTATGGAATTACCTCCATATTAATTAGGAAAATCAACCTTCCTTGATTGCATAATCCATCATGGCATCCCAATGACTTTATAATTGCACATGGGAAATTTTCTATAAATAGAACTGATAGTTATGTTCCTGCGACCGTATTTGATAAGGATGAGGTCTTTTATTATTTAAGTAAGAGAAAACCCTAAACAACCAAAACCCTATCCTGAGGAGATGTAACACCAAGAGTTTATGGGCCCCATTGGGGTTAGTTGGGAAGCCAACTTCCCGGGGTCGTAACTTGGTCATATGATCTTCGTTTGACGCACACGATACCTCGTTAGAAATATCTCTCCGAGGACTACAACTATTAATATAATATCTATGAAATCGCCAAACCTTTCATGCCAAAAAAACATCGTTTGGGGCCTCAAAATGACTTCTAAAGTTTAGGACCCGAAAAACTGACAAAAATAGTAAATTGTGCTATAATTAAGGAAACTGAAAAACTGAAAGAGGACAATGGCGAGGGCCCAAGTGGAAGAGGCGGGTGGCTACCAATATCCACCTCGATCACCTTAAAGCGAATTTCTTGAGCTAACTCAATCATCATGACTTAGTTAACTGCCACAAGTTGTTGTGAGACGAAATTACAATTTTATACAAGGAAAAATAAATTAAACCTCCGCGTTCCTCACTCACGGTACATAAAAATTCCTCTGGGTGTCGGGGGTGCATTTTTTTGTCCTTTCTAATCGCTAATTTCACTTTGTTTCTTGTTGCAAATTTCAACATCCCTCTCAACAAGAAAGAATTTCAATCTATCCCCATACAGTACCTTTGGAATAGCTTCGCATCGCTACACTTCTCTAGTGTTGTTTGCACACTGTAAAATCTTTGAACAAGCTGATAACCTACGAACATTTGAATTGGTATAATACATCTGGTCTGAGGAGATTGACGCATTTGCTATAGCTATTTTGTCTCGTCTTTGGATTCTTTCTTGTAGCTAATTCTTACGACATGCATATGTGCCCTTTGAACTGTTGCTAACTCTATTTGTGCTTCAGTATTTGACATCTGTCACTCTGATTTCTATTTTGCTGACATCTGACTACATTAATCTAACTGATCCTTCCTACTACTGTTGTACTATGGGCTCCTCGTAGCCAGGTTCGATCCATGAGACACGTCATCTCAATGGACCTTGCCCAAATTTCTTATCTTGGGATTATGTCTACACGTAACCCCACCTTACACCTCGAGGTATGGCTGCTCCCTCTTCCCATCTAGCTCGAAATTTCCCCCTCATGGAGGTATCTGCTTGAGTGGATGCTTCCACTCAGTCTCCTCTCTGCTTCTCCAATTGTGGTAGCTACTCCACAATCTTCTGAGACTGCTTCTCATGAGGATGCATGTTGAGAGGTAATCTATGCTCCCTCTAAACCACCAAGTCTCTAACTTCTGCCTTTCTCCTCAAAGCTTTGCATGCATCTGGTACCTCAAGTGCATATAGGTTCTTGACTCGCGCATAGTGTAATTGTCCTGAAGTTACAAAAATTTTATAAAAAAGAGTTGATTTTAAATCGATGATATCTCCCTCATCCGAGCTCTGATTTGACCGGATTTTTTTTCCATTTGGGTAGATTTTCGCAAGGAATCCAAATATTCTATTTGTTTTAAAAAAAATTACACCAAAATCTTCAGATATTCTCTACAAACTCGCCGCCCAAAAAATTCTTGCTCTGATACCATGTAGAAAATCTAACCAACGAGATTCAATTTGATCTTGTAATCTACTAAAACAAGATATTGAATCCTTCCTACAATTTACGGAAACAAAACACGATCGCACAATCACATATAAGTAAGAGTGTGTATTATCAGTTGCCAAAACAAATTGATGTGTTTGAAGCAATAATCAAAACCCTTTATCTCTATTGTGTATTAAGTCAAGGAATCATGAAACAATACAATGCTTAATCTCTCATGAGATTCTCCAGCACTCTGTCAATTGTCTCCCGTTGATCTATGCAAACTCAGTCTAGTACTTAGCCAATTCTCATCCTTACTTCAACCTACCTTGCTCATGCAATTTCTAGGGAATTAACTCCTTATTAATTAGGAAAATCAGTCTTCCTTGATTGTGCAATCCATCATGGCATCTAAATGACTTTATAATTTCACATGGGAAATTTTCTCTGAATACAACTAATAGTTATGTTCCCTTTTACCTCCGTCTCAACTAGGTATTCCTCGAAACTAACATGCATGCAACTATTAATAGTGAATTATCAGTTATCTGATTGATCATTCATTGTGACTTAAATCTAATTTAATTCACTGGACCTCTCACTAGCTCATCACTCAGTTAGAACTATTTAAACTAATTTTAACTCATTTAATTGATTTAATTACACTTGCACCCCACTAATGCATCAACTTCAACTGGACCCCAAAAATATTAGAATCCCTCTAGATGCCTCATATTAGACCCTCAACTCGAATTTCTTGAGCTAACTTGGTCATCATGACTTAATTAACTGACACAAGTTGTTATGAGATGAAATTAAAATTTATTGTCCAATTTATTTAAGGGAAAAATAAATTAGACACCCCACATTCCTCACTCCTGGTGCATCAAAATTCCTCACCAGTGTGGGTGCATTTTTTTTTGTCCTTTCCAGTTTCCAATCTCACTATTTATTGTTGCAAATTTCAACATTTCATAATTTTATGTGACACACCATTGAAATCACATGCCCAGATTCTCATGAGAAACCTCTCTTAAGCTTGATCTGCCAGAAGAGAACCAACAATATGCCATCCTACTTCCTAGCGCAAATTGACCATTAAGGTATGAAACATTCTTCTGAACCTTCACATGATGTTCTTGCTCTTGGAGGATGATCATGACCTCCCTTTAGCAACCCTTACTCTGCCCTCGTACTCGACCTACTTTAGGACTACATCTCTCTTCACCCCCTTGATGTTCCAGATAGTGGGAATACATCTCAAACATGCTAAGATGTGCCAAGTGATAAGGCATGCCAAGATGTCCAAGGGTGTATCAATGCGTGTTAGGGACTGTTAAGACAAAAAAAGGGAGAAAAAAGTTAAACTACAAGGAAATGAACACATAAGAGGGTTAATAAGTCATCAATTTACCTTTTCCAAGAGGGGCATGCTAGGCACACCAACACTAGGCGGAAATAGGTGCCAAGTGCAAATTATTAGTGCATTCTAAGTGCCAAGTATTCCTTTGTTGCTTCTCATCTACTTTCCAACAATTGATCATCCCAAATAAATTTAATATTAAACCATGCTAAATCATACCAAGGCATCTCAACGTATTCCATACATGTTAAGACTTTCCATGCGCCAATATGTGTCAGGGACTAGTGTTATGCATGTTATGAAGTGGAAGGGAATGTTGAAGAGTGCTAAGGTGTGCTAGAGAGTGATAATGCATGTTGATGAGTGTTAAGGAGTACTGGGAAAAAACATTAAGGGAGAACTAGGTAAAAATTCATGGAAGTTAATGAATATGAGGAACGTGTACTGCCATAGACTAGTGTTAATGGTCAGTGTTAGTTGTCATGCCAGGGAGGGAGTGACAAGGTATGCTAAGCATTAGTAAGGCATGCTAGGGAATATCAAGGCATGTTAAGAATTCCCAAAGCGTGCTAATTATATCATGTGCCAATTAATAGTTCCAAGATATGCCAATACATGCTAGGTGCTAAGGATGTGGCATAGGGTGCTAGGGTATGTCAATATGTGTCAAGGCAACAAAAGGAAGAACCAATAAGAGGGTTAATAAGTCAAGACTTTATCTTTTTGAAAAGGGGCATGCTAGGCACACTAATAATAGGTCCCAATACATGCCAAGTGGCATTGTGTGCCAAGTGCTAATGTATGTCAATGCATTCAACCAAGGTGTTCCAGGGCATGCTAGAGACTATATGCAACATGCCAATACATGCTAGGAGAGTTCCATGTTGTGCTAGCGCATGCCACCATGTGCTTGGGTATTAGTGTCATCACAATATGTTCTAGGTACAAAGATGTTCCAAGACATGTGGGGTGCTAAGAAATGTTAGTGTGTGCCAAAGCATTAATTTAAGGTGTGCCCAGATTTTTGAGGATTGGTAGGTCTTTCTCATTAATAGAATTGTCAGAGCTCGATTATGTATTAAATAATATATTTCCTACACACAATAGTGGAACTTTATCTAAATGGAATTTTCTATATAATAAACTTAATAGATATGAATCATGTGTTGAATCATAGGAAATCTCTATTCGACTAGTCATTACTTGAGGGAAATGATACACGCTTATTACTTCTTAAAAAATTGACTGACCCTAACCACTATGGCCTTGGACATATTATACAAAATTCTCCACAATAATGGTATTAAATCATTATATTTTGACAAAAAATATATCAACAGGCACATAGTGTCATTAAAAACTCATTGGAATGATCAATGATGACGGACATTTTTTGATCGTCACCAAAAGTAACAAAAAGAGCATTGGTGAGGGTCATTAAAAGTTCGTCACTAGAAGTGTCACCAAAGAGAGAATTAGCGATGGGCCTTTAACGACCCTCTCCAAAAGTGAAATGTCTTTGGTGACGGACCATAAAGGACCATCACTATATACACTTACAGTGACGGTTTTTAGTGATCAATAATGGCGGACATTTTTTGACCGTCACCAAAAGTAACAAAAAGAGCATTGGTGAGGGTCATTAAAAATTTGTCACTAGAAGTGTCACCAAAGAGAGAATTAGTGATGGTTCTTTAACGACCCTCACCAAAAGTGTCATTGAAAATGTCTTTGGTGACAGACCATAAAGGACCATCACTATATACACTTACAGTGACAGTTTTTTAATGACCGTCACCATATGTGACATTGGCGACAGACCTTAAAGGTCTGTCACAAGCATGACCCTCACCAATGTGCTTTTTTCTTGTAGATTCAGTTAAGTGAGTTAAAATTAGTTTTGCTAGCTGTAAATAAATATACACTAGTGAGAGATCTTGTGAATTAAATATTAATTAATTCAAAATTAGTGATCTCACATGCAACTGAGGATTTACTAATATTAGCTGCATGCATGTCAGATCCAGTGGAGACCCAATTGAGTTATAGGTGAAAGGGAAGTTGACTATTAGTTGTGAAATTATCCGCTTACACAAATTCAAGTAAACACACATTAGACATGTCCATGATACTTGCACAGTCAAGGCAGGAAGCATTGCATTCAGCAGGGATTTCACAGTGAAGGGAGGCTGTCTGGAGGCAGTAAATTGGCTAAGGGATTTGCCACTTTTTGCATGAGAGTGTGAGACAATTAGCTGATGTACTGAGGGCTCTTGTGAGAAGAGTTTTGTATATAATTGTATCATGATCCATGATATAATATACAATATAATATAGTAGGGTTTTTATCTGTAAGCTTTCCCCGAGAAATTATCTGTGTTGTGTGTGATTGATCTTTCTTCATGTTCATGTGATTAGCGATTGTGTTTTTAATTCTGCAAAATATTTGTTGAAGCGATTCAATATTTAACTTTAGAAAACTGTTATATCAGGTGAATCCAAGATATACATGCATATTGTATAATTTCTACATGGTATCAGAGCACAGGAAATTGTAGAAGTGAATCAGGAGTTGATTTTTTTTACTGGATAGAATTCGAATTTGCAGAGATAATTTCTTGGTGATACAACTGATTCAAGATCGAAATGGCTTTCAATGGCTTGAGGTTAGAGTATGCACTCAAGGGAAACTTGAAATACATTTCTTGGAAGGACAGGATGGAGGCGATACTCGAAGACAATGGCTTGAAGGAATTCATTGAAAAGGATGTTCCTAAGCCAGATGCTGCAGATGCTGCCAATATTGATGCATGGAAAAAGAAAGTGGCAAAGTCGACGAGGATCTTGTTGGAGGGAGTACGAGACCACATTGTCTCAAGCCTCCATGGGAAAGCCACACCATATGATATGTGGAAGGCTTTGATGGATCTGAAGCAACATCGACCATAGGTAATTTTTGCTCAAAGATAAATTCAAGAAGATCAAGATGGAAAAGGGAGACACCATTCCAAAGTATCTCACAAAGTTTGTCCAATGTCAGGATGAAATGGGGAGTGTTGGAAAAATAGTTGCTGATGATGTTTTGGTGAGTTTGGATCTCCTAATAATTCCTAAGAGTTGGCACAGTTATGAATACTCTGTCAACGTATAGGAAAAATTTCTGGATTGGGAATGACTGTGGTTGGATCTGGTGCAGGAGGAGTTCAGGCAGAACACTAGAGATGGCTCTTCATCAAAGCATGATGATGAAGAGGATTGTGCTTTGGCTTCCAAGGCGAAGAAGAGGAAGGGGAAGAAATTCCATTCTAAATATGAGTCTAAAGGCAAGAAGCAGGACATGTTCAAGGTGAAGTGTTTTCACTGCCACGGACATGGGAATTTTGCTACTAACTATCCACAAAAGAAGAAGAACAAGAAGGTTGTTGTATCTACAGCTGGTGAGGCCCTTGCCTAGAAATTTGAGCTTGACTTCTCCTTGATTTCATGCATGGTGTCAAGTGCAATGGGATCAGTGTGATATTTGGATAGTGGCGCTTTCTTTCACATGACGGGAGATAAGAAACTTTTCAGTGACTTGGAGGAGAAATATCTCTAGATGCATATTGAGATGGGCGACGATAGACAGTACAGTGCTACTAGGATTGGTACGATTACCTTTCAGAGGGAGTCAGGTAAACCATTTCAATTAAAATATGTAATGCATGTACCAGGTATGAAGAAAAATTTGGTCTCATTTGCAATGTTGGAGATCAAAGGCTATGGCGTTGTTTTTAGTGATGGAAAATATTTCTTGCGACATAAAAAAATAGGTCAAGCCAAGAGGATAGGGATTCGAGTTAAGAATCTCTACAAGCTGGAGGTAGATGGATGTGGTGCCTTGGTGAGCAAGGTGGAGAAAGTGGTGAGCCAAGATGAGGGAAAATTATGGCACAGGCGATTGGGCCATCTTCATCATGGAGCCTTGAAAGTCATGCAGAAAATATCTACTGGACTTCCAATGGGAACACTTGCTCAGTTAGATCAGTGTAAGGGTTAATGCACCATGGGGAAGTATGTAAAGTCCACCTTTCATGACAAGGAGAACCGCGTTTCGGGGATCCTTGAGAGAGTTCACACAGACGTGTGTGGGCCATTCTCGGTTGCTTCAACAGAAAAACATAATTACTATTGAATATTTGTTGATGAATTTTCTCGTAAATTCTGGATCTTCTTTATACAGAAGATAGATAAAAAATTCTCTAAGTTTTGCGAGTTTAAGGCATTGGTGGAGAAAGAGACGGGGAAGCAAGTGAAGGCCCTTAGGAGTGATAATGGTGGAGAATACATCTCTAAAGAATTCAAGAACTTCTGCAGCAAAGAAGGAATTCGAAGAGAAATCATAGAGCCTCATAACCCACAACATAATGGGGTCATGGAGAGGAAGTACTGAATGATCGTGGGTGAAAAAAAAGCGATGTTGAATGATCAGAGCCTACAAATGCATTTGTGGGCAGAAGCATGAAAAATTACGGTTTATGTGCAAAACCGTTGTCCTCATAGAGTACTTCGCATGAGTACACCTGAAGAAGCTTTCACTGGTAAGAAACCAGATGTTTCACACTTTAATATTTTTGGCTCATCTATTTATGTGCATGTGACCAAGGACGCAAGGAAGAAGCTGGAAGCGACTGCTAAAGTTTGGATTTTTGTGGGGTGCACAGAAACACCCCAAAATTATCGTGTGTAATTTCCAAACAACATAATCATTGTTGTGCAACGGGATATGAAATTTGATGAGGGGAAAGCCATGCGGTTGTCCCCAAGGATGAGTCTCAAGTGTGGATCAACCACATGAGGAGGTTCATGGAGTGGAGGAAATCACTCATGCAGAGCCGTCCATCAGAAATAGCAGAAGGCGCACCACAAAAGATGATAGGCTAATACTTGATGTTGCAGAGAATGTAGGAGCCCCTACTTCACAGCGTAGACAGAGACAGTCTCCTGATCTATTTACTGGATACATGGATCTTATGAGAAAATGTATTGTGATTGAACCATCTTCCTTTTAGGAAGCAATGCAGTAGCCTACTTGGGTTGATGCAATGGTGGAGGAGTATGACTCCATTGTCAAAAATAGTGCATGGGAAATTTTCCCAAGACCGATTGAAAAATCAGTGATAGGTTCGAGATGGATCTATAAGATAAAGAAAGCTACTGATGGGAGTGTGGAGAAATAAAAGGCTAGATTTTTGGCCCGAGGATTCTCACAGATCGAGGGGATAGATTATGATGAGACTTTTGCGCCTGTCGCAAGGAACTCTTCCATAAGATCTATCCTTGCACTCTCAACATAGATGGGCTGGCACATTCATCAGATGGATGTGAAAACTACGTTTCTCAATGGGATCATTGAGGAAGAGGTGTACATAGAGAAGCTTGAAGGTTTCAAGATCTTGAACAACGAGTCACATGTGTGCAGGCTCAAAAGAGCGTTGTATGGGCTGAAGCAAGCACCCCGTGCTTGGTACACTTAGATAGACAACTATTTCACTAGACTGGGCTTCACTAAAAGTGAAGTAGATGAAAACCTGTACTAGATCATGGTTGAGGGTAAGCTATTGATCATTTTTCTTTATGTTGATGATCTAATTTTGACTAGTGATGAGAAGCTGATACACTCATGCAAGGAGGATCTTGCAAGGGAGTTTGAAATGAAGGATATGGGCCTCCTTAATTATTTCCTTGGATTGGAAATATGGCAACATGATGGTGAAATTTTTGTGTCTCAAGGCAAGTATGCAAAGGAGATACTGGGTACATTTAAAATGGAGAGCTACAAACCCATAGATACTCCTCTTCTAGGAAATTGGAGGAAAGATGATGCTACTTCTAGAGAGGTAGTGGATGCTACTATCTATCAACAATTAGTGGGTTCGCTAATGTATCTAGTGAAAATAAGACCAACCATTTGCTATGCGGTTAACTAGCTGAGTCAAGCTATGGTTAAGCCTACCAAGCTCTTTTGGAAGGTGGTGAATAATGTCTTGAGATACTTGAGGGGCACATCAGAGTGTGGTTTATGGTACAGAAGAACAGATGGAGTGAAGTTGCATGGCTTCACGGATGCAGATTGGGCTGGTAGTCCATCAGACAGAAAGAGCACATCAGGAGGGATCTTTAGTATTGGGTCTACAATTGTTTCTTGGTATAGCAAGAAGCAGAGATCCGTGGCACTCAGTTCAGTGGAAGCGAAATACATGGCAGCAAGCCAAGCTGCATGTGAGGCTATCTGGATGAGAAATATCTTGGTTGGTTTGTTTGGTTCTCAGATGGATTTGAAAATGATTCATTGTGATAATCAGAGTTGCATTAAACTCTCGATTAATCCTGTGTTTCATGATAGGTCCAAGCATATAGATATACGGTACCATCATCTTAGAGATTGTGTGCAAAGGAGGATCACGTTGCTTCAGTACATTCCCATGGAATATCAGGATGCAAATATTCTAATGAAGGCACTCACCAGGAGAAAATTCAATTACTATAGAGACAGGATCAGGGTGAAGGATAATCCCTTTCTTGTTGAGAGGGAGTGTCGAGATTCAACACCCACACTAGTGCATTAAGCACCTACACTAGGGTGGGGACCACAGGGATATTTTTGGGTGCATGTTTATTTTTATTATCCCTTAATTTAGATGGACATTAAACTGTACTCTATTCTCAATGTGGACTTGAAATAGTTAATTGAAGTGGAAAATTCAGTTAGCTAGTGAATTTCGAGTTAGAGGTTGGTTGGTGGGACATGCAGAGTAATTCTAGTTGTAAGAGAGTTCGAAGTGCAGTGGTGCATGAGTTGGTGCAAGTTGTAAATCAGTTTAACTCAGTTAAGTGAGTTAAACTCAGTTGTTCTAGTTGTAACTGAAGATACACTAGTGAGAGATCTAGTGAATTAAATATTAATTAATTCATAATCAGTGATCTCACATGCAACTGAGGATTTACTAATATTAGCTGCATGCATGTCAGATCCAGTGGAGACCCAATTGAGTTCTAGGTGAAAGGGAAGTTGACTATCAGTTGTGACATTATCTGCTTGCACACATGCAAGTAAACACACATTGGATGTGCCCATGATACTTGTGCAGTCAAGGCATGCAAGATTGCATTCAACATGGATTGCACAGTGAAGGGAGGCTATCTAGAGGCAATAAATTGGCTAAGGGATTTGCCAATTTTTGCATGAGAGTGTGAGACAATTAGCTGATGTACTGAGGGATCTTGTGAGAAGAGTTTTGTATGTAATTGTTTCATGATCCATGATATAATATATGATAGAAGATAGTGGGGTTTTTAGCTGTAAGCTTTCCCCGGGAAATTATCTGTGTTGTGTGTGATTGATCTTTCTTCATGTTCATGTGATTAGCGATTGTGTTTTTAATTCCGCAAAATATTTGTAGAAGTGATTCAGTATTTAACTTTAGAAATTTTTTAGATCTGGTGAATCCAAGATATACATGCATATTGTATAATTTCTACATCCTTTAATTGCTATTTTATAAATGCATCCATATTTTATTCCTCTCATTTTTTTTGAATATTTCCTTTTATTATCATTGTCCTTTTTTTTAATCTCCAATATGTATTTTTTAAAAGCTAATGTAATAATAAAAATTAAATTAAAAAAAATCTTTTATTGTTCCCTTCTCTTCTCCTTTTTTTATTTATAATTTGGTAAGAGTATTAATTTAGTCATGAAATTGTTGTTCTTTCCCTATTTTTGATTTTTTCTATTTCTAACAATTAATTTACTTAACCATATTAATAATTTAATAATTTCTTACACATTGACCAAATTATTTATAACTTCTTATATATTGACCAAAAACTATTTGTTATTGTTGGTTTTGATTAAATAATATTATAATCCTAACGACTAATTCTGGAACATGATACACAGGCTGCTATTTAATCCTATTGATAGATCAACTTTTTCACCTTGGTCGTGAGGATTAACCTCATTAGTAGGTTCGAAACATTGACCATCAAATATTGGTGATGTTATTTATCTGAAAGTTAGTTGTAAAAATAAATATGGAACACAAAAGTCTCAGATCAAATACTTACAAAAAAATCTTTGAATTTTTTTTCATAAACCCCATGCCCCCCTAAAAATATGAATTCAATCCTTTAATATCAATATGAATATTCTAAATAGTCACCAGAACATGGGAAATTAATGAAAATTAATAATAAAATATCTCATGAATCTCATATGAAGTGAAGGCCTTGTAAGGTTGGTAAATGCAATAATATATGCTACGAAGAAGCGAAAATGAAAGGGTAAGTTAGACAAAAATGAGGTACATGGCATTGTAAAACAAGTGGAAACTAGGGTTCAACATCTCCCCCATACCTAATTCATTCCATGTCCTCATGCAATAAGGTTGTGAAATGCCAAAAGGAAAGGATAGTGGCAAATAGAGTCAATGGACAAACAAAATCAAATGGAGTATCAAATGGATGGAAATAGGTAATATATGAGTATCGAAGAGCTTCAAGAATTAATGATATAAATCCCCAAATTATATGAATAAGTAGAAATATAATTTCCTTTACCTAATTACCTTTCCTTCAATTTTACTATAGCTTGGTTATCTTTGATGTGTTGTATGTTAAGCTTGATACGTTGTAGAGTTTGATGTCTACTACTTTTTGAATGAAGAGGTTGTTGTTGGAACATGAATACTTGCGCTGCTAGGAGAGTTAACAAGAACTTCTGGACCAATTTTTTGAAATGTTGTGGGAAATCTAATAATTTCTACAAGAATTCGATAAATATAGTTAAAGGCTTAACAATAGTGATCATCAAGGTGTTACCGAAATTGCAACTGCTATGGAAATTTGGAAATGATAGTTTTCTACATGAATTCTTGTAGTGCTACTAGATTTATGTTGTTGCTACAAAACTTTGAATATTGAGTTTGATCATGCTAAGTGAAGAGGTGGACCGTGTTTTGGATTTTAATGTTGTCCTTGCTAAATTCCAATATCTTATTGGAAAATGATTTTAAATGCTGCTACAAGAAACTTGAACTGTTGCTTTGCCGCTTGATGAATGAATATTTATAGATTTCTAATGGTTGAAGGAACTCATATTGAAAATAATGAGAATTCTTGTAGAAAATTATGACAACCCTCGCAACTTATGAAAACCATGAAGTGATGATCTGAAGTTTCCCTTATTTTCTACAAGAACAAGGATATGATTTGAAATTGACCCTTGTACTTTTTATTGTTGCAACTAAATTGCTAAACTTTGTAAAACAAAGTTGATGTTGTACTAGATTTGAGCCAAAATGGAAGAACAAAAAATCTACTTTGTAAAAGAAAGCTTCTCCTTTATATGTTTCCACAAGAAGATGAATCATTGCTTTAGTAAATGGTCGTAAAAAGGAAAAATGTTGCAACTATACAAAGTATCCCTTGAACAAGTGGATTACTCAACCATCATGCGACTTGGAATTTACTCACTTAAGATAATATCAATTGCATTATGCTAGCTTGATTACAGAGAAGAAATGTTAGTTTGATTGCTATATCATGATCAATGATGTGGAGTGTTCAACTGGAGTGGATTGACCAAGAGAATCAGTTGATTTTTGACTTTGCAAAATATATTGACTAGGACTTTGACTAGAGATGCCCATGCCTTAGCCGAGGGCTATAAGTTTGGCTTGAATAACAAGGGAACATAACAATATCATCCTTAAAAAAACCTAGATGTCCAAATTTTTCCACAAGAGATGGAACTATAGTGAATGCCAAGGCACTACTGGATTTCACTATCAGATTTCTTGTAGGTGGTAGTATGCTATTGTATTTTTTGCAAGCGGTAGTCTACTACCAAATTTATATAGGTGGTAATATGATACCAAAATGGAGATACTCATCCTCAAAAAATGTTTCTATTGTTGCCAAATATTTGCATGATGGATTTGTTGGGAAGGTTGATTTGATGGATTCTTATTGATAAGACTTGGTATAGGAGTTCAAACCAAATGTACTTTGAAACACTGCTACAAGAAATAGAGTTGTTGATTCAACGAGGATAGTAGTTTCAAAGTTCTACAAATTCCACTCAGAAATAAATATCATTAGAACTAATATCATTCCTTTTTGAATTAATTGCCATGTTGTGCTTTGAAAATAATTCTTTTCCAAATTACAATGATGGTATGATTTTTTTCTTCCTTCTAATGCATCAATTATTGTAGGGCTACTCTAGGCATCATCCTTTCCTTTTGGTTGGCTATCACAATCCCCACAAGATTACCTATCATATGATCCTATCCTATTATCCTTTAGTACAATTTTACATGCATATTGATTGGAAGGCTCCTTCATAAAGAAATTGCTTTGGGAATTTTGAAACTTGCTTATAGGGATATGGGATCTTCATTTATTGAAACATAGTTGTCCTTTCCACTACTTTAAATCACACCCATTGTGCACAAATTTATTGTGAATTTTTTCCAACCAGTAACCTATTTTTAAAGAAAAACTCATGTATAGATGCATCAATACCTTGGCCTTCACAACTAGACCTATTTTTTCTTTACTCTTTATTTATTTTTTTATTCACAACTTTCATACCTTACCTGGAAAATGAAACCCTTTTCTCAAGTGTAGCAGTATTTGAAATGAAGCCATTGCGTGTAACAAGATCATATTTGTAATCATATTCATGTTTGGAAGATATGATTTGAAAAATACCAGAATATGATGAACTAGGTGCTCCAATTGATGTAGTGACAAGAAAATTTGAATAAGGGAGGAATATTATGGGTCGATGAACATATGGAACCATACTTCAATGTAGCCACTATTCCCTTAACTCTCTTGTTTATCAACACTAGTTTGCATGTACTCCTTTATCATACCTTATAGATATTTGAATATTTGGTTCTTGGATAAATGATCTAGACACAAACTTGCAAGAAACTCTTCAATTTCAGGTTCCAACGTTTTCTCTCCATTGAATGCTTCCTATGTCTCTTTTCTCTCCTTTGTATATTGGAAAGGGTGATAGAAGAAAGGTTATAAAGTAGTTTCTTGATGTTTCTAATGAGCTTCTAGATCTTATTCTTGATGTTGCTCATGGATCCTTTACTCTTCGATTACTCCTTGAGATGCAATTATGTTTCTTAACGATGTCATTATTTTCTCCTCTTGAGATAAAAAGGTGCTTCTGATTATTGTTTGGATTTGAAATATTTCTTGGAGTAGCATCCTTCTTACCCAACAAAGTCTTGAGCATTCTTATATTTTTCTATTGGTTGATAATTCCCGTCTTGCACATGGATTAGTGTATGGGGGGGTGGGGGGGTTGGGGGGGGGGTCTTATAACACCAGAAACAAAAATTTCTCTATCATTAGGTTACAAAAATATGGAAACAAATACTCCACACTTTCATGTACTTAGACTCCTCATGCTACTAAGACACTATTTTCACGAAGTTATATGTCCTATAATGGAGTATCTTTTTCCATGAGACAAAAATAAAATTAGACTATCAAAGCTTCAATCTCTTTATTATCTCCTTGGTAACGATGCCAAAAATGTCAAGAAATTTAATTGCTTAAATTGAGGACATTAATTTATCAATCCAATAATTTGTAAACTTGTGAGATGTACGCATCGTATGTGTAGGATTAGAGCATCAAAATAATATAAACCATTCCATATTGAAAAAGAACTTTGTCTAATCATTCATATCTAAGTAAATGAGTGTGCTATGTTCTTAATGATCATATTACAAATTCCTTGGATCTCAATTAAGAAATTAATCAATGGTGCTTAGTATGGGCTTCTCCAAAAATTTAACTAATTCATGTAGCATTAGAAACCACACTCAGAGGATCCCAAGTTTGTAAATTTAGGTTCAGGGACTTTTACAACCTTCTTAAGATTCCGAGGCTAATGACATTCAAACATCTGGTTACAAATGACACACTTGTGTTTCAAAAATTCCATTAACACACTTACTTCACATGTTAGGAATCAAAGGAATTAATAAATAAAGGTAAAGGAAACATTAAATGATAGTTTCAAGCAAATAATGAACAATGTAAAGGAGAATAACCTCACACAAATAATGAACATAGTAAAGGAGAAGAACCACACACAACTATTCTAGGAAATGAAATGGCACATCTAACTACATGAAAAAACCTATCTGGGAAATGTATACAAGAGAGAGGTGGCCATACCTCACTTGGATTACACCCTCAAGGAAGGATATAGAAGTTTGTTTACAATATGTAACAAATTAATTTTATTTTATCATTCAAAAATTACAAATAATAGACTTCATGCCTTGGATAAATTGCACCAACATGCTACATAGCTTTCTCTGTGTAACTCACCTTCTATATACAGTTCTCTATTAATATCTCCCCCATTTTTTTGAACTTGTGAACTAATATCTCCCCATTATATATATACATACAACTACATTTCTTATAGGAAAAGAGGTTACAAGAAGATAAAATCAATCCATCAATTGGTGGATCTCATAACCAACACATATATGATTCATCTTTATTAAGACAAAGATGGCCTGCACATTGTTTGAAAGAATCAATTTAGTTATCTATTGTTGGTGTGTATCACGAAGAGATCTATGGCATCAAATCCAAATAGTACGATCAAGCATATTTGTATACAAGTGTTGTCTAGAACTTTGAACAAAGACCTAAAAATCATTTATTAGGTTGGGGATGAATTAATAGAAAGGAAACTATATTGATGCTTGTGTTAAAAAAACCCATGTACCTAAGTTTGTCCTCATTAGTTGTAACCAAGCGAATTAATGAATAATTAAAAACAGTTACTATAGAAATTTTCTCAAAATTATCATAAAATTGCCCCCTGGAAAACTTGTTCTTTTATTACATTATTTTTGAAATATTCCCACATTGTACTCAAATTATCATACTATGCACAAAACCCACATCTTGAAATTTCCATATTTAGTCCTGTTAATTTGTAAATATCATGCAAAGATCGTCCCTGAAATAGGTCACTAAAGGAATTCTGGTAGTGATTCTGCTATCAAATTTATGAAAATTTCCATGAAGGCTATTTTTTTTTCTAGTAGTTAGGTAATCACAAGATCTATTCTAAATAATCACCAAAACATGGGTAATTCAATAAAATTAATAATTAAATGTATCATGAAGCTCTTAAGAAGCGAAGGCCTTATAAGTTGGGTAAATCCAATAATATAGTCTATGAAGATGTGAAGATGAAAGGATAAGTTTGATAGAAATGAACTACATTGAATTGTAAATCATGTTAAAGATAGGGTTCAACACTCCCCCATAATGGAGCCAAATCTAACCTGCCATATTTCTCACACTCAACTACAACATCTTCCTTGTATTATGTTGCAGAGCACCTCTTGGCGCAAAGATGAGTCCTATTTAAAAAACGACTGTTCAATTTAGTGGAAGGGTATGTGAACTCATGAGCATACCAACATGGATCCATCTTAACTATGGATTTACCAAGAATTAAGAGGAATCAAATATCTCAAGATGAAAACCTCATTTTGAGTGCAAAACTTGAGAAAAGATGCAAACCTCTTTTTGAGTACAAAACTTAAGGAAATGTTTGCACTTCAAGAGATTTGATCCCTCTTGACACTTGGTAGATACAAAGTTAAGATGGATCTATGCGAGTTATTTATAATATTATTTATATTTCATGATGTTGACAATAATTAACATACAATAAGACCAATATGGTATACTAGACCTTAAGAAGGTAAGAGATTAATCAGAATTCTATAACATTTTCTTTCTATGCCAAAAAGAAGCAAGAGAAGCATTCCCGATCCCATAGTTTAACTAACTTAAAAGGTAAAAAAGGTTGGTAGTGTGACAAATATTTTGAAAACCAGATTGATTGTGCATATAATATGGACAATATAAGAGGAAATTATTTTCATCTTCAACTCTGTTAGGGTCGCACATGTGACAAACACTTTCATCTTATGGAATTTTGGGAATTAACCAACACCTAGTTTTTTTTTTTTTGTGGTTCACAAACCTCAGAGATTGGTGACCACTATGTCCACAAAAATATTTGTACCAGGAAGATCCACCTAAAGGAATCAATTACTACTACCTCAACCACGGATCTCGACCCCCACAATGTCGAGATAATTGAACCCGTGACCTCTTAATTGCAAAGGTGCTTTAACGATGAGGACTCGAAAAATTAAGCTAACCCTCGGGGATAACCAAAACTAACAAAATATGTATTCTAAATAATCACCAAAACATGGTTAATTCATGAAAATTATTAATTAAATGTCTCATGAAGCTCATATTAAGTGAAGGCCTTATAAGTTGGGTAAATCCAATAATATAGGCTATAAAGATGTGAAGATGAAAGGATAAGTTTGTTAGAAATGAAACACATGGCATTGTAAAACATGTTAAAGCTAGGGTTCAACACTCCCCCATAATGGAGTCAACATTTTTAATTTAATTATAAATCTAACGTGCCATTTATCTCACACTCCACTAAAACATCTTCCTTGTACTATGTTGTAGAGCACCTCTCAGCGCAAAGATGAGTCCTATTTTAAAAATGACTGTTCAATTTAATGGAAGGATATGTGAACTCATGAGCATACCAGCATGGATCCATATTAACTCTAGATTTACCAAGCATTAATAAGAATAAAATATATGAAGATGAAAAACTCATTTTGAGTGGAAAACTTGAGAAAAGATGCAAACCTCTTTTTGAGTACAAAACTTAAGGAAATGTTTGCACCTCAAGATATTTGATCCCTATTGACACTTGGTAGATACAAAGTTTATATGGATATATGCGAGTTCTTTATAATATTATTTATATTGCATGATGATGATGATAATCAACATCCACTAAGACCAATAAGGTCTACTAGACCTTAAGACGGTAAGAGATTAATAAGAATTCTATAACATTTTATTTCTATGCTAAAAAGAAGCAAGAGAAGAATTCGAGATCCCATAGTTTTACTAGCTTAAAAGGTAAAAAATGTTGGTAGTGTGACCAATATTTTGAAAATTAGATTGATTATGAGTATAAGATGGAAAATCTAAGAGAATACCATTTTCATATTCAACTATCTTAGGATCGCACATGTGACAAACTCTTTCATCTTATGAAATTTTGGGAATTAACCAACATCTAGTGTTTTTTGTGTGTGGTTCACAGACCTCAGAGATCAGTGACCACTATTTCCACAAAATATTGTACTAGGAAGATTCCCCTAAAGGTATCACTTCCTACTGCCTCAACCACGGATCCTGACCCCCAGAATGTCGAGATAATTGAACCCATGACCTCTTACTATAACAAATGTTCTTTAATGATGAGGAATCGACCAATTAAGCTAACCCTTGGGGCTAACCAACACCCAATTTTTCTATGAAGCTCATGAAAATTAGTTACTATCTTGGCAATGCTCATTTTGTTCTTAACATTGGTTAAGACAAAAATAGTTTTGGTTTTATAGATTGGGGTTAATCACCTCCTTATAATATCTTAGTTTCATTTTCCCCTCTAGATCTTTAGTGTACCAAAATTTCTCCTTAAACTTGGAAGTGAATATTTTTAATATTATTTGGATTTTTTAAGATGATCTCCTTTATTTCCCAATGGCCCCACTAAGTCTAAGCCTCCTTATGCCACCCTCGCTTAAGCTAAAAGTTGTTGGGTGTGGAGTCTGATTATCGTCCTGATTCAAAGGTCTTGTTTCAGCTGGGTGTATACCCTAGGAGGACTGTACATTCCTCCACGCGGGAGGGACTTGTCCCCCCTGCGGGGGTCCAGGGGCTAGCGGGCCCCTAGATCAGGTTCAGGAGCAACATCCCCGAAGTTATAAATAGACGAAAAATTGTCTTGTAGAATATTGTAATTTCATATTCAATCTAGGCCATTCATTAGGAGGATGATCTAATAGTAGAAGTTAAGTTAATTTAGGGTTTTTTTTCCCTAGAAGGCAACCCTATATTTATATGAGGGAATTGTATTTCAACTGTGCATGATTATTCTGAGCGAGAGAGAGAGAGAGAGGATGATGCGTGAGAGTGAAGAGGAAATTAAAATGGATATGTCAGGTTGTATCTCTTAATTTTTTTGGATAATATAAAAAGAAGGACTGGATGTTTCTTTGTGGACGTAGCCCAAATTGGGTGAACCACGTATATCTGTGTCTCTTGTTTTATGCATTTATGTGTTTGTGTTTTCACAATATTTTATGTGTTTCATTGCTCCGTTATTTATTTCATAACAACTGGTATCGGAACCAAAGGTCTATTTGGATGATAAACTCACATGAGAGAAGGGTTCCTGGTTCGAGTGGGAGAAATGACGAAATATGGTAGTTTAGGGTCAAGAAATTTAATGACCAAAAATACCAAATGTGGAAGATGCAGGTGGAATATTATCTGTATCAAAAATATATGTACCTACCATTGAGCAGAAAGACAAATAAGTCGATGAGTATGTCGAATAAAGAATGGGAGATTCTTGATAGAAAAATACTAGGAAAAATACGGATGTGCCTGATGGCGTTTGTAGCCTTCAATATTTCAAAGGAAACAACAACAAAAAAATGTCTAATGAGGGCCTTGGAAAAAATGTATGAAAAACCCTCAGCCTCGAATAAGGAATTTCTCATGAAGCATTTGTTTAATATGAAGATGTTAGAAGGTCGATCTATTGGTAATCATTTAAATGAGTTTAATATGGTTACCAATCAACTTCTGTAGGGGTAAATTTTTTGATGAAGTTAGGGATATGTTATTTTTGTGCTCATTGACAGAAAGTTAGAATTCTTTATTCATGGATATTAGTAACTCTGTCTCTCGATCTAGTTCTTTAAAGTTTCATGATGTTTTTGGTGCTATCCTTAGTGAGGAAATGTGAAGGAAAAGCTTAGATGAGACAACAAGTAATGATTTGATTGCAAAGACTAGATGAAGAAAAATGGAAAGAGGAAGGAGCCCAAGAAATCGAAGTAAGTCAAGAAAAGGAAGATACAAATCATATCGAGGATAGTGTGTTGGAAACATGGGAAGAAAGAACACCTAAAGAAAGACTACAAATCTTGGAAGGGAAATGAAGGATATGGACAATAAGAGAATAATTATGAAGCGAATATAACAAGTGATGTGTTGCAAGATGCTTTGATTCTTTCATTGGAGAATATAATTGATGTCTGGGTGGTAGATTCAGGGGTTTCATTCCATGCCACAACCGATAGAAAACATTTCCATGACTATGTTCAAGGAGATTTTGGACAGGTTCATTTGGGAGATGATAAACCATGTAAAATCATTGGAATGGGTAAGGTTTTTATAAAGAAACCGAATGGAAACTAATGGATATTGAAGGAGGTGAGGAATGTTCCATATATGAATGAAAATCTAATTTCAACATGGCAATTAGGTGGTGAAGGCTGTGTAACTAATTTTATAGACAAAACCTAGAAGGTCACTAAAGGATCCCTAGTAATAGGAAAAGGAGAAAAGGTTGGACATTGTATTTATGCAATGGTATTTATAATTATATTAATGATTTAACCTCCACATGAGTAGATACATCACTCTAGCATCATAGGCTCGAGCAGATGAGTGAGAAGGGGATGCAAATTCTTCACTCAATTTTTTTTTTTCCAGATTAGAAGCATGTTGATTTGGATTTCTATGAAAAATGTGTTTATGGAAAAAAAAGAGAGTCAGATTTATCAGAGTTGGGAAGGAAAAGAAGAGCGAAAAATTAGAGCTTGTGCATACAAATGTATGGGGACCTTCTCAAGTATCATCTCTCGATAGATCTCACTATTATGTTACTTTTATTTATGATGCAAATAGGAAAACATGGAATTATAATATTTAAAATAAATATGATGTATTTGATATTTTCAAGAAATGGAAAGATTTGGTTGAGAATGAGAAAGGAAATAAGTTGAAGTGTCTCAGATCAAACAATGGAGGTGAATACTACAACAAAGTGTTGGATAAATATTTTTCAGAGCATGGAATCATAGAGAGAAGATGGTTCCAGGAACACAATATGAAAATGGTGTGTCAGAAAGGATGAAAAAGACAATCATGGAGCATGCAAGGTACATGAGATTGTATTCAGGATTTCCCTTAAAATTTTTGGAAGATGTTGTAGATAATGTTGTTTATATAATACAAAGAGGGCCTTCAAGTTCCTTGGATGGTGGTATTCCAAAGGAGGCATGGACAGGTAAAAATGTAAACTACTCATTTTTAAAGACTTTCGGTTGTGAAGCCTTTGTCCACATTAATAAAGAAAATAGAAAAAGGCTCAAGGAAAAATCAAATAAATGTACCTTTATTGGATAGGGTGTTAATGATTTTGGTTATCACTTATATGACTATGAAAATCACAAAAGAATTAGGAGTATAGATATCATATTCAATGAAAAGGTCTTGTATAAGGATCAATGCAAATAGGAAAGGGAAAACAAAGAATACATAGTGCTTGATGAGATCTCATAAAAAAGTAAAGGTGCCTAAAAATTATAATGATCAACAACCACAAAAAAAACAACGACCAAAACAAAAACATGCACCTCAAACAGCTGAAAGTGGTGTTAGAATATCTACCAGGATAAGTAGACCCCCTGAAAAATACTCTCCTTCGTTATATTATGTATTGTAGACTGATTCTAGTGAGCGAAAAAGATATGAAGGAGCAATGTAGGTAGAAACCAGGAAGAAGCGGGAGCAAGCCATGGAAGAAGTGATGGAATCATTGATGCATAACCAGACTTGGGACTTATTAAAGTTTCCTGTAGGTAAAATAACATTTCAAAATACATGGGTTTACATGTTGAAGGAAGAAGATGGAGGAAAACAGAGGTATACGACTATACTTGTGATGAAGGGGTTTGCATAAAAGTAAGGTATAAACTTTGATGAAATTTTCTATCCTGTTGTTAAAATGACTTCAATCAAAACTATTTTAAGTCTAGTGGCAACAAAATATTTTCATCTTGAGTAGGTAGATGTAAATACAACATTTCTCCAAGGATATTTGGAGGAAGAAATATATATGAAACAACCACAAGGGTATGAGGTTAAAGGGAAGGAGGTATTAGTGTGAAAATTGAAGAAGAGATTGTATGGCTTAAAACAAGCTCCAAGGCATGATATCTAAAATTTGACAAGTTTATGTCTGAACATGGTTATACTAGATGTCACTCTGACCATTGTGTTTATCTTAAAATGCAAAATGATGGCAACTATATTATATTGTTATTGTATGTAGATGACATGCCTATTGTAGAGTCTAACATGCATGAAATAAATGTGCTCAAAGGAAATATAGAAAATTCATTTGCAATGAAGGAACTGTGTGTTAAAAAACAAATCCTTGGTATGAGAATAACTAGAGATAGGAAAAATCACAAATTAACATTGTCTCAGAGTGAGTACATAGAAAAGGTGTTGGAAAGATTTAATATGTAGAATGAAAAACTAGTTCGTACACCTTTGGCCAACCATTTCAAACTAAGTAAGGAGATGTGTCCCAAGACCTAGGAAGAGATGGATTATATGTGTAAAGTTCCATATGTATCCACAATTGGAAGCTTAAAGTATGCAATGGTATACAAAAGTCCTGATATTGTACATGCATTGGGAGTTGTAAGCAGGTATATGAACAATTTAGGAAAATAACATTGGATGGAAGTGAAGTGGATTCTCAAGTATTTGAGAGGTACCACAAATCAAGCATTATGATTTGGTAGTTCAAACATTTCTCTATAGGGATATGTTGATGCAGATGTGGCAGGTGATAGATGTAGCATGAGGAGCACCACAAGGTATGTGTTTAATTTAGGTGGAAAAACTGTCAGTGGATTTCAAAATTGCAAAAAATTATTTCACTTTCAAGAAAAGAAGCAAAGTATGTTATTGCTAAAGAGGCTAGTAAAGAAATGATTTGGTTACAAAGGTTTATGGATGAATTGGGAAAGAAGCAGGAGATGGGTAGGTTATACATTAAAAACCTAAGTTCCATTCATCTTGCAAAGAGCTTAGAATTTCATTCCAAGACTAAAAATATACAACTCAATTACCATTTCACAAAGTTAGTGTTGGAAGATGGACATTTGAAGTTGGAAAATATACACACTAGCAAGAATCCTTCAAACATGTTAACAAAGGTTGTAACTCGGGAGAAACTGAGATTCTTCTCTATTTCAATTGGTCTTCAAGTATGATGATGAAGATTAGAAATAACTAGGTCCAAAATGGAAGCATTTTCCAGCAAATGAAGCAATGGTGGAGTTGCTATAATCAATCTCAAAGTGGGATATTGTTGGGTGCAGAGCCTGATTATCTTCCTGATTCAAAGGTTTGTTTCAGCCGGGTGTATACCCCAGGAGGATTATACATCCCTCCATGTGGAGGGGACTTGTCCCCCCCTGTAGGGATTTGGGGGCGTCGCCCTCGAAGCTAAAAATAGATGAAAAATTTCCTTATAAAATATTGTAATTTTGTAGTCAATCTGGGCCATTCATTAAGCGGATGATATGAGAGTAGAAGTTATGTTAATTTAGGGTTTTTTCCCTAGAAGGAATCCATCGATTTATATGAGGGAATTTCATTGTGGCTATGCATGATTTTTTGGAGAAACAAAGAGAGAGGAAGCCATGTGAGAGCGAAGAGGAAATAACAATGGATATGCTGTAGGTTGTATCTCTTCATTTTGCTAGATCACAGAAAAGGAAGTACTAGCCGTTTCTCCATGGACGTAGCCCAAATTGGGTGAACCACATATATCTGTGTCTCTCTTGTTTTATGTGTTTCTTTATTTGTGTTTCCACAATATTTTATGTGTTTCATTGCTCCATTAATTAATTCCTAACAAAAGTGGTGGTTTTGGCTAGAGTTAGAAGTAATTTTAAAAAACATCTTGACATTTATGCTGTATAACTTCTTATTATACATAAGATACCTAGTCATAGCCATGATTTCAATGGGGAAAGGATTTATTCAATCAAGAGGATAGGGTAGAGAGTATTGCCTTTAATATTGAGGTTGTAGGTTATAAATTTCTTTTGGATATGTTCAATATTCCTCCATGAATCTCTAGATATATTGCAATGCCAAAGGTCAGATCCATGTAACATGAATGATGAGAGTCTCAAAGAGGAGTTTTTTTTAATCCAAAATCTAAATATCTATTGACTCAAAATTGTTTTTAAGCCCATAACAAGATTTCCAACCTTGATTTTGTATAAATTATGGTGTAGAAAACCAACTACTTATGAAATTTTAATCTAAATCAAGAGACAAAAACCTACTCTATTGCTCAGTGGAATTAAATTCACAATTTAGAACAATAATTAGAAACATGCAATAAGAAATAACACATATGCACACTACATTTTTCCAGGGGAAAGAAACTTCTAAAAACCCCTTCTGTCTTGCATTAATTTGATGAATAGAGATGTATTACAATTGCTTGCTCGGACTGAGCACAACTTGCAAGTGAATAACCTATCTCCCTACTCACTGAGAAGCTCTGACCAAGAATTAGTCAATTTATACCTCTTCTTGAGTCTCTATTTCCTTGTGCAAATCCTGAGTAAGTAGGCCCCTATTATTTAGGAATTTACCTCCAATTGATTGCGCAGTTCCCAAGGTTTATCATCTGATTGCATGCAACACCTGTACACTCAAGACTAGTATACAACTGATGCTACACTACCTTGGAATCTCCACCACAGTTGGGGAACTCAAATTCTCTACATGCACTAACTATTTTGGGCTGATTGATGAGTTAGCTGGATGTTCACTGAGCTAGACTGTTGTCCCACTGCACAACTGACCTTCCACTAGTTTCTCCAATAGTTAGAACTATTTTAACTAAAAACAACTTGAAATAACTGACCTTAATTGCTAAAAATTAGTAATCACACATGCTTGATTGAACTCCAAGCCCTCTAACTTGAATTAATTGAGATAATTGAGTGAAAAGACCCATGGCACACAAGTTAATTGCATCCAAGTTGTCTGCTAATGTGGAAATTCAAAATTTTTCAATTTGACAAAGGAAAAGTCAAATTGAGACTTTCTTGCTACATTTTTCAACACTCCCTCTTAGCAAGAAAGGGATTATCAACCACCCCTATCCTGCACCTGTTAAATTAAAACTTCACTCTTGACAAAGCCTTTGTCAATATGTCAACATCTTGTTCCTCTATCAAAATGTATTATAGCAACATTATCCACCTCTGCACACAGTCCTGTAAATGGCGATACCAGATACCTATATTCTTGGATCGATCATTAAATACCATATTCCTAGAGAGCTTAATGCAAATATTATTATCACAATAGATCATAGTTGGATCCATCATCTGACCAAACTATTCTCATCCAGATCGCCTCACATGATGCTTGACTTGTAGCGATGTATTATGCTTCTGTCGAGCTGAGCACCATAGATATTTGCTTCCTACTGTACTAGGAAACTACTGCAGACCCAACACTGAAAATTCCACCTGATATAATATTTCAATAAAATCAGATCCCTTCCCAATCTGAATCTATGAAGCCACACAACTTCACTCCCTTTGTCCATTTATACCATAGTCTAAATTGGGTAGTGCCTTTAAGGTACTGTAAAACATGCTTAGCTACCTTCTAATATACTTTTGTTGGCCTAACCATAGCTTGGCTCAGCTGGTTGACTTCAAAACACATATCTAGTTGTGTGTTCACAAGAAAAATGAGTGACCCCACCAGATGCCGATAAATGGTAGCATCCACTTCTTCACCTAATGTGGTATCCTACTTCCCCTAGTTGGTCACTAGAGGTGTCTCCATGGGTTTACAACTCTCCATGTGGAATTTTTGTAGTATCTAATTTGCATACTTTCCTTGAGACACAAACAATTCACCATCACCTTACCATACTTCCAACCCAAGGAAGTAGTGCATGAGACCCATGTCCTTCATTTCAAATTTCCTTACAAAGTCCTCCTTGTAGGATCTGATCAGCTGCTCATCACCAGTAAAAATTAAATCATAAACATATAAGACAATAATAATAAATTTACCTTCTACCAAGATATGATAGACATTCGCATCCGCTTCACCTTTGGTAAATCCCAAATGAGTGAGATAGCTGTTGATCCTGGTGTACCAAGCACAAGGTACTTGTTTGAGATCGTACAATTCTCACTTGAGTTTGGACACATGAGACTCCCAATAAAATGTCTCAAAACCTTATGGTTTCTTGATATAAACCTCCTCCTTAATAACCCCATTGAAAAATTTTGTTTTTACATCCATCTGGTGGATCTTCCTCCACATCTGTGCAACCAGTGCAATAATTGATCTAATGGATGAATACCTTGCTACTGGAGAAAAGGTTTCCTCATAGTTAATTCCCTCAACTTGAGAGAATCCTTTGGCCACAAATATGTACTTATATTTCTCTATGATTCTGTCTGCTACATGCTTAACCTTGAAGATCCATCTTGAACCCACAATTGATTTTTCTACTGGTCTTGGGACCACTTCCCAAACAATGTTATTTACAATGGATTCATATTCCTCCACAATTTCATCAACCCAAAAAAGTTGTTCTATTTATTCCCCAAAAGAGTATGGCCGAGTCTTTAGAATCTTGGTCATTAGATCCATGTAGGCAGTGTACCTCTCAGGTGACATCCTTTTTCTGCACAAATTTGAAGGAGCTCCCACATTATCCCTCGCATCCTGCAATAGTATATCAACTTTCATGGTTATTTTATTGCCTTATCTTGATGGTTTTTCTTGAGTGGATGTCTCCCCTCTCTTCTCCTCAATTTTTGGTTGCTCCACAACTTCTCGAGGCTCCTCCTTTGGAGCTAAAGGCTCCTCTTATGGTGAGATTTGAAGCTCCCTCTCAAGAGAGCAAAGCATCACTTTCTCCTCATCAAAATTTACATCCCTTCGCACATTTGTCATTCCGAAGGAAGGTAAGTACACAAGGTAGTTGTGTGGAGTTGCTGTGAAACCAGCTCCAAAAATAGAAGAAAAGAGATATCAACGCCTTAGAAATAAGCCACTTCGAGGGGGAAACCTCCAATACATTACTTGAATGAACAATTCTTGGATGATACAAATGACAAAACCTCCTCTCTATATATAAAATTCCATGGGGCCAGAATGTAATCCTAGTGGGGCCAGAATGTAATCCTAGCTGACCTAACAATAATAATCGAAGGGCACAATAATAAAAATATGGGGGTTACATGGGTACAACAATACTAATAAAGGGGTTACACTAACAACAATAAGGTACTATACTAGTAATATAAGGACCTACCATGCTCCTCTCCTTCAAAAAGGTGTTGTCCTCAATGCTTGAGTAGCTCCGGGTGCTTTTGTATAAAATTCTCATCCTCCCATGTAGAATCTTTAGTGGGTAAGTTCTTCCATTTGATGAGATACTCTGAAATTTATTGATTTCGTAGTTGTCGAGTTCTTGTTTCCATGACTGCTTCAGGTTCCAATATGGTTTTTCCTTCCTCATCAAGTTTTGGCAATATTGTTTGAACTAGAAGTTTGTCCCCTATAACCTTTTTTAAGCATGAAACATGGAAAACTGGATGCACTCGCGAAGAAGCAAGAAGCTCCAATTTGTATGCCATAGTACCAATCTTTTGCAACACCTTGTAAGGACCATAGTACTTTGGCGATAATTTATTATCCTTCTTAGCTTTCTTGAGGGACATTTGTTTATATGGTTGTGGCCGTAAAAATACCCAGTCTCCCACATCAAAACTTCTCTCACTGCGATGTTGATCTGCCTGTTCTTTCATTCGATTTTGTGCCAATTTAAGTTATCCTTTAAGAGTTGGAGAACTTCTTATTGATGCTCGATGTGATCCTCCACTGCTTGAACCCTAAAATTTTCCCTTAAAGAAGATGTGATGGACGGTGGATGATATCCATAAAGTGCCATAAATGGGGTCATTTTTGCTGCAGTATGGAAGGAAGTGTTATACCACCATTCAGCGAGAGGTAACCACTTGACCCATTGTGCTTGCTTATTAGATACAAAACAATGAAGATATCCTTCCAAACATTTATTCACTATCTCTGTTTTATTATCGGATTGAGGATGATAAGATGAGCTATGAGCTAGTTGAGTACCCAAACAAGAAAATAATTCCATCCAAAAATTTCCTGTAAAAATGGGATCTATGTCACTTACAATAATCTTTTGGTTTCCATGTAGCTTTTGAATTGTTTCCATAAATGCAGTATCAACTGTACTTGCTTTAAATGGATGAGATAATGCACAAAAGTGTGCATACTTGGTAAGTCTAACAACTACCACCATGACGACACTCCTTCCTTCAGACTTAGGTAAACCTGTGATAAAATCCATTGAAATCTCCTCCCAACATTGACTTGGAATGGATAAAGATTGTAGAATACTTGGGGTCTTAATTGTCTCAACTTTATTTTGTTGGAAAACCAAACATTCCGCCACAAACTTTTAAATATCAGATTTAAGGCCATCCGTAAAAAAATCTTTCTTCACCCTGTGGTAAGTTTTTAAAAATCTCGAGTGTCCACCTAAAGGAGAAGTGTGCAATTCCAAAAGAATATTTTGTTTTAGTTGGGAATTCTTGCAAATATATAAGTGATCTTTGTACCATAAGGAATCATTTTTCCAACTAAATATATCAGATGCACTAGGATCTTGCTGCAACTTTTAAAAGAGTGTCCACACTTCTTCTTCCTTCTTCCATTCATCCCTTTCTTCGGTTATCCAATCTGTTTGGATAATAGAAATGGCACAAAGCAATGCTTCCACATCTTCATCCTTTCTTGAGAGTGCATCTGCAACAACATTTAGCTTCCGTTTTTTTTAGACTATTTCAAATTCATAACCCAACATCTTTGTGACCCATCTTTACTACTCTTCTGAAGATAGTATTTGTTCCAAAAAGTGTTTAAGACTATCATGATCAATTTTTACCTTGAAGTGTCTTCCCATTAGGTAAGGTCTCCATTTCTTTAGAGAATGTAGTATTGCCAACATTTCCTTCTCATAATAGCCTTTTTTAAATACTTTCCTTCGATTGAACAACTTTCAAAAGCAATGGGTCTTCCTTATTGCATTAAAACAACACCAATTCCATTTCCCGAGGCATCACATTCCACAATAAAGGTTTTTGTGAAGTTTGGCGTAGCTAAGAATGGTGCTAGGCACATTACCTCTTTAAGATGTTCAAAGGTCTTAGTTGCTTTAGGAGTCCATGAAAATGCATCTTTCTTCAATAATGTTGTTAGAGGTGCTGCTATTCTCCCATAATTCTTAACAAACTTGCGATAATACCCTGTTAACCCGAGAAATCCTCGCAACTGCTTTATGGTTGTGGGGACTTTCCTTTCCTTAATGGCTTTAATTTTGTTAGGGTCTACTTTAACACCCTCGTGAGATACAATATGACCCAGATATTCCACCTCTTGTACTCCAAAGAAACATTTGGATGTTTTTTCATATAATTGTTTCTCCTACAATATTTTGAGCACCCTGTCAACATGTTCAACATGATCCTTCCAAGACCTGCTGTAGATTAGTATATCATCAAAAAATACTAGCACAAATTTTCTAAGGAAGGTTTGAAAATGGAATTCATCAACCCTTGAAATGTAGAAGGTGCATTGGTAAGGCCAAAAGGCATGACCAAAAATTCATAATGACCCTCATGAGTTCGAAATGTTGTTTTTGGAATATCTTCAGTCTTCATTCTAATTTGATGATATCCTGAACGAAGATCCAACTTGGTAAAATAAAGTGCTCCATGTAATTCATCCAATAATTCATCAATCACAGGAATGGGAAATTTATCTTTAATGGTGAGCTTATTGAGCTCCCTATAATCCGGACACATTCGCCATGATCCATCCTTCTTGTGTACCAATAATACAGGAGCAGAGAAAGAACTTTGACTAGGTTGAATTATACCCGCCTCTAACATTTCTGCAATCATACTTTCAATTTCACTCTTTTGGACATAAGGATATCTATAAGGCCTGATGTTTGGAGGAACACTTCCTGGAATCAAATGAATAGCATGATCATGATCACGAATAGGTGGGAGTCCTTTGGGAGTTTCAAACACCTTGGAATGATTGTCCAAGACTTGTTGGAGATCTGCAGAAATAGATGATTTTGATGTTGGAACTTCTAATGAGCATAATTGTGCAATTACGCCTCGTTTTTCTTTCTTTAGAAGCTTTGTCATGACATTAGAGCTTATTATCCTTCCTGGCTTCCCCGCAATACCCCGTAATTCGACTTCCTTTCCTTCTGAAAAAAATTTCAAGAAAAGTTCTTGAAAATTAAAAGCTACCGTCCCGAAAGATTGTAACCATTGTACTCCTAGTACAACATCAGCACCTCCCATAGGAATGGAAAGCATTGGACTAGTCAATACATATTCCCCCATGGTTAGCTTGATATTATTGCATTTTCCAGAGAAATTTATAGTTCCTCCATTTGCAACCATCACTTGACATTCTGGTGCTGGGTATAGGAAACAATTCAATTCCTTGGCTACCTTACAATGAATAAAATTATGGGTACTACCTGAATCAATCAACACTAATACCTTTTTCTTCTTGATATGTCCTTCTATCTTGAGAGTTTGAGGAGTGGTAATTCCTGCCAATGCATTACACGATATGGTCAGACTCATTTCTTCCTCTTCTAGGGTTGGTTCCTGGTGTATATCCTCTTCTTGTTCATTTTCTTCTTCCTCTTCACAATCTATGTAAAATAATTTCTTCTCGACACACTTATGACCTTTAGTGTATTTGCTATCACAACTGTAGCAAAGCCCTTTTGCTCTTTTTTCTTCCAATTGTTGTGGTGTCAACCTTGTAGGTTGTGGAAATCTAGGAGTAGCAACACTTCCCTCTTTATAGAAGTGAGTGGTAGGCTTCCTTGTCGCCATAATTTTACATTCAATTTTCTTGCCAACCTGAATGCCTTCTCCAATGAATCAGGTTCCAAAACGCGAACTTCATGTTGGATGTTATCCTTTAAAGTACCTATGAAGAGATCAATCCTGTGTTCCTCTGGAATATCAGTTACCCTTATATTCAATTTTTGAAGTCCTCAATGTGCTCCCCCACTAAACCCTTTTGTTTGAGATTTATCAATTGGCTAAAGAAGGTGTTGCTCTTTGTATCCTCATAATGTGCTATCATTTCCTCCGTAAAAATTGACCAAGTGACAATTTTTTACGGGAGAAAAGCCGTTGATACCATACAGATGTATTTTGTTCTAAATGTAAAGTTGCAATGCGTACCTTTTGTGTGTTTTGCACATTATGGAGATCAAAATATTGCTCCATCTGTAGTATCCATGTTACAGGATCCTTTCAATCAAACTTCCTCATATCCATTTTTGGAATATGGTGGTTCTTCCCACCAACATTAGAGTTTATGAAATCATGATTAACATTTATTTTGTTCTCATCATGAGTTTCCTCTACTATCTTTTCACCATTAGGAATCATTTCTTGTATCAACTTTGACAAACCTTCCATGTCTTCCTTCAAACCTTCCATTTTTTCTTCCATACCATCCATTTTTTCTTCCATACCATTCTTCAAACCATCCATCGTAGCTTCCATGCCTTTCTTCAAACCATCCATCTTAGCTTCCACGCTTTTCTTCAAAACATCCATTTTATTTTTTGTTGCTCTTTGCGAGAGCAAATTTTAGTGCACTTGCTCTTGTAATTTTGATAGATCATGTTGCAATTCTTCATCTTCATGAGTCATAGTAGAGTACTTTGAAGGCTTAATGGGTGTTGAATTCTTTTTGGAGGAATTTTAGAACCCACTACTGATATCTATGCTCAATAGGCCTTTGGAATCACTTAAAACTGATTTTTCAAACAAGACTTATGCAATTTGCAAAAAAATACGCACCTTTTTCTTGATTTTGAGGAGCTCGATATTGAACTAAATTATCTCTGTGATTTTGGATCTTAAATATCTGAAATTTGGCCCTGAAGTAGCCCTCTAAATATTCTTTCAAATTCCATAGGTTTGACCTAATTTGGATTCTTGAAGACAAAGTTATGCCCAATCTCCTACGATGACCTAATTATGGATTGTTTTGTAGAGCAAACTTGTATGACTTGCCACGTGTCACTGTTTCCACTTTCGGCTCTGAAATTGATAAAGAAGAAACTACAATTCATGTACTTGCAGCCACTTTTTCTAGAATTCCAATCCAATTCTTAGAGAGAGAGAGTTATGATGATTTTCCCACGGTCACCGCTTTGAGATGAAATTAGGGAGCCTGAAAAATCATTAATTTCCACAGGCCATATCTCTGAAAATATTGTGAATATAGATTTGAAACTTTTACATGGATTTCATTAGGATTTCGGATTCGCTTTGTGAAAATTTCAGCTTTTGAAACCTCGTAGAAAACAAGTTATAGCGAAAATTCCACGATGACCTATTTAGGTTAAATTCAGGAGCCTGCAAAAATCCATAACTTGCATAGATCATATCTCCGAAAATATTGTGAACCAAGATATGAAATTTTGTGAAGATGTTCCTCAGGATTGTGGCTTCGGCCTCTAAAAATTTCAGCTTTTGAGCCTTTGTAGAAAAAACGTTATAGCAAAAATTCCACGATGACCTGTTTGGAGCATCGAAACCCTAGAATCCAAAGCTCTCATACCAAATGTTGTGAAACTAGCTCCAAAAATAGAAGAAAAGAGATATCAATGCCTTATAAATAAGCCACTTCAAGGGGGAAACCTCTAATACATTACTTGAATGAAAAATTCTTGGATGATACAAATGACAAAACCTCCTCTCTATATATAGGATTCCATGGTTCCACAATGTAATCCTAGTGGGGCCATAAAGTAATCCTAGCCAACCTAACAATATAATGTAAGGGAACAATAATATGGGGGTTACAGAGGTACAAAAATAATAATAAGGGGGTTACAATAACAACAATAAGGGACTATAATAGTAATATAAGGACCTAACAGGAGTTTTGATGTAACCCAAAAAAACTCCCAACTCTGCTATCAACTCAATATTCTTCTTAGAATATTTGGAGACATGGAAATAAATAGAGGCTCAAAAAATACCAGTGTGTGACACATCTGAATTTTTCCTCGAGAAGGCGTCCTCTGGTGTAATCATACCAAGAATTTGATTCTTCAAGTAGAATAATGTGTTACATGCCTCTGCCCACAAATGCAGTGGTAGGCCTTGGTCATGTAACATAGCTCTCATAGCTCCAACAATGCTTCGATTATTTCTCTCAGCTACCCCATTCTGTTATGGGTTGTGGGGTGCTGTCAAATCTCTTCAAATTTCTTCTTTTACACATAAATTCTTGAATTCATTCGAAACATACTCACCTCCATTGTCGCTCCTGAGAGCCTTCACCTTCTTCATGGTCTCTTTCTCAACTAGTGCCTTAAATTCTACAAACTTGGAGAATGTCTCATCATTTTTCCGCATGAAGAGGATCCAACAATTCCTTGATAATTCATCAATAAAAATGAAAAAATATTTATGTCTGATAGTGGAGGTTGTTTAGAAAGGTCCATAGACATCACAATGGTCTCTTTCCAAGATTGAGTGTTCTTTGATGTCCTGATCATGGAATGTGGATTTTGCATAATTTCCCAAGGTACAACCTTTGCATACATCCTAATGCTCAAGTGCCCCTATATGGAGGTCAGTGGTCATTTGTTGCATAATATTTAAGGTGCCATGATGCAATGGCCACGTTTTATGTGCCAAATCTCACTGAAATCATGGCTCTGCACTTTCTCCACCTTACTGCTTAATATAACATAATCTTCCACATCTAACTTGTATAGGTTCTTCACAAAAACCTCGATTTTATTCACATTTCCTGTGGCTATGTGTCTCAGGAATTCTTTCCCTTTTTTGACAATCACATCATAACCATAGTCTTCCAAAATTGCTACAAAGATGATATTTTTCTTTAGGTCTTGAATGAACATGACATCCTTGAGTTGAAGAGGAGATATTGACTCCCTCTAAAAGGTGAATGTATCAATCTTGGCCACACAGTACCTTCCGTCATCCCCCAGATCAATGTTCATGTGGATATATTTCTTTTCCAGGGCACTGAAAAACTCTCTACACCTTGTCATGTGCAACGAGGAACCAGAGTCCAAGGACCACACACTCCCTTCACTATGTTGGCTATGCATGCGATAAGGGTAAAGTCAAGCTCGAACTGTGAAGCTAAGGCTTCAATTGCTCCTCCTCCTAAGGTATTCTTGCTCGAACTTGTGTGTGGACACTTCATGGCATAGTGACCGAATTCATGAAAATTGAAGCATTTAATTTTGGACAAATATTTGTTCTTGCCCCCTTGACTAGATTCTGGTTTGGTTTGATATTTCTTCCCTTTTCCCTTCTTTCCCTTTCCAACCAAAGAAAATTTTTGTTCTTCCTTGCCCTTGGATGAAGTCCCAGCTATGGTATTCTGCCTTATCTTCTCTTGTACCAAATCAGAACATAAATGTTCCTAATTTGGTAATTTCTCCCTCTCATTCAGCAAATCTTGGTAATTATGAAAAAATTTTGGGAAGGGCGAGAAGAGTTAGGATTACCAGGTCATCTTCTGCAACATTTTAACCAACCCCACCAAGCTCATCATGAACTTGTGTAAATCTACTCAGGTACTATGAGATAGTGTCATTATTCCGCATCTTGATATTTCAAATTCTATCCTTGAGTGCCAGTTTCCTGTGGTCACTTTTATTCTCAAACAACTTTGTCAATGTTATCCACACTATGAAAGGAGTTTATCTCCCATGGAGATTTGAGACAATGTGGTCTCACACTCCCTCCAAGATTATTCTCCTCACCTTTAATACATATTTCTTCAACTGAGCTGGGTTATGAGCATATGATGATCCTAGTTTTGGAATGTCTATATTGAGATATTCCAGCAATCCATTTTCATCCAGCACTGCCTCCATGAAGTACTTCCATGCAATGAAATTAGAGATGCCTTCCAAGGCATACTCTAGTCTCATCTCGTTGAAGGTCATCTTCCCAACTTTGAAGAAATCATGCTACAATGCATTTCAAATTCAATCCTCCTTAGAAACAAATTCAAAATTTCTGCTCTAATGTGAATCTTGCTCTGATACCATGTATAAATTTCGGTGTAGAGTTGCAAATTCTCATGAAATTTTAATCTAAATCAAGAGACACAATCCTACTCTACTGCTCTATGGAATTCTAATCACAATTTAGAACAATAAAAGGAAACATGCAATAAGAAACAACACACATGCACACGATATTTTTCTAGTGAAAGCAACTGTTAAAAACCCCTTCTACTCACTTGCATTAATATGATGAGTATAGATGTATTACAATTGCTTGCAAGTGAATAACCTATCTCTATGCTCACTGAGAAGCTCTGAACCAAACTTAGTTAATTTCCGCCTCCGCTTGAGCCCCTATTTCCTTGTGCAAATGTTGAGGAATTAGGCCCCTATTATTTAAGAATTTACCTCCAATTGATTGCGCAATTCTCAAGGTTGATGATCTGACTGCATGCAACACCTGTACACTCAAGACTAGTCTACAACTGATGTTACACTGCCTTGGAATCTCCACCACAACTGGGGAAATCGAATTCTCTACATGAAATAGCTATTTTGGGCTGATTGATCAATTAACTAGATGATCACTGAGTTATACTATTGCCCCACTACAAAACTGGCCTTCCATTAGTTCCTCCAATAGTTAGAACTAGTTTAACTTAAAACAACTTGAAATAACTCACCTTGATTACTACAAATTAATGATCACACATGCTTAACTGAACTCTAAGCCCTCTAAATAGAATTAACTGAGATAATTGAGTGACAAGAGAAATTCACACAAGTTAACTGCATCCAAGTTGTATGTTGATGTGGAAATTCAATTTTAGGCAAAGTCAAATTGAGACTTTCTTGTTGTATTTTTCAACACATTTATCCTTTTCTCATTGTTATAATTCAAATTGAGCTTATGATGGATGTTGATTCCTAGATATTTGTATGAAGGAACTTCCTCCAAGGAGTTTTCATAAATAAAAAGTATCATAGGAGATCATTTTGGTTTTAATTAGCATGAATTTAGTTTTGTAGGTATTAATAGTCATACTGCATCTTGGAGCAAAAATATTAGAGGATTTTGAATTGCTTGCCAAGATCGTTATGGTTCCTTTCAAAAAAAAAAGTATCCTCAACATAAAGGAGAAAAGTTATGATCCTACTAATGAGAATGTGTCCAACATAATCTGCATCTTCCAAACACTCTTCTAGCTTATTAATGTATATGCCAGAAAAGCTAGGGGATAAGGGACACCCTTTCTTGAATCCAATATCACATTTAATTTCTTCCAACCAACCCTCAATGATCTTAATCTTGGCAATAACATTCTTGTAGACAACCCTCACCTCAAGAGGAACCATTATCTCTTTTAGCCTTTTATAAATTTAATATCTCTATATAAAATTTTTCTTATTCTTATTTTTGTTAAAATTCTCATAATACATATAATTACATACATGTGTGAATGACATGTTTTATAATTTATTTTTTTAGTGTGATATGCATAACATAGATTATAAGTATATATAAAAAGAGATTATTGAAAGTATTAAGTTATTATATGATTATTAATTAAATTTAAACATGAAGTTTTGAAATATGATGGTTAAAGATATTAATCATCATTATTTAAACTTCATTTAATGTGATATGCATATTATAAAATTTTCTCTTGAAGGATGCCATTTTATAAATAAAAACAAAATTTCATATACAAATTGATTTAGTCGGCTTATTCTTTTTAATATTTTTAAAATTGAGTAGATATTATGTTTTATTGCTATTATTATTTTTATTTAACACTTCACTACAACATTTTATCTAGCCTTCATTACAACATCTCCTCCATGGTGGAACCGACATTATTATTATTTTATTTTAATTTATTTTAACGCCTCATTTTTTTAATGATCCACTACATCTCCCCACACTAAACTATAGAGTGCCTCTTAACACATTAAAAATATGTAATTCTTTTTTTATATCATTAATTAATTAATTAATTAATTTTTTTCTTATGTCAGTCAAAAAGCTTCTATTAATCCATGCAAATATTACAACATGGATGCCCATATTTCAATATTCTTTCAGCCTCACTCCTACTGGATTTGTTGGCTAGAAGAGAAGCACAAAAATTAATTACAAAGTGCCAAAAACTACAAAGGACCCAAAAAAGGAAAGACCAAAAGGCGTAAAATAAACCTAAGATAAAGATACAACCAACCAACAAACATTAAGGAGCAGGAGGATTTGCCGGAGTTGTATTATCCGATTCATTCCCTGACAAATTTGGAGGCCTTAGTTAACCATGGACATGAAATTCTAAGTGAGCCATTCTTCCTTACATGTGCTCCAATCGCTCATAAATTCTCCTCTGGCCTTGTTGAAGTGAATCCAAATGATCTTGCATATTCCACTAATTATGTTGAAAATCATTCATGAAGCCTCTAACCTCATTACAATCATGATGATGATTATATCCCATTTGTTACAAGAGACGGGTGACATGCCGAAGCTGAGAATCCAAGGTGTCGAAAGGAGGAGGAAGGTCAAAAAGTCCAGGATAAGAGGTGCAGTTGTACGCCATATACTCCTATAACTCTGCTTCCACTCCACCTTCTCCTTCCATATCCTTGGCTTCCCCTCTGTGCTCAGCTCTTCACTCTCTGGGGCCGACCCCTCTATGTGCTCTGCCACACTGCCTGTACATGACTAATCCAACCCAATCCCATTGAGACCACCACTGTATGTCAAAAAATATGCAAAGACCCAACCATGACTCTAGACGCTGGTATCCAACAAAATAGTTCCGATAATACCAAACCTAGGCTTTGCTCAAGAAAGGAAATCCTCAACAAGAGCTACCGCCTTTACCTTCCAAATTTGCACCATAGAATAATGTAGAATTCCTCTCAACAACTACAACCTCGAATAAAGTGACTCGACAGTCCTAAGAGCAGGAGTATTGTTCCAAAATATTTGAGATTAGAACCAAAGACCCGATTCTCCTAGGATGAAGAGGGAATTTACTGCTACCCACCACTGACTGGGAATTATTGCTCATCGTACTTGCTACCCCCTAGAATCCTTTCTCCACCTTTTTCAAGGGGGCTTGTAATTTCCAGAATCAACTCCCGAGTACCCAAAATCAATCCCATGACCCAAGAACTTGCTGTCAACCCCAAATTACAACTGAAATTGACCTTGAAGCCATAATGGGTAGTTAGTATACAAACTTAGGAAAAAATCCCATCAAGCTGTTTAATAGTCCCAAACCTTAATCACTGAACTCTTTCAAAGAATGAAGTAGGACCATTCTATAATTATAGGGTAGGTAACATGGTATGGTGAGACATTTCATGAATCATGGTTTGTCTCTCATTATATGCTGAAGAAGAAGGTTATCTGCATCATGGAATCACATCATTTGAGCATGATTTATAATTATTAAAAATACAACTAACAAAAATCCTTAGAATTGACATACTAACATTGTAAGACATTATATAATGTCAACTAGGTCACTTATTTCACTTCTTCATGTTTTCCTTCTCAATATTATTCCATTATCATCTTAAAATCACTTATAAAATATTAAACAAGTTTGAGAAGTAGTTTTTCTATTAAAGGAAATTTGCATCTAGACTTGGGGTCCCTATGCATAGAGTAAATTCTATTTTGATAAGATATCCATGGGAAACACAGGCCTTGTAGGGTAAGGAGACCTGACCACAACTCTAGACCTTGGTATCCAATAAAAGAGTTCTGACAATACAAAACCTAAGCCTCACTTAAGAAAGGCAACCCTCCAAGAGCTACCACCTTTCCGTTCCAAATTTCCACCATAGAATAATATTGACTTCCTCTCAACAACTGTAACCTCGACTAAAGCAGGGAAAATTTTAAGAACCCCCCTAAATTTATATATATAATAAATGCGCGAATCTCCATGATACATAGAAAAAATGGAAGGTGATTTTATTAATAATATAATATGTATATATAATTTTTTGGCGAATCTCTCACGAGATTATATTATCTTGTAAAATCATGGCGAATCACCAGTACAAATGGCGAATCACTACTACAAAATGGTGAATCATTGTCTAGTGGAGTTCGGGGTGTTGGTTCAAATGAAGATATGGTAGTTGAACCAGGAGTAGAAGGAAGAGAACCACCGAGACCAAGCATGGCACATGGTGACTCATGAGGGAAGTAGTTCTTGTGCAGTTTGGAAAACGCGTTCTTCTAGTTTTGCTAAGCGTAGTGTTGTTGCTCATGCTACTACTAGCACTGATTTTGAGGTTGGAGAGGAGTTTCAACAAATTGGGATCTTTGCAGATCATTTTGTTTCAACAATCCTCCAACACAAAGGCCCATGCCTTTGCCGATTTATTCAATGAGCAGAACAAGTCGAACAAAAATTAAAACACCAATAACTAATGAGCAGAGTCAATACGACAATCCCAACACAACTCCGAACTGACAGTTGTGTCTCACTGTCTGCTATGCACATCCAAACCAACTCAGCTCATGGCATAATTTAAAAATACCTGCAAATTCCATACATGGCACCGAAGTGGAAAGGGAGTCTAATTTTGATTGCTGTTAAGGATGGTATAAATATAAACATAAAACAGTGTCAAAGCACCAGCCATTGTCATGCACTGTTGCTTGAGTCATTTTCATGCAGTATTTCTTGAGGTAGTATGCCTAACAAGAAATGAAATGATTTACCAATTTAGGTAAGTGATAAATTTAGATTTACTTATGAAAGAATCCAGTAACCCCCCCAAAAAAAAACACTTACCTTGATTTCATCCACCAATATAGAATTTTTTATAATTCTATAACCATTTCTTTTTCATGCCATATTATTCTTCACTAATGAATTTCCATTACAATTTTCATAGCTCTCACTGCTTTAAAGATCCTAGCTTGAGATGGATAAAAAAATGGTAAAATATTATTCACTGATGAATTGTTATTATAATGGATCTCTGTTACTATTTTTATAGTCATTCATAAATACATGTTTGTAATCCATGTATAAACCTCTCACTAGTTATCAGATCCTGGCATGAGATGGATTTATCTTTCATTGTTATTTCTTTTACCGTTATTTCTTTTAAGAAGACTTAACAGAACTTAGCTTAAGATGGATTTATTTGGTTTCTTTAAACGTTCTCTCTTAAGAGAATCACATTCAAATTTATTTGCATTCTTCTCTCAGTGCAACCAAATAAAATATTTCAACAAGCATTAGACAAAAAATGAAATCGGTAAACCAGTCAATTGCTTGAGAAATAACATGCCATTCCAAAAGGGAAAATGCATCTTCATTTCACAGGAAATTAAGTCTTTCACATATCTGGTCAGACTAAGTCACATACAGAAAAAGAGACCTTCAATCCATTGTAATTCATGGTCTGCAGATGTGCAAAAAGACATAATTTGTTACTTTTTTTGTCGTGGCGTGAGATCTACAGGATAAAAAATTCCCTTCTTGTGGTCTTTGTTGAAGTGGGCACATAGAATCAATTCTGTTATGATGTTAACAACCGTAGAGTAGTGCCACAAAAACTCAGCGGTTACCATGAATTCTTACAGTAATGCCACTGCATAACAATTTGCAGTATATATGTTTTTCATGCCATATAAGCAGCGCTAAGGCGACCTTGCAAGTGGCAAAGAGGAATTACATGAATCTGAACATTGAGTATATCAAAGACTAGGTGCATGAACTTGCAGAAGGACCTCCCCTGGTCTGCCACGTATTATAAAAATTGCAACTTTGACACTTGTGGGCAGCAATGTGAAAATTTACTTCAGAAGTTACTCCACAGTCATTGCATAAGATCCAAACCTACTTAAAAGACCAATGAGAAAGTGGTTAGGTATTCTCTCATGCTAATAATGGGCTCTATAATATGCCTCCAAACCATACCACATGAACATCAGACATCTTACCATTTTGTTCCGATAAGCTTCAGGCATTGGAGTCAAAGAAAATTACATGATAAAAGAAAGTTATCAGAATCCACTCAAGGAACTTAAAAATGCAATTGCCATTTGACGAAATCAAGTTTCAAATATGAGAAATCAAAATTAGAAAAAATACATATAATAAGCCACTCTTTATAGAACCCATTACAAGGTGATTTCAAGATGTTCATCTTGTCATATATCGTAATGATATAGCAACAAAATAGCTACCTCTCGGTCAAGTTTCTCCCATACTTCAGACATATCACAGACAGATTTGGAGCACAATGGACAAGCAAATCTGCAAAAGACGAACAAACATTTAGAATGGCAAGACGCTTAAAATAAAATTAAAGTTGCGCCAAGCTGTGACCACAGATGGCTAGAGAACGTACAATCAATGGGTATATCAGTGCAAGTATATCTAGAGTTCTGTGATACTATAGATAGATAGACTAGAAACAAGTATAATATGAAATTATAGACAAATGGAAAATCTCAAGAGGTTGTGAGCCAGAGCACAAAACAGGCCACATATGAAACTTACTGAAGATGCTCGTGCATCTCTTTTAAGCAATGCATGTGAATAGTATGACCACAAGGCAATACGCTAATAATATTTGTAGAGTCGAATAAATACTGCAGAGGAGTCAACAAACGAGGGTTCAGATATCCAAATAACTTCAGTCTAAAATTTAAATGATTCTTTAAAAAGAAAACTACAATTACTACACTATGCAGATAAGTGTGACCTACCTCAAAACATAGGGCAGTTGTGGACCGTGGTGCATTGCTTTTTCCACACAAGGGTGGCAATCCTTCAAGAGGATAGAGTAGCAACATCCTAGAAAAAGGTACATGAGCAAATAAATCATTCTCACACTACAATGAAACAAGGGAAGAAGCGGTGATAATTTGAGAAGAAGCAGTGGTAATTTGAGAAGTCACAAAGAACATACCACATTTATAACAGTGGAAGAAATTATCCTTGCCACCAATTCTGAAAACCAGCATAACTAGCGAAAGTCAACTGCAAGAAATACATCTAAATACATTTCAAAATAGCATGAAAGATTACTTTACTACAGAGAAAGAGAAATCAGATGCATAAAGAGAAAAGCATACCTGCAAATTCCACATCCGTCATAGTGGTATTGCTGTTTTGAGTCCTGGAAAACCAAAGTGGCAAGCACAATTAGAACCAAAAGCGTATACATCCAAACCATATTTTTATAATTTTGTGAGAGTAAAGCTCTTTTTTCTCATGAACCAGAGTTATTAAACCTAAAAATCCATTAAGAATGTACCTCGTCATCAAAGAAATTGCATTTTTCACAAAAGTACTTTCGCATACAAACACCACAAGTAATGCAGGTTTGCTGAACCTGCAAAATGGCAGTGCATAATCTTTTTAAAATAACTCAAGAAACATTATAGTGTTTACCTCTAAATTTTATGCACATAACAAAAATTAAAAAGGCTCAGCTCTTACATCTTGTTCAGTTCTACAAAGTGAACAGATAACCTGCAAACATACAAGAATAACTATAAATAACAAGAGCAATATACTGCAAACATACAAGAATATAAACAAAAGCAATATACTAATTCAACAAGTTAGATAAGATTTGCTAGAAAATTAATCATTTATCTTTTGAAAAGAATAAAAATTAAACCTTTACATCTTTAAAATGTACCTTCAGAAAATATTATGATGTTACACCCTAAAAAACCTTCGCTAATTACAAGGAATACATATGGTTCAGAGCATTAAGACAAACATTATAATGAATAACATCCAACTAGAAAACAAGATAGAACCTTACCTTTCGAAATTCATGGTGAGGTACATCATGTTTGTCAAGTGGATCGACATCCATTGAATTCTGTTCAGATATGAGTTCAGTCCATACTATACCCTCACAAATGAAATTGGAAGAGACATAATTTTCTAGTTCTATTTTGACAAGGATATAAACCAAAGGCAACCATTGAACTTGAAATAGCTACGAATGTAGTAAAGAAAAATAAGCATACTTTGGACTCATTATGACAATGCCTACAATCAAAGACTTCATTACAACATGTAGCCCTTATTTGGCATCTCCGACGGTAGTGTGAACATCTGCCATCAATTATCAGTATCAAGAAAAAACACATCAGTGTAATCATCCCTGTATGGCACATTTTTCACCATTTTGTAAGATGCATGGAGATACCAATAAGAATATATCAAAATTATATATAATTAAATAAAAGGTATAAATGCTACATTAAAGAAAAATGTATTGAATATCTCCATTCTATTTCAAGGAAGAAATACCAAATACAATATGGGTATGCATGTCAAACAATGTGGGCACTCACTAATTAAAACTCACTAGTTATTGTATCAAACATTTAAAACTCCTAATTAGCACTTAGTGTTTTTTATTTAACCAACTTCCATTGACATAACAGTCATGGGATGTTACCAAAGAGTTAACCAATAGATAAATGCACACCACAAATCATACATTCACTGGAACTTCCCCTCCCATGCATGACCATCTAAGGGAAAGGGGAAAAAAAGAAGAAAAGAAGTCAGCGAATCATCACAGTCAGCCAATGATTCTTAGTGTCAAATCATTGGAAAATGCAAATCAAGTGAAAATTTAACCCATGCATCCATGGGTTGACAAAAAGAGTTTATAGTAGCCACAAGCCAATCATTCTACGAGTCTACCCAAATCTGACACAAACTCCTAAAAATTGATGATTAGAAATTCCCCAAGAAATTTCACTCGGTTCATGAGAGAATGAAAGATGAATGCAAATAAACTTTCTATCATTTAACAGTGCTAGGTTTGTGAGTTAGTTCCAACTTCCTTGTATTATATGCAAATGCCTCAATTGTGCATTGAGATTCTATTTTTGAACCTATTAACATTAGAGCAGCAACAGAAATTGTTGAGAAGATTATAAATGACCAAACCCATATTGTAAAATTTCATGTTACTCTGCAACCTACAACACCTTTACTCCATGGTCCCCCTTTTCTATCATCCGGAAGGGAAGTTATCATGAACATGAAAATGTGTAACGTAATATTCACAAAATAGAAAGACAATGAATATCATATATTAATTTCAAAACCTGAAGATCACACTTACTTCCGGAATTGTTATCAGAGAAAGCCTTGCATATAAGAGATCAATTGAAATCCCACGGAATTTAAACCGCATTAAGGGAACATTTTCACTCTTCACACATTGAACATTGAAGACAATTAATTAATGCCTGACATGACCATAGCAACAAAAGCATCAAGCAGAAGCTATAACAAGATTATGTGAAAGTGATAAAGAACACCCATCATGAAGCATCAAGTAATATCATCCACAACATCAACATCGCTAACATCACTTTGTGAGGATATCAACTATGTCATTGGGACTGTCAAACTGCAATTGTATAACTGCCATCATTGCCAGATTGTACATGCCATTTACAAAATGTCAAGGAACTAGATTAAGAAGAGATATCTCAAAGATCGAATTAAAAAGGAAAATCAAACAATCATCATGATACAAGAAACAAAAATATCAAGTGAAAGAGTTAAGGAAATAGCATCTTCATGTTGGAGGAGATGTGAATATGTAACCTTAGATGCTAGATGAAGTGTTTGGGGTTTGTTAATTCTCTAAACCCTTAGGAAATATCCTTCCATGAATGTATATCACTCTCCAAAATCATTTTGGGCATATTCCAATATGTAGGAGCTAGGGAAACATGGTGCATAACATCAGTCTGTTGTCCACATATACCCACATAAAAATTGGGATTTCTAGAAAATATCAAGACAATAAGGTCAATCCACAATGAGGAGAAATGGATATTGGGCAGTGAATAATGAACTTTTTGATGCAACTATAATGAACGTTTTGACTGAACTACTCTTGTCATTATATTTATAGTTTCCAAAACGGAATCCCATTTCTAAATAAATCTTGGGAAGCATAACATTGAACAACAATATTGTTTCTTATAAAACAAAATTGCTCCAACATTTTCATCCTACAGATTTAGTTTGTTGCTCTTACATTATTGGTTCTAACCCTTGTTTCTAGATTATATGAATTATATAAGAAAACAATCATGCAATTTCATCTTTGACAATTGATTAAGCTACTTCATTATCAGAGCTGTAGTTTCCTCATCAAGAATCCACTTTTATCTCTTTCATGTCAGGAATTCAGCTTTGCATGTTCATGATCCATCCTTTTTGCTGACTCCAATACTTCCAATCCAAATTCTCTTTGGTGTCAGGACTTCAGTTTTTCAAGCTCATAATCCATGTTTTTTACTATCTCCAGTACTTCAAATCCAAAATTATAAACTGAGATCATTTTGGCTTGGCAATGTTTTGACTTCTTGGTAAAAATCAGAAGGAACCATGTTGTAATTATTTTAAATCTTTCGAGGTATGAACCATGAATAATTTTGATATATTTCAATAAAAATGTCAATGGATTAGATGATGAGATACGTCCCTTGGTTGAAGGAATTTTTTAGTTAAGCACTACTAAACTCACATAGATTCTTTCATATCTTGAATTCTATGTTTGCAAGCTTTTAATTCTCTGGATTATTCGACACAGTGATATGGACTTAGATTATTCATTGCGCATGTTGGGCTTGTAAAGTCCTCAAAGCATAGCCTCACAACTTGACATTTAAACGGCCTACTGTATATTAAAATCCACAATATCCATTTGTAATTGCTTAATAAAATTTATTTTTCACATATAAACAAATTATGAACTAGATTGTGTTTATTATGAAAGTGTAACTCTTTGTGAAGTCATTCACCAATATTAGACTAAGACTAAGGCTTAGAAGACAATATCGAAGAAATTATTCTGGAATATATTTTGAGAATAGAAGCATATTTAGTTGCCTCAAAACTCTGATTTCCTCTGAATTAATTCAACGTTTACAACTCAAAACTTTGAAAATGAGAATACAAAAGAAGAACTCTTAAAATTCTGAAATTTTTCAAAGGAATTGTCTACATTTTTTCTATAAAAATTACAGATAATACGTGATGACGTTTTACTCAAGCAGTTAGACTGATGCCCTGACCATATTATTCTTCATTTTCTTTTATCTCCTACATCCATAACATTGTCGTCCTCTTTGTTTCTTGCACCTCAGAAAATTTGCTGTGCAGGATTTAGGGTGCAAGACTTACTTGAATCTAAGGCTATTTGCTTCAAAGATTTGGACTGGCTCTGGCCATTAAAACAAAAGAAAGAAGTTGTTTGTGATCAGGAACTTGTCATCTATGTAATGTATATAATACTTGCAAGTCATAGTGCTACTGCGGCAAATCCCATGATAGGAATTGGGGATTTGGTTGTTATGTATATTTTATTAATTTTTAGTTAGATATAGTTATATTAGGTTTTATTAAGTGAAAGGGCATGATCAAAAATCATGCCTCTTCACCAAGGGACACCATGAGGCTATATTTAAAGCCTCGGTGATTCCCCATTGTAATCATATCTCATATCTCATCTTTTATCAATAATAATATATACTTATAAATTTTACAAGATTTTTTACACTCCATTGGTATTGGAGCCATCGCTCTTCGGGATCTGTGTGATCACCCAGAATTAAGGAATTACAAAAAAAAGAATTCTAGAATTGCAGATTTTTTTTAAATCGAGTGCTTGTGGACAGTATTAGTTTTAAAAGAAAATTTGCATCCTTTCTCCTCTCATATCCGCACCCCCTTCTTAACGATCTGTCCCTCACATCCTCACTTCACCTTACGGTTCACTCCCACTCTGCGTTTTAAAAAAAAAAATAAAAAAAAAAATAAAAAATTTCACTGCCCCACTGCCTAGCGGATTCCGCTATCCACTCCATATACACTCACTGCACCACTACCTTGTCACTCCACGCGGCTACCGACTTCCCTTACCACTCCACACTATCGACTTCCCCCCATATGTTCCCCTATTCACCTCTCCGACTGCACAAACCCTCCCTATGCTCTCCTCAACCTCTCCCCAAACCCTGCACGTCATTCAGGCATTTCCCCGCAGCCATTTACTCTTCCGCCCACCCCTTCTTCCCGCCGGTCCTCCCTGCCGTCATCTCGCTCTCCCCTTATCACTCCGCCTGCGGCTACCTGCACCCCCGTGAGAGAAAATTTAATTCTGTGACAACAAGTTTAATTTCTGAAACAACGAATTAAATCTCCGAGGAAAAGAATCTCGGTCTAATTCGTCTGTCCGTCCACCACCATTCCTGCATCGATCTAAAGCCACGCTGCACAGTGGATGTTCTTCTAGGTTATCTGAGACTGCAAATTTTACCATCGTTACCATAGTAAATCCTATGATTCTATACACAAGAATTTATTGCTTATTGAATGAACATAGTGCTTACCCATATCCACAAGAAGAAATCAAGATGGAAAGCATTCTGCAGAGCATAAGTTAACCATTAAGAAATTGGTATTCCCATAAATACTCAGTGAACAGGATTTAGAAATACAATTTGTTAATTGAAATTTATAGTGCAAAACATTATGATACCTGGAAAAGAGTAAAATGGATCAAGAAAAGGATAAGTTGAGAGCGATTGAACCAAAACAGTTTATTTGTTGGCTACACAGTTGGGGTTCCTTTAACTATAGCATGCCTCCCTTGAATTTCTAAGGCCAACTCTATTATAATAACTTGTAGCTTTGTTCCAACCAACAAAACAATATGTATATTTTGGAGATAAAATGACATAAAACGTAAAGAATTCAATCAAAAAAATTGCCATGATTATTAACTCCCATTATCATTAATTCAATGTCCTATTAGTCCAATATTTTTGTGCACTTACAACTAAGGGAACTAAAGAGAGCCAAAATAATGAATACCACCCTGCTCACAGAAATAAATCCAACCAAAAAGAGGATGTTAGCTTAAACAACAGCAGAAACTCCTTTTAAGAATATGCAGATTGAAGTCATTGGGGGTAGAGATAGAGTGTTTAAGACTTACCATACACATTGAGAAGAAAAAATATTACAGCAAAATCCCACAATGGAGGACTGCAGATAATGTAGTGAAGGTTGTGTGTTAGGTAAAAATCAAGGAGAGGTTTTCAGAAAACCTAGGGGGTGAAAAAGCGAAGTTTTCTTGGAAGACCAAAACTTTTGTTAACAGAGGAATCTTCACTAACCTGATTCCAACCACCATCTTGAAGTCGTCATCCAATGATCTCTTGATATATTTATGAAAATTAAACTTGCTAGTTGGACCCAGGTGTGCCTGTACAGTTCAAAGGAATAGAAGCTTTAGCACAAATCAGGTTTGTCACATGAATGATGTGAGAATCGACATAACCAAGATGAAATGGGAAAGATAATTTTAAAATACAAGGTCTTACAATTATGAAGCCATGGCGCAAGATCAGGTAATCAGTTTTGGTTACTGACAGGTGTCGAAAGAAGCATATCTGTAAATCTAAGGAAAGTTAGTGTTGAATCAGAAATGGATATTTCACAGTTAAGATTTGGAAGTACGAATTACTTACAATCCATTTAAGAACTAGTGTTTGGCTTCAGAAACTTATATGACGCCTTGCAAATGAAGTTTCATGTGTTAATCTGAACCTTGCAGGATCTACCAGACCCAGAAAGCGAACAAAGCACTCAAAACTCAACACAAATTTCTAAATAGCCTCAAAAGGTTACCCAATCCCCAAAATATTGATAATGATTTGACTTTTTAAGTTGAAAGCATTACCCAGTCAGCATCCCAATTATAATATGCAATCTAGTATCATTTATTACTTCTTAACCTGAAAGTATCTAGACGCTTGAAGAAATACTATCCTAAAAAAAACCTGTTTGAAGAATAACCAAAAGAACTCACCATTTGAAAACTCATAATCCAATGTTTGTGTTTCCTTTTCCCACGATTTCCAATGCCTCATCTGGGCATCAGAAGGACTTGTAGATATCAGCTTTAACAGAGGATCTGAATCAACGCAGATATCAAAACAGAAAAAACGAAGGCAGAATTTAAATTGAATTATATTGAGCCTTTCAATTATTTTCTCTCTCCCTAAGCCCACCGTTAAGAGACTATAAAACACATGGAGAACTGCCAGCATAAATATAAAGATATGGAGTTGGTTCATACCTTTTGGGGAGACAAGAGGATAGGTACCCTTCATTATAAAGAATGGAAAATTAGCAAATAAAATTTCAATGTGAGAGAAATATGACAAAAGTAGGGTATGTTATTTACAGGATGGGAGCCACAATGGTCACTATCCCCTCCAGCCTCAGCTAAGAGGTGCTTCCATGGGACCTCCTTTTCAGAAGACATGGATTCCCATAAACGCTTTCGGGGTTCTTTCTCTGATTGTTAATTAGCTACTTTCAGTTTTTGAACAACACCAATTTCACTTTGTTTCCTACACGGAAGCATAGTAAAAGCCATTTTTTGAGGTATACAAATCATATAAATGGGCCTCTGTCTGACTGTCAGGAGAAGCAAGATGAAACCAAGAAGCATCAATTCTGCAACCCAAAAGATGAATTTTCACAATATTTGTCAGACGACATGAAATCTTGTTCACAAATGCAGCAAATGCTGAAATAAATCACTATGCTTGTATGAAATTTTAGTTTAATGTTGAATTTAGAAGTTTGCCAAAACAAGATACCAATACCATACAAACACAGATATCTATCCTTAACCCTTGTGAACCTTACACTAAGTCTGGTTTAGCGTTTTTCCAACTTGTCCATTGAATATTATTTTATGCTCATCAAGGGGACTGGGACAATATGAAAAGATACTGAACCAATGATTGGTTTAATGCATGGTGATTAATATTTGCTCCATATTTACCTCTTGTTAAGACCTAAGATTTAGCAAGAACATGTAACTAGAAAACTGTATAGAACAACTAACTAACTTCAAATATATTTTCTCAAATAAGATGGCTTAGGGAAAATTCTTGTGAAGGATAGTCTACAGCAATATGGTTGGTGTTAATGGTTTCAAACATCTATTACCTGCTTTTAGTTTTTCGAGCAATTCATATAGGGCCTTCTTATTTGTTCTGGAGAGCCACTGCAAATATTGTGACAAAAGGATAGTTTGTTAATGCATAATTCAAACTTTCACTGCTTCAATCCTTTACCATGATTTCCTCAGTCAATTCTAACATCTGTTTCATGTAATAACCAAAATAATCACCACTGGAAGAACCGAAATTTTAGAAAAGTCTTACCATCCAAAACAAACTAAGATTTATCAAATTAAACTAAAAGTGTGTTGTTCAGTGTTAAGACCGAAGCAGAAACTTACACTGCTAACACGATGAATACTCTCTTCAAGAATTAAGGAGATAACGACAAAAGAAAAACAAACAACTGCTACTGCCCCGTTAGGAGTTTTCTCTAAAGAATGATTTGTGCTAGCTCCACCTTCTGCCGTATTCTTCTCACAAAACTGATAACTTCTTCTCCTTCACAATAACCTTCAAAAAAAATTTCAATATTTAAACAAGTTCCAATAACAAAGGATTGATTCTCAACCATAATATTCAATTCCCAAATCCTGAATTCAAGCACAAAAACTATTTTTGAATACACATGTTGCCAAAGTATCCATTTTATAATGTAGGCTCATGTAAGAAACTAGCTTCATTGGATTTGAAAACTTCAAAGGATGAACAGAGTGATTGGCATAGACTGTGTTATAGACTATCCCTTTGTGAATCCAGCCACCCAACCGCTCATGCGTCATCGTTGATTTTTCCATTTTCTTAAAAGATCAAATAAAATCATAGGTCAAAAACGAATTTGAACTATGGGAGGACTCTAACAGACCAGAGAGGACTAGAGAGGGTCAGCCAAGTCCCTCGCTCAGCCAGCAGGAAGATCGGCAAGCCTATGCACATCCCAGGACCAACATTCAACTTCCACACCCCTTCCAAGCCCCAACCACTTCTCCTACCCAGTAAATTTTGGCGAACCAGTGAAAAAATATGGGGTGAATCACTCCAACCCCTCCCTTCGACCCTGTAAATCTAGGCGAATACCATTGAAATCTGCTCCAACCAAAGAAAATCGAGGGCAAATTCCATTTTTTCAGTTTTATGCGCATTTTTTTTGGTGGGCTAGTATTTAATAATTAGTTATTTTTAGAATTAATTATTGGGATAACTTTATAAAACTATATAAAATGGGTTTTATATAAAAAATTTGCCCTATTAAAATTTAAAATCCCTTAAAATTCGCCTTTGGGCTAAAATTCACCCCTAAAATTTTCCCTGGCAGCAAAGCCTTTTTTTGCCATGCTATATCATCATGAAAACAAGTAAGAGATCCATACTCTCTCAATATAAGCCACCACAACAACTATTCTTGTTGCCATGCCAAATTAGCATCAATATAAATGTGAGAGGAATACTCTCTCAAAATAAGCCACTGAAGCAATGCCTCTTGCTGCCACACCACATCATTAGTGTACCAAATGTAGTGGCCATATTCTCTCAAGAGAAGCCACCAGAGCAATGCATCTTGCTGCCCCATCACATCATCATTATACCAAGTACAATGACCATAATCCCCCAACAAAAGCCAAGTTTTAAGGCCTCGTGTTGCCATCCTCCATCAATGTCATGCAATGTATGGGAAGAAATCAACCCATACTCTCCCAATAGTAACCAAAGTAACAAGGATTCTTGGTGCCTCCTTACATCATCATGATGCAAGTCATGGAGCAACAACATACTAATGTACATGTGGAATGTCTCATCGGAAAATACAAATAAGCTTCCTTATGCCACATCATGTGAGAGTTATGCAATGTCCCAAACCCAACTACATACATGAACATGAGATATATCCCAAACATAAATACATGTAAAAACATGAGACATACCCCAAACAAGAGCAAATATATGGACATAAGACACATCATGAGGTGTCCAAACTCTCTCATCAATAACCAATGTAGCCATGCCTGTTGTTGTTGCATGTCATCAGTGATATACATGGCATGGATCTTGGAAATGTGAGATGTTGGGTAGTATCCATACTCACCCAAAAGCAACCAGCGCAGCCATTCTTCTTCCTGCCCAATATCATAGATCTACAGGAAGGTAGGCAACCTCCTGCTCATCCAAATCCATTCATCCCAATGTGGATAATGAATCATGTCAATCTCAATATTGGTATCCACCCATTGTTGAATACCAACATCCTCCATCTGAATAGATTTGCACTCCATGAAATGTTGAATTTCACCTCCATTAAGGTCTCTCCATCAGATCCTCTCATCAATGGGCATTGGAACCCATAAGGCTCCATAGATGTTGTAGGTAGAATCTTCTCTTTGAGCTGTGAGGAGCTCATCAAGAAAACTTCATCTTGACAATGGAAAGTGTTCTCCATCACAAGATGTCTACCATCTATCATTTGTCCCTCCAGTGCTTCGTTAGTGAAGCTACCTTTAGAATTCTCCAATAATAATGGGGCCTTCATCTCATTATTTATGCTAAGTGACAAATTTTTATATCTGCATGGTGATACATGTGCTGTCTCATGGCCACATACAATGCTAAACTCATGGTTTGGCAATTTACTGAATAAGATTGTGCTCCTCCCATCTTATGAAACTCCACACTTCAACACAACGTATTGGGTGTAGCTCAACCATGATAAACCGAGATATAAATACATATTCTCCTTGATAAAATCAAGGGTCCTTTGTGTAGTGATAATTTGTTGTTCCAAATCAGCAAGGTGCTCTAATCCCTGGTTATACACTTGCCCTGATGGCATGGTCTCACATATCTCAATATGAGGTATTGACATGATATGATAAGAAAGTATGTGCAAACCTTGGATAAGCTAAATCTTTGTAACATCTTGCATGTCTACAAGAGTACCTCCAATCGGTGCATTAGTCCCTCCAACTACTGGTAATGATGATGGCTTCATCTCTACAACTGTACCAGTGCTCGTATCTACCTCCTCCTCATGCATCTCTTGAATCATGCATGGGGCTCCAAATGTCAAGAGCTCAAGACCATATTTCCAATATGCAAGTGATCCTCCTCTTGATGTAAGTACATTTGTCGCTGGTGGTGGTGGTAGAGGCTCCTCCTCCTGAGTGATATTGAGGACATCTTCCTTGGGCTCTTCATGTACTATCTCCTCAATTATGGGAGATATCACTATGTGAGATGTCTTTGGTTTGTTTCCACCATACCTCTTCTTTATTATTTGAATAAAGTCTGTGTAAACATACACTCTCACGTGTGACAAGTGACTGAACCAAGTGTCTAAACCACCAATCTCTTGCTTCACCTTCTAGGTGCAGCGTTGAAAACTCCGGAACCTCTCTTTTTGCTATAGGATATTTCAGAAAGAATGTAGCCACTTATTCCCTCTAAGGCCTTAATGTGCTTGTGGAAAACCCATCAAATGTAGGCAAGAAGAATATATGCCTTTTTCTTCTATTGTTGCTTCAGGGTCTTCTTTCTTCTTTGAGTTCCAAGAACTATTTGAGAAAGAGATTATCCTTCAAAAATCTAGGTTGTGCTTTGTATTCAGACAAATATTTACTTAGGGTCTCATGCCCCAAGGCTCCTTCATATTTAGACCAGTCCTCTTTCTTATCAAATAAAGTGGATCTAGTAGAATAATGTGAAGCCATTTGCTTCTCCGGTTACTTCTCATGCTAATAGGAAGTGTTGGGACCTTCCTCATCCAATATTCTTCTTGGATCCTTCCTTTGCCTTTCTCTTAATTTTATTGACCTCTTTGGAGAGATATTGCATGGATCTAAAGAGAAGAGTGGAAAAACTTCAATCCTTCTTCATGATAGATCTCTACTATTTGCTTCTTCTTTTAATGAAAATGATGAAGTTCCCACAATTTGAGCCAAATATCCTGCTTCGATACCAATGTAATATCCCAAAAGGGAGAATGCAGTAATACAAAAACACAATATAAGAACTGCAACAATGTATACAAATAATCTAAGGACACCATACAAATATACATAATAGCTAAGCCATTTTATTATATGGGAGGTGGATAAATAGTACAAAAGTGCTCAAAATATGAGAAAATCAAGCCAAAGAGATGGCCTAGAATGACCCTGAAATGATCCCACAAGAGGGACTATGTAACTGCTGGACTGCTGGAAGGAATATTGTGTTGTCCCTGCTACAACTGTTGGGACTGCAACTACCGACAAATATATAAATGTAGATCTAGGAAGTTATGGAGCTCTGATGATGCTGACAATATAGATCCGGGCTCTATGATGGATACCCAAGATAACTTAGAAAGGATTTTCCAGATCTATCAGTCTAAGAAAATCACCCTCCTAGGGCTTCACTATATAAATTCTAGGTATGCAGATCTGAACATAATCTGATGAAATATGGCTGCCATATGGTACACAATCAGATATATGCAAGAAGGGTTAATCCCTTCACTAGATTATTGGGCTAAAAGCTCAAGATTTAGCTGCTCTTTCCTCCTCCACTGAATGTGGCTGCTAAAAACTCAACAGCTTCAGAAAACTGCGCTGTCAAGGAGGGAGAGGCTCAAGCCTACTACTAGATATTTCAAATCATCTCAACAATGGTGGAAATAATGAATGAAAAGTGAGGAGATGGTCCCTCATAGGATTTCCAGCTAAAATACTGGGAACTTTCTTCCTCCAATAGATTTACATCACTGAACTATGCAATACTTCAGGGAACTATTGTTGCATGGAGGTAAAATACAATGGCCTAAATGTTGAATATAGATTTTACGCTCCTGGAAGACTGAACATGAAGAGCAAGGTGAAAGGATGAATCCTCCACCAGTTTCCTAGCTGAGATGCTAGAAACAACCACCAACTCCCAAACCCTGATGCAGGAATGCATTATTTCTGTGGCTAAATGGGCATATGAGAGTGGTATGTAGATGGTTGAAATGCATGATGATGAAATAAACCCAATAGAAACCTTCCCAGAGTAGGCACTCGAAGTCCCCCGTGGGTAAGGGTGGGATTTCTGCTCAGAAACACCTTGTGCTAAACAACACTGCAGACCTTGCTAAATAGCATAAGCATGCATAGAAATGTCAACAAATAAATCTATATCTAAACAAATCAGAAATAATAATCTAAAGCCTACCTTCTATTGTGCCTTCATATTCATTGTATAGATTAAGAGCCTTCCATAGCCTTGGCCCACCTCATAACTGCATTGTACATGTGGCCACTAGCGTCCATGAAGATTTCGCTATCTCGCCAAGATCTCCATCATGGATGCATTTAATTCCCACTCTCTCCATCATGTGTGCATTAGATGCACCACTTCCTCCAGCACCTCATCATAAGTGCTTTATGATCTTACTTTGAATGCACTATGATCTCAGTTGACCTCCTCCAAGATCCTCATGATTTTACATTAAAGATCCATGATATCCACTCTTCCTTCACTTAAGAAGCAACTCCACTACTCCATAATGTAGATCTAGATCTTAAATATCCACATACACACATAAAAAGTGGATTTTATTCATCTATGGTGTTTATGGGTCCCTCCACCCTCTTACTTACTTAATTAATTATGAAAATTAAGAACTCTAATATTCCAATTATCTTGTGGAAAATTGGGAATATTACACTTATTGATGGAGTGAAATTTAATTACGGTGTTATCCATATCTATGAAGTTTTATTTTACATGAAAATATGACTTTATGACTTATACATGTAAACTTAGAATATAAGCCCCCTTAGATTCAGAACAACTAAACATGAAACAATATCAAGGTATCGTTAATGTTGTGATGTAGAGTTAATGATTTCCAACCATCGAGAGTTGATAATAATACAATTAGAAAAGGAAAAGAGAATAATTAGTGGCCCATGTGAAAATTAATGTTTGGAAAATCGTTATAGAGATACTTAAATTGGGTCTGACCAACCAAAAGATAAACCAGAATTTCTTAAAACTATCACCAAGTACTACATTCTATGGTACTTGGTAGCCACTAGATCTTTTAAACTCATCACAAAGACAACAAGGGAAATTTTTTCATTAATACATAACCAAGTTTAGAAAACAATCAATTCAAATGGAAATATCTCCTAATAAGCTACTTATAGCTTTGAAGTTCACTAGTCATCAAGGAAACATTTTAAGGGGGTAAATGATGTTATTGAATCATCATATGATTGATGAATATACATGCGAAAAAAATATATTTAAATATGGAAAAAAAAAATTGAATACGACCAACTGTTTCAAAGAAAATAAGGTAACACGGTTGAGGCAATGAGGAAAATGATTTTATTTAACCCGAAGATAATTGATGAATCTAGGTGCAAGTAGAATGTTCAAGGATGGACAAGAAGAAATGACAAACAAGTGTTTGAAAGGTAATATATGAAGAAGGTCCTTATGAGGGAAACGAAGAGTTAAAAGGAAGGGGATGATATTGATAACACTAAAAACCATTGGAAGGATCCAAAAAACTATTGTAGCCACCTTAACATTCATCATAATACCAACCAATATAGATATTCCTCAATTCTATATTTACCAATCACCAAGTGGGATCAAATCCCTCAATATTCAAATCTCTTTTTCAATGCAAAATTTCAGGAAAAGTTTGTACCTCTAGTGATTTTATTCCTCTTGGTAATTAATAGATCTAAAATTAAGATGGATCTATATTAGTTCTTAATAATACTATTTATATTTGTATCACCCAGTTGGTTGTAGATTCATGTAATCTCCGATTCATGTATGTTAACATAAAAAGTTAATTTGTAGCATTGATGATCGTACCAAATATTTTGAATCTTGTTTTAGTCCATTAGGTATTTCTATCTTGTTATCATCAAAATTTCATATAAGATAGTTGTAATATACTACTGTTACTATTATTGTTTATCTCGATGAAACCTAAAGAAATTGTATCTTGATTGTCATAATTATTACCATTATATATGGAATATAATTCTATGAATATTATTGTTTATTTGGATCAAAACTGAATAACTTGTCGGTGAGTGATTATAATTTTTATCATTACAGGTAAGAATTAACATTCATTGGAAACCTTATGAAAATTAACAATTAAAGTAACACAATCAAATCGGTAAAAGGAAAGTGTGAAAACAAAGTATTTTACATTGCGAGGAGGATTTACATATTATACCAAGGGTAATGACCATAAATAAGGGAGGGGGTTAATGCGAAGGTTGCGACCCTCAAATTATTCCCTTTCCCCCTCACTAGGAAGATTGGATTATCTCTCGGTCAAAGGATGATGAAAAGGGGGAATATAAGGGGACAATTTTAAAATGTTTGTGTTTAAACTCTAGGAATAGTTTCAAATATGATAGTTATTATGGTGGAAGTCTTCAGCTCCAAAGGAATCACATGGGCTTGAAAATGTCGAGACCCAAATTTTAGGCCAATCCTATATGGGAATTTTCCTTCTTCTCCCTTGTATTTTGTCCAATATAATAATAAAAACTAATGGAGGTACCACTACCTACCTCAAATCAAAAGAGCACTATGGCTAGATATGATACCATTAAATCCAATGCAAGACATGGTAGTATGGTAGGAAGACATTGCAAAGAATCCATTGATAACTATCACCTAAGGTAAATGGTTGGTCATAAATAAGAAAAAAAAAATATTACATATCTCCTACATGAAATTGAGACCTCAAAATACCTATGTGCATGCTTAATAAAGGAAAAAGTTCCAACCCAGGGTTGGGATCCCCCAGAAGAGTGGGCTTTTATGGGGCTTGTCACAGTGACATATAGTAAAAAATTATTGTGAGAAAAATAGAGTGTAATTAAACTCCCAAATCCAAATGAAAGTAAAATAACCTAGAATGTCTCACCATAACTCTAGTTATGATGGAGAAGGGTAGAAATGTGATATTTGAAAGAAATTAGGATTAGAGTTGTAAAAATATCAAGTGAAAAATAATCCCCAGTGAAAAAAATACCCAAACCAATAATGAGAGAAAACCAAAAATGAAAGAGTATGAATGTTGACTAGTTTATATGCATCACATCAGAAACTTCATACATTTAGTGCACCATAAATATACACCACAATATTGAATTTTGACCTTCATATTACAAATTTATACACCATGCATAACAGTCTACAATATAGAATTACAGAATCATGGGGTTATGGGTTAATAGCCATGCCCTAACTAGAAAAATAGTTTGCAAAAGGAAAAAAACCCATAACTTAGATAGCAAGAGAGACTCTAAATATCAAGTAATTCCCATTAGACCTCAATGGGACATGTCCAATTAATGTTACAAATAATGGGGTCCTAGGCTATTAACCCTCTCCCTAATATTACAACCACGAAATTTGTTGATGTTTTAATAACCATAAGAAAGACAGATACTACAAAATGAATCTATAAGCAGCCAACACAAACGAGAACCATGCAAGGAGACGATAAAGGAAAGGCTATTATCCATCCTTATCATCATGTCAGTGGTAAGGAATGCGAGTGAGGGGTTTTTCCATAGGTATCTATTCAACTCAAGAACTTGGCACTGTTATTTTGACTTTTATCTAATGTATAAGACTTTTATTTTATGTTACTGAGAAGTTTGTTATTGAGTTGCCTCTGATTTAGTTACATAGGGCTAAGGCTTTTGGGTTTGGGCCCAACCCAGTGGATTAGGTTTGTCTTTTTTATATATGTTTCTCTTAACTTCAAGTGTTTCTTAGTTCTTTCATTTCAGTAGAGAATAATCTATCAAAATATTTTTGTTAGTTGTATTTTTTTTTACATTTTATTTCTATATATTAGAAACCATTTTAGTGATTATAACTTGATTTTTTTCATCTTAATTTATCTCATTTGGTCAATGATAAATGGATACATGCATATGATTGATTAAAAGGCTACGTGGATGTACAGGAAAGGGAACCTTATCTTGGCTCATTAAATCCTCCTCCTCGTTTCTCACCAATTCCTCCTTGCTACTCATCATCCAGTCCACATGAAAAATGCTTCTTAATATGTATTTATGAGATTATTGCATTAATGTGTTAATGCAAGCAAGACGAAAAATGTTGATATCAGAGGGTGGATAATGCGAAAGACGATGATGAGATTTCATTAGAAATGGGCATTTATAACTAGAAGTTGTTCCAAAAGGTGCAAAAAGAGGCCGATAGGATTGTTAAATTGGAATTGTTGAATTGGAAAAATTTGTAATTGATTTGAAATAATAATTGTTGTATTAGATTTAGGTTGCTTAAGGCATGTTTGCATTAAGTTAGTAACACACAATTAAAATAATAATTCAAATATTGAGATGATGAAAGTTGACTAAGATATAATTCACTACTTATTTTACCAATAAATGATTTAAAACCATTATAAAGAAGATTACATTTACCTAGCTTTAGGCTTAAATGTTGTTACATTTTTTTTTGGGAATATTATTACATATTTTTTTTTAAAGAAATGAATATTTTACTTTTATACAAATTCTTTTTACCAATAGTAATTATCATTATTATTTATTTTTGTAAGTAAAATGATCTAATTTATCCATTTCCATATCTCTTGAGTTACAATTTATTTATTTTTCATTAACATCCAGAGTAATATTAACCTAATATTATTAAAATTATAAATTATAAAAGTTAAAATAAATCTCCTTAAAATAAAATAAAAACCTCAAACCTAACTAATTTAGGTTTTATTACTTTAAATTTTAAATCTAATAAATAGAAAACTAAAATCAACTTTGTTGATATTACAATATAATAATATCATTATATTTAAAAAACATCGAATATTTAAAAGTCACATAATGCCACAATGCAGTATATCTTCAATCATAGCTAACTTTCATGATGAAATATCTCTTATTATATTTATAATTTTAATTTCTAAACTAATATGAATATTTAAGTGACACATGCTATGCTAAGTTCAATAAAAACCAAACAACCTCACCAATAATTGAAGACTTGTAACCTCACCAATATTTTCGATCAGATTGAAGACTTTTTGCCTCTTTGTTGCCTAATATAATTACGAAATGGTAGTAAAGCTTTCTTTCTTCATATATGCATAGGGAAGAGGAAGACATATATGTATAAAAAGTACTCCACCTTCCTTCCGCAACTGCAAAATATTCTTAATAGCCATTGCATCACATCTGGTACAAAAGTAGCTGCATCATAAATCATTTAAATAAAGATTTAAATGGACGCCAGAAATAGAGGATTGAACATCATCACAACAAATATCATATCACTGATATTTGAATTTAAGAGGGGCTTCATGTAATTTTGATAAATCATTTAAATAAATATTTAAATGGACACTAGAAACAAAGGATTGAACATCATCACAACAAATATCATATAATTGATATTTGAATTTAAGAGAGGCTTCATCTAATTTTGAAAGATGAATATAAAATGCGTTGAAGTATGTTAAAAAATTATGGATAAATTTAAAATTTAATTAATCTCAGAGAATATAAAACATTTCAAATAAAGATATAAAAATAAAATAAAATAAAATATTACCTAACTAAATTTTGATGATGGTTACAAATGAATTAAGTTCCAATTTCCATTACCTCTTCATTTTTATGCACTCCAACCTGTTATAGGTTGTTTTTGTCCCTGCAATGATCTTGCTATGATATCAAAAAGATAAAAATTGAAAAACAAAATAGGGTGCACCCAAGAAAAGAAAACACAGAAATATACAATCTAATCCTGATTGAACAGACGAAAAAGAAACTGGAGCAATACAAACGTCATCTCAACAACAATATTAAAATACTCTAAAAATTTATGTGCAGGTGTTTTGTTTGTAAAATTTAGATTTCAAAATGCAGATATTCGTAAAGACCTTGACCAGAAAGACCATAACTCTTGAAGTGGAGAGCTCAGATACCATTACTGGCAGAGACTTATTTTGCTGACAAACAGCTTGAGGATGGCCGAACCATCGCAGATTATAACATTAAGAAGGAGTAGACTCTCCAAGGGAGTAAAATTGTGGGCAAATATACAATCTAACCTTGATTGAGCAGATGAAAAAGAAACTGGAGCAATACAAACACAGAAAAAATATACAAGCTGATCATGGTTGGTTTCTTTAATGGTCGATTAAATTAGTGAATTTGCATGTCTTATTTTGGCAAAGCAAATTATTTTCGTTTAAAAAAGTTTTGAATTTTAATATATATTTTTAATTAATTTTATAAAAAATCTGTAAAAGTTTATTAAATTCATAATTTAAAGTTAAAAAATTTTAAGATTAAGATTTTTTAAAATATTTAAGTTACTTGTTTTAAAAAACCAAAAATCACAATCGGCTATATTCCAAATTTTGAAAATTAAATATTGAATACAAAAATTTACAAATACCTGCATTGACGCTAAACACTAACACCATAAATCCGCCGAGAAGATTAAAATGAGAAAAGGAGGCTTCGCTAGTCAATTTTCGTTGATCGACATATGATATTTCCCTCTGGTTGAACATACACGAGGCTCAGGTCAATCTTATTTGATGGGAAAGTGAGCTTTCCCCATGTTCAAGTGACACTCACCGCTAGTTTACAGATAATTTATGGAGTTGACTTTATTATGTACCGAGTAGTAAGTGGGCAGAAGAAATAAATAAACGTGCTAAAGGGCAAGCAGGTTTTAGACCTAAACATTCTACAGTTGATCATTGTATAACTTTAAGGCACATCATTGAAAATGGTTGGGAAAATAAGGAAGAAGTTTTTTGTTGCTTTGTTGATTTCAGAAAAGCCTTTGACACGGTTCCTAGGGATAAGCTTTGGGGCAGAATGGAGGAACTCGGGGTTCCCAAGCATTTGAGAGCAGCTGTGAATAGGTTGTATGAAGAGGTGAAAGTCAAAATCAGAACTTCAGCTGGCATTTCTGAAAGTTTTAGAAGCGATATCGGGGTCAAGCAAGGTTGCCCATTGTCTCCTACTCTTTTTGGGTTATATATTGACAAGCTTGAAGAGTGGCTAAATTCGCAATGGGGTGACGGTATCCATTTGGGCAAGTTCGTTATCAGGCTTCTTTTGTACGCAGATGACGTTATATTGATTGCTAATTCGGCTCTTGGTTTGCAAGAGCATTTACATTCCCTTGAGCATTTTTGTAAAAGGGTTGGGATGCAAGTCAATATTAGCAAAACGAAAGTAGTGGTTTTCTCTAACAAAAAGAAAGCATAACCAACATAAGTTCTATTTTGGAGGCAGCAGTTTGGAAGAAGTTGCAGATTACAAATACCTCGAAATTGACTTCAACAGAAATTTAAGTTGGGATGGTTGTAGAAAGAAAATAACTTTAGGGGGTTGGAAAGCATTTTATGCTCTTCAAAACAGGTGTAGAGAGGCAGAGCTGTGGGACTGGAAAACCACCCTAACTCTTTTTGGGCTTCTGGTGATTCCGGTGATTCTTTACGGTTGTGAACTATGGGCCAGCAGCACAACCAAGATGCAGTGGAAAAAAATTGAGAAAATTCAGAAACGTTTGATTACAAACAAATTCAAAATTAAAAGTGCAGTTCCTTATGCTATCTGTTAAGTGAAACAGGGGCTGCTCCTATTGAAGCAATTGCTATGGTGCGAGTCATAAGGTATCTGAAAAAAATTGAGCAAATGGAAGAGGATAGATGGCCTAAGGTTGTGTTTAGTGACAGATTGTGTAAAAGACAGAAGACTTGGATACGGCAAAATAACAAATGGTTTAATAAATGGGGTATTTGCTTGAGCATGTGTCCTACAAACAGTTAAGAGATAAAAACTTTTGTTATGGATAAATTCCATAAACATACTTGGAAGAAAGAGCTAGAGAGAAAGAAGAAGTAGTACATAGAATAGTTTAACCCCACACACAACCATCAACAAAAGGCATACATAGGGGCTGATATTTCTTGGAGATCTAAAATTCTTATTGCTCAATTAAGGACTAAATCTCATCAACTCCGTTGTGAAACAGGGCGCTGGAAAAGGCCAAAAGAAATGTGGGAAGAAAGAGTATGTATTTTTTGCTCCTCCAGAAAAGTGGAAACAGAAAAACATTTCATTCTAGAATGTGAGGCTTTCAAGGACACCAGAGAAAACTATGCAGGTATTCTGGCAACTAATTCTTGGGATAATCTATTCAGCGAAGAGTTTGTCGATAAGCTGGGAGTGCTCATTGTAAAACTTCACAGGAAAAGGGCCGAATACAAGAGTCAGATAGAGAAGCAATCTGTCCCATAGGCTATTTTTAGCCTCGTGGACATTAAAAATTCATTCTTTCTTTCTTTCTTTTACGGTTGCAGGTTATGAATTAATTGCGAAAACCACATAACGGTCAGCAGAATTATGCGTGTGATTTTTATTTTATTTTATGAAATTATTTATGAAGAAAAAGATCAGTTAAGATTTTTATTTTATTTTATGAAATTATTTATGAAGAAAAAGATAAGTTAACCTACATGGCTCCTACTATTTACCATTTTCACCCTTAAAGCGTAATGATTATTTTTATTCATAAAAATTGTCGATGCATATTGCACCTAAAGTCCACTTTATGATTACTTACAACCACGCCATTATGAAATCATTGATCGGCCGGAGTGATTGGTTCTATATTTCAATTCTAGATCTCAATTTTGTAAAGTGTGCCTTGGGCTCTACAGTGCAGGGTTGCACGCTTGGCCTTGATTTAAGAAAACATACAAGAGTAAAATTGTGGGCAAAAACTGCACCTAAGTGGAATGCAATCCTTGATCCTAGGAACCTGTGAATTTTTATTCTAATATTAGCCTTTTTTCATTTTCGGCACACAATCATTTTTTTTCTTATCCTCTTAGCGCACACAGTGATTTCAACAAACATACAAGGGTAAAATTGTGGGCAAAAACTGCACAACATATGAAAAAGAAACTGGAGCAATACAAACACAGAAAAAATATACAACCTAATCATGGGTGAATAGACAAAAAGGAAACAAAGCAATACATGAAAACAAATACAGCAGAACAAGCAGAGACATGAGAGCAAAAAAAGGGCGATGACACAAGAGAGCTCAATTCAAGATCAGTTTAAACAAAGTAAAAAATTAAATGAAACCATCGGAGTCCGCTTCCTTTTATAGATGGAGCTGCTTATTTTTCTGAATAAATGACGGTTCAGAGCTGCTGCTTTTGTGAATAAATGACCGTTTGGAGCTGCCTGCTTTTGTGAATGAAAGACTGTTCTGAGCTGCCTGTTTTTTTGAATGGGTGTTTTTTTCAGAAAACTAAAATGGGCTAACCAGCTGGCCTTAGTCTAAAAAAATCCAAAATAACTTCGAAATTGTTGAAAAAAATTGGCAAAGATTTTTGAAAATCTGGGTTACAGTCACAGTTGTTAAATTTCAGTATTTTTGGTGGCCTGATTGTTTTTTATGGTGCTGAATCTATTTCTACCATCAAAAATACAATTCAAACACTCCAACTACCTGATTTTTTTTACGAAATTCAATTTGTCCTGGCTATTATGTTAAATAGGTAGACAGCTCCCACCAGTTTCTTTGTCTCTCTTAAACTACATGGCCAGATGCCAAATGAATTTAACGTGGCTTTGTTGCGCCCTGATAGGATGGACAACTGTCTCCACATCCCCGTCATCATGTCATTATTATATTGACAATCATGTCATTATTATTATGACAATGATAGAAATTACCCACTTCTCATCATCATTATGTGAAAACTAAAATCATTACTCACTTGACGCTTGGAGACACATATATTTCAGTAACCGGGATCTAGGGTTGGCATCAAGTTGGGCAGGGAATACTTTGTTATAAGATTTGATTGTACCGTGGCTAAGTGGTTCCTGAAGAGAAATGAATATACTAAAATTATATTATATATAATGAAGAAATATAACAGTGAGACTG